>LQNS02000139.1:959091-977410 GCA_001587735.2 Parhyale hawaiensis
AAGATAGGCGACATGCGATCTGTCTTGCGGTAGTGCGGCCAGTTCAAAGCAGTGCTCGCAGTTACATTTTTTCAAGCAGCGAATTTGTTGCGTTGCATGTCGCTTGCTGCCCCAGTCTGTCCCCGGCCTTAGGCGTTACGACAGACTCAGAGCGTATGCTCAGCGTATGAACGCCATAGAGAAGGTGTTACGACAGACTGAGAGCGTATAACGTAGAGCTTATCACCACTCTACTTCCCTCAAAGACTTTGGTGACGTTATTTTCAACAGTCAACCATCCTTCAATGATCGTGAAGAGCTACTAAAAACAATGTTAGCGCCTCTCTACGCGTGGAGCTGTAAATTTGTAGACTCTACTCGTGTTAGTTGGTATCGGCGGATGCAGGTTCTACCAAAGTCAGACGTTTAGTGCAAAGGAGAATAAGGAGACCATCAGTGTTACTGATTCCCTGTACTGGAGCTCTCTGTTACAGGTGGAACGTCGTACCGTTATATAGTGCTAGGTACCGTAATGAGCTAGACTTGTGCTTTTGGAGTCTAGATACGTATGACATAGACCGTGCTATAGGACGTCTAGATACGGATAAGCTAGCGCTGGCTGGGGCGCAGCGCTTTTATGCTGCCACATCACAAGGTGTGGCTCTCACCTGACCGCGCATCCGGTCGGTACACTGAGGCCATTACAGCAAGTTACAAGCGCCTATCAGAAATTGCATAATGCACTCACAAAGAAATCTCTGTCATGCGCCGCAGGACCAACGTTAACAATGGCCAGAGCGAAAAATGGCTGAGAACGGCTGTGATTGGTGGGGAGGCTCCGGCGTGAGCAGCAGCCATGGAGGGAAATAAAGCCTGTCCGGTGAAATAAGACAGTGCTTTTTTGCCAGTTCTATAGGTACCTGACGTACGTGTTTCCGTAGTAAAGTTGTGATTATAAATGTAACCAAGATTGCTTACATGGCGTCCCCTGAGAGATACCAATAACCAAAAGTTGTGGCGACAGGCACAGCATTATGGTTATCTTTAGAACCACTAGGTACAACTAACTACTACTATCATAGTAAGGAATAGGACGTATCTCTTCAAATTTAGAGTGAATTAGAGCTCGGAAAGCTGTGTTTTATCTGCTTCTTAAATGGACGCGATACTGAGAAAACTCGCTACTTTTAAACTAGGCTCAAATCACTGAATACTTTTTGTCTAATGATTAATGACAAGTCTGTTCATTTCAATGGTTTACGTGGTCCCAGACTTCAACAAGCTTCTTCGTCGAGCTTCTTTACCAATCTTTTCCATCATGCTTCTCCATGAAGCTTCCCCACCAGTTCCTACACATCTAGCTATATCATCACGTTCACAAAACATCTTACCAAGCTTCTCTACCAAGGACCTTCATTAAGATTCTTCGCTAACCTCTACCAATATTTTCACCAGGCTTCTTCTCAAGCTTCTGCAGTAAGCTCCTTCACCAAGGTTCTCAGAGCATTTTTTTTTTACCGAGTATGTTCATCGCAGAGTACTATACAGAAGCTCTGAGAATCTTGGTGCAAAATCTTGGTAGAGGAGCTTGGTGGAGACGTTTGGTGAAGAATCTTGGTGGAAAAGGTTGGTGGAGATGCTCTATGAAGAATCTTAACGCTTCGTACAGAAACATGGTGAAGTTTTCATGAGCTTGGTGAAGATGCTGTTGAACAAGCAAGGTGGAAAACATGGTGGATATGATTGGTGAAAGAGCTTGGTGAAAAGCTTTGTAGAGAAGCTTGGCGAAAAAGCTTAGTGGAAAAGAATGATGGAGAATCTTCATAAAGACGCTAGGTATAGAGGCTTGGTGAAAAAACTACGTACAAAAAACTTTGGGAAAAACATGGTGAAGAAGCTTGGTGGAGAAGCTCGGCAAAGAAGCTTGGAGAATCTTATTAAAATGTTTGGTGAAGAGCACGGCTAAGAACCTTGCTTAAGAAGCTGTTGAAGAAGATTGAGTACAAGTCAATTTGTATGTAAACACGATTTGAGCATCAATCCTTGTATAATAAAACGCTTCGTGTATTTATTTATTTATTTATTTCGTGTCCGCTTTGAAGGAAATAAATAGGCGAAAAATATACCAGGTTGCAAATTTTGTAAATCGATGACAAATTGCAGAAGATGGCGACGCCTGATCCTCATCCCTTTATCTGAAGACACTTCTTGAAATCGGAGCACTATGTATGTAGCTTCTGGAGTTCGATTTTATAACTTTTTTCTCTCAGGTCAAGACGTCTTAATTCGGCAGATTGTCAATGAAGCGCTCTGGAGGGGGTGATTTTTCACGGGCAGTAGAACACTATTTTTTCTAGCATTCTGTCTTTCACTTCTTCTTCTACAGCAGTATTATTCTCGTTCTGAGGGGGTCGCTGAAGTAGATCTTGCTATTCCATGTATTTCTGTCCATTACCATATGCTCCTTCAGCTCCATACCACGCATATCATCCCTCACACTGTCGTTCTCTGAAGGTGCATGTGAATTTTGTTTCATAGCCCAAAATTTCAGTGAAGTAGATATTTAAGTTCACAAGACCTTATCTTGGCTACGGAGCGCTGACATGTTGCAAGCTGGCTGGAGTTACATTCAAGTTTATTGCAGTGTTTTACTCAAGATTTTTTTATTCGTCATTTTTGAAGACGCGCGCCTAATCAAGAAAGAAGATAGGGAACGTATAAGTAGTTTGAAACTGCTACAGTCTCAAGATCGAAGACGTGCTACAAATGCATAGAGAGAGATGAATCGTCTATGCGATACAGTCAAGAAAGACTTGAAGCAGAAAGGTTAGAGAAGTGAATGATGCTGCTTATAAGCGTGAGCGGGAAAATGAGGAAACGACAAGTCAGAGAAGAAAAAAAGCTCTGAGGTTGAAAGCACGACAAAAGATCAATGAAGAAAATGATGCAAGTCAGAGAAGAGAAGATTCCGCAACTGCCGATGTTAATAAAAAATATCGATTATTGCGTTAATTTTTTTCACGCGTGGATCCAGTAGTTGGTGATAAAAAATAAGCAATTAAGTGCCGATCATGTTTGGTTCATAGAACACCAAGGGCGCCAAATGTTGCGAGTCAGGCAATTACATCGTGTGCCATACCCCGTCATTATACTATTAATATTGCGTCACAATTTTTTTTTTTCTGCGACTGATCAACTGTTGTTGAACAATGTGTCTTTATTACATAACTGTTGGTGATTTAAGAACTAAGGCGTACTTCCGTGAGCTACCAATAAATTTGTATTGCGAACGAAATCCTCAATGTATTTCCTACAATAAAAGGCGTCGGAATGGACATGACACTGTATTTAGCGCCCTCTCGCGTCATGGAAGATAGGCTTTCCCTATCAATAAACAAATCTCCACTAAGCTTTATGTAGGATCACAGTCTTTAATTATGTTGTTTTAGCGCGAACTTTAGCCCCAAGTAACGCACGATAATGAACAACCCCTCTTAAAGGCATATTTCAACTTAAACCCATTTAAACTTCGCTGTGTTGACATAGACATGTGACGTCACAAGGAAGTCCCTTGAGCGTACTGAAAATGGCTTTGCGATTTGCGCTTGTAAATACGACCGCGAACGAGTTTCCATGGCCACAACTACGTTTGTGGAGGGCACACGAACGCGAATCTGGGTGAGTTTACAACTTGGCGGTCGTGAATACGACCACAACTTCGCAAGAGAAACGAGCGTCGGGTTGACTCTCATACTAAGACCATTGTTTTTTTGCGCCCGTCTGCCGTTGTTGGACACTCGCGCTTGGAGTCTGAGCCAGTAGCAGTGAAGAGACCACAAATATTTGCTAGCTACTACGTGTCTGGAATCCTGTACCCAGTTTGACATAAAAAGAGCTCATGAAACTGTAATTTATTTGAATTACCCATGAAAATTTCAGTCGAATGAAGCCACTGCTTTTCCGAAAATTAACAGCAACAATGTATAAGGAAGGCTTCCGACTTTAGCTGTATCAGCCTGCTGCATCAGGGACTGTACCCTGTCTCAAACTTGAGAAATGGTATTGGCCACGCAATTTGTTTCATTTTTATCTTATTTATTTAACATTTTTGGGCTGGAGTCACCGACAGATTAGCTGGAGTCGATGACGGATTAGCTTGAGTCGTCGACGAATAGCTACAATGCCCGAGGACGAAATTCTCTCATACAGAAGACATATTGGCAACGTTTTTTTTACATAGGGCAATCACCTAATTGCCGAACTAACCCTATTTCCGAACAAACAGTCATTATTTTATCGGTTTGTGTAAGAAACCTATCATATACTGATGTTTGTTCGGAAATAGAGTTAGTTCGGCAATTTGGTAATTCCCATATTCTGCAGTCTGACATAACATATCTGTCTATCTACGAGGGTCGTTCCAAAAGGAATGCCTCCCATTTTTTAACTCAAAAAGGTGGAAAGCAGCGAAGATGGAAATGGCACCACTAAAACAAGCGACCTTTTGTGCTCCAGAAATTACTATCACCTGCCAACGAAATGTGAGAGGTGATAATGTTTTCGCTGAAAGTTGAAGTACATACAGTGGAGCCCCGTTTTCCCGGACGTTTCGTTTTCCCTGTATCTTGACTTTTCTGGACTGTTGAGCAAATTGAAACCTAGCCGGAATACCAGAAGACTTTGGTATTTCCGGGAAAATTTTTAAATTTTCTGAACAGTCCAGAAAAGTCAAGATACAGGGAAAAAGAGACGTCCGGGAAAACGGGGTTCCACTGTATATAGCTATTTGTAAGTTTGTCTGTCTACCAAAGATTAGTCGAAGGAGTTGAGCATTGTTCATAATTTTTTGTAGAGAGTTTGGTTGGTTGACCTAGATGTGACCCATGCCATAAAACTAGGCCTAGCTGGCCATCAAAAACGACAGTATTGAATGTGCCTCCACCGCGGCAGATTGTCTTACGCCAGGAGGCGCTCTATTTTTTCCTGTGTCCTTACTAGAGCCCAGATTCTGGTCCTAAAAAAGTGGTCAAAATAGTGTTAAAAAGATAGTCAAATTAGCACTTTAAAAAGTCGGTATTGCAGGTATCATAGCAAAATAGTTTTTATTTCTAGCAATATAGTTTTTATTTATAGCAAAATTGTTCTTATTAGCAGCAAAATAGCACGTAAAACTTTTCAAGTTTTGGCTAAAACTCGGCTGTTTTCTTTCATTTGTAGCTATAAAAAACTGAAAGTTGTTATTGTAATCGGAAAGCATGTTTTTTTTCACTCAACCTATGCGCATATTGCATGAACAGGAAGTTATATAGCTGTGACCTTTCTTTATAGTAGTACTCAGTTTTGTAGTATATATAAGAATGAAATAAGACAGCTTTATCTACATTCAACAACTAACGTAAACTAACGTAACCCTAGGTTACCTCACGTCAGGGCAGGTCAGGGTTACGTCAGGTTATTCACTAAAAGAACTCTCCTGCCCCCGCATAAGCTCGGTGGAGCTCATATCCTGAATACCACTCAAACAAAAATATGACAAGACTCAAGGCTTGACTCCTATAGGAGACTCCAGTATATAGAATGCTGCATTATATTAGGAAACTGACTAAATGCTCCGAATATAATGCTCCGAACATAGCTGACTAAATGCTCCTAGACAGTTCTAGGAGCTTACCAAATAATTTTATGTTTTACATTAAGTAATAAATAAATCATACTGCCATTATGTCTCATATAAATACACTGCATCTACAGATAACATGAACTGATTGCATAACGCATATTTGTCCTACCTTCATGACATAAACTGTCTAGCATAAGACTGTGCTGCTGTTATCCCTGTACCCCATCTCGTTACAATAGGCTGTGGGGGAAGGGGCACGTCAGGAGCCTTCTTTCTGAAGAGTTCGCATCTACTTGGTGCCTTCAGAAATATTTTTTACCGTTTGATATTAGTTTGTCAACGTCCTGAACGTGCATCCGTACCTTTTCTGCAACTCTGTGCAAGCCGTGTGCGAGGCAAGTAAGGGGTAACATATTGGGATACAGAATTTGAAGAGAAGCAGAGCTTTTCTGAATTTGTGCTGCAACGTCTGTCACCAGCCACAATATGTTGTTATTCTTAATGGATTCTGGCCAAAGAAGCGATAAAAATGACGCAATGAAGTGCGTTAATGTTGTACTATTAGTGCATTCTAATTGAGTGGAATTTAACATAAACATGTCAGATTCTTTGTTTAATTCAAGTGTGCCTATTATTGCTGTCGAAATCTGCCCTCCCGTCGAATCAGTCTATTCGTCACGACCACTGCCAGCACTTGTGTAACTGGTAATGTCGTGACCAAAATGACAGTGACTAGCATAATTTCTTAATTAATTAGTTATTCATCGTATCCTAATAATGAAATAATTTTCTGTTTAATGGTGCAAATACGTACTACTTTGTGCACTTTGTATAATCATTTATTGCACAACTAGAGGGCCCGCGCTATCATAAAATGACACCGAAAATTTTGTGTTGGTCCTGCTTCATTGATCCTGCTTCAATTCATACAATTGCCAACTTTAAAGATCATCCAGATGAGAGTTCACGGCTTCCTAATTACTGAGCATCAATACTCTTATTTTCTTTCTCTGAATGGAAAAATTAATTACATATGCAGGAAGTTCAGCGAAACTGAAAATAATTGATTCGATTTGGTATCATAGATACCCTTGTATGTCATATTAATTTTGTCCGATATTTTTTTGTTTATTACCTCCGCCAAGGAGGTTATGGTTTCGTCGTGTTTGTCTGTCTCTTAGTCTGTCTGTCACCAAGATAATTCAAAAAGTTATGAACCGATTTAGACGAATTTTACAGGGATTGTTAGGTATGTTAGGAGAAACAGATGGTTAACTTTTGGTAAAGATATGTCTATCCGTTTGTTTGTCTGCCTCATTTTTCTCAATGCCATAACTCAAAAAGTTTTAAATGGATTTATATGAAATTAACATTAGTTATTAGGTATATCACAAAAAGTAAATGACCAAATTTTAGTAATGATCTGTTTGTTTGTTCGTTCGTTTGTCACTGTTTTTAATTCTATGCTTGTTAGCACAATAACTTTAAAAAATAATGAATGGATCTCTATGAAATTCATAGTAATGTTAAAAGACATAAATGATCAAATTTTGGTGCAGATCGGTCTCTTCGTTTGTATGTTTGACTCGCGTTTGTCATAACATTTGTTAGCAGTATAATTCAAAAAGTTATGAACGGATCTTCAAGAAAATTGTACAAGCTGTTATAACTATCAAAAGGCACAAATGAGTAGATTTCGGAGTTTATACAAAGAAAATTATGGTTTCAGCACCAATTTGAATTTTTTGCTACCGTTGCCTCGGATGGCGGAGGTATGCGCTCTCAGAGTGCTCTAGTTGAAAGATGTTTCGTCGATAATAATTGCATCAAAGTTGGAAGAATAGCTGCTGCAACTAAATCATCTGTGGGAAGAAACTACGAATCAAGATGCATGAGAGAGTCAATGGAAGCTTCAGATATCTTCAGTGCTGAGATTTCAACTTCGGCAATACAAGAAGTGCATTTAGACTTGAGGTCGCTCGATACTTTGTCATAAATTAGATGTATGGAGAAGGAAATACTCATACGAATCAGACTAAGCCTGTGATATCTTCATTTTTGAATTTCAACTGTCCTTGATTAAGATGCGTTTGCCATCTTCTGCTACCCGGGCAATTTTCTACCTATCAGTTTTCAATGAAACTTGAGAGGACGACCAATGCCTCCAACCTGGGCTAGTTTCCGCCTATCTGTTTTGTGCCTCAAACCTGGGCTAGTTTCCGCCTATCTGTTTTGTAAAAGCGTGACAGAAAATGGATAAATAAACCGATAAAAAGATATACACGCATCGGTCTTTATTATATTGTAGATGACTACATTTTGGCTTTGTGTCTGCCCAAAATACCGTTTATAGCAGAGTACCATATTCTGTAATAGATGCAAATTTTTATTTGTATTTATTGATGAAATAGCAATCCCTATACAGTATAATAAAACGCTTGGTGTATTTATTTATTTGAAGGAAACAGATAGGCGAAAAACAAGCCAGGTTGCAGATTTTGTAAATTGATGACCAGGTTGCAGAAGATGACGAAGGCTGTTCCTTATCCCTTTATCTGAAGACACTTCTTGCTTGAAGCACTACTTGAAATCGGGACAATGTGTAAGCAGCTTCTGGAGTCGATTATATAACACTCTTCTCTTAGATCGCGACGTATAAATTCGGCAGATGACTAACGGAGCACTCACGAGATGATGATTTTTCACGGGTGGTAGACAATTATTTCTCCCAGCTTACTGTCTATCTCTTCTTCTTCTACAGCAGTATTAGTCTTGTTCAAAGCGGGGTCGCTGAAGTAGATATTGCTTTTCCATGTATTTCTGTCCATTACCATGTGCTCCTCCAGCTCCATACCACGCATGTCATCCCTCACTGTCGCTCTCTGAAGGTGCGAGTTTTGTTTCATAGCCCAATATTTCAACATTTCAGTGAAGCAGATATTTAAGTTTGCATGACCGTGTCTTGGCTACGGAGCGCTGACATACACACAAGCTGGCTGTAGTTACATTCAAGTCCATTGCAGTATTTCACCCAAGATTTACTTCTGCCCCTCACTATTGAAGACTCACGCCTAATCAAGATGGAAGATGGGGAACGTATAAGTAGTACGAGACAACTACAGTCTCAAGATCGAAGACGTGCTACGGATGAATGGAGAGAGATGAATCGTCTATGCTGTACAGTCAAGAAAGACTTGAAGCAGAAAAGTTACACAAGTGAATGAGAGCTACTGATAAGCGTGAGCGGGAAAATGAGGAATCGACAAGTCAGAGAAAAAAAAGCCCTAGGTTGAAAGCACGAAAGAGGATCAATGAAGAAAATGAAGCAAGTCAGAGAAGAGAAGATTTCGCAACAGCCTATAGTAACAAAAAATATCAATTATTGCTTGAATATTTTCACGCGCCGGTCCACCAGTAACCGAATAAATGCTAGAGACACGGGCTCTACTGATAACTACTGTATGTTAGATGATTAGGGAGCAAGCTCATGCCTAACAATGACTTGCAAAATGCATCAGGAATACAAACATAAGTACGCACAAGTCTATAATGCTTTTTGTAAAAAATATGGAGATCAAGGTTCTGCATAACCGATATTTTTTATTTTGTATCTTATGTTACC
Organism: Parhyale hawaiensis; assembly: GCA_001587735.2. NCBI lineage: Eukaryota > Metazoa > Arthropoda > Malacostraca > Amphipoda > Hyalidae > Parhyale > Parhyale hawaiensis. The sequence goes on from LQNS02000139.1 coordinate 968,313, forward strand.
TATAATTTGAAGGAAGAGCAGGGGCATTTTTCAGTTTTATGGTAAATCTCACCATAGGGACAATAGTTTGCTACGTTTGCTACAAGGTCAAATTCAAAGAAAGTTTGAAGAACGGCATACATAGGTATTATAATTATTTATTCATAGCAAAACAATATATCTATTTGTATTTTCAAATATTATTCCAATAGAGTTAGTACTTAGAGTAGTTTTTATGGTCATTTATACTATAAAGACTAGCTTTTTTCAGTCAAAATAGCGCTTATAGCAAAATAGCATTTTGCAATGAATGCAATGCAAATGAAACATCCCTCGTCGTTATAGCAATAATAGAATAAATGCTAGAAATCCGGGCTTTAGTTATTACTGAAGATCTACTTATGAATCGGGCCTATGCCATAACCTTGTTCATCAAAAATGACTAAGGTGAATTTGCCCCTACCGTAGATGATGGTCTTACGCCACAAGACGTTCTAGTTTTTCTATGCAGTCACCACCATTCACAATGTAAAATTTGTTAGTGATGAACGAGAGCCTTGACAGACATCCCGTCGGTGGTCCTTTCGTGCTTGTTCCTGCGTGTGCATTCGTGTATTCCACCTAGAGCACACTTTGCTGTATCCTAAGGATGACGACATCATTTCCAGTGGACTGGCACCTACATCCAACTCTGCAAGCATTTCATGCACGTTTATGCGCCGATCGGTGCGCATGACTTAATCGAGCTACCCTTTGTTTTCCGGGGTGGCAGTGCATGGCGTCCGGAGAGCACTTTGTCACTTCACGTCTTTTTCGCCCCACTGAAATCGACTAACCCATCTCCCTAAAAGTGCTGACATCAATTGCATTGGTTTCGTAAGCGTTCAACAGGCGCCAGTGAATGTTGATTCGTTGAATGTTTTTCTGCAGTAAGGAATTCAATGACGTATCTCTGCTTCTGATGCACGTCCACGATAGGGATTGCTTTCTTGGAGCGTCACACCTTCAATAACTCCAACAGAGATATGAAACTATCAGGTCGTGAGTTCAGTGAACATAACAATGGAATTTGCAGTCCCCTCGGATCCCTTCGAGCGGAATAAAAAAATGGCAGACATTACTTTTTGACCGACCCTCGTACCTACCTACCTACCTGTAGATTCAGAGAATAGGGCTAGGATCGTTTGCCTTTATACGATACTGCTGTTTTTTTTAAGTTTCCCTCAGGCAATGGCCCACTGAACGTATAATGCCGGTGGTTTTGGCTGTAATTTTTGTGTTGATCCTCACCAGAATTTAATCTATGTACACATACCTAGCCCATCCCATTTCTTAAACATACCTCTTCAAACCTTATCCTAACCCTAACATGCCTCATCTAACCTTATTCTAACCCTAACATGCCTCGTCTAACTTAAACGTTCCTCGTGCCGAGCCACACTATATATATACACGCCGTACCACGCTCTAAGCTTCATGAGCCGGTTAATTTAGCGTTTCAGGTGTATTAACGTTTCATATTTTTTTGTAATTTTTGTGATAAAGTCCTGCTCTCATCGCAACATTTTTCATCAGTTCTCGTTGTGGTCGGCGTTTTTCTTGAAGAGGTATAACACGCATTGTGATTTAAAGGTATGCCGATAATATAGCTTCTGAAAGATTTCGTTGGAGCGGGTAGATGCAAGAGTTTTACTGATGCTGAAAGAGAGCTACCATTGTGAAAGATGCAGCTAATGGTATTCCTCCCGAAATGATAGCTCGCTCCATCGGCCGCCATCTTGACACTATGAAGTGATATTTGGTAGACCAATCGCCTTGAAAAACTTGATCGGACTGTCGAGCGCTAAAAGCACTGACTAAACGTGACCTTCGTTCTGTGAGGAGGCAATTGTTCAAGAAACTAGGACAGAAATCGGGAAAATTATTGCTGCCGCCAATCTGCCTAATGTGCCAAAAACAGCAAGATATCGGTTGCTACGGGACAGGTGCAAGAATCTTAAACCTGAAAAAAACCTTCACGTACTCCCCCAAACTAAAAAATGCGGTCGCAATTTGCCCAAAAGCATATGAAAGCAAACATGAATGACTGCATATTCACATATGAAATTGGGGTAACTCTTGATGGACCGACGGATGGGGAGGAAAAGATGGGTAGGAAAATGGCAAGATCGCCACTTACGTTTCCGTTGGCAACAAGGAGGCGGAGGTATATACCTAATGAATTTGCCGGGAATAAGTGGAATGAAGTAACCATTATTATTATTAAAACTTCACGTTTGAGCTCCCACGGACAGGTAATACAACCCAAATGAAGCATCTTGCAACACCGGGAAGCCCAAAACGCTGCTGAAGGATATCGTTAACAGCTGACTTAAACGCCTGCAGGCCAATACAACTAAAATCCGATGCCGGCAACAAATTCCAAAACTTAGCCTACCAGGGCACGAAGCACCGACCGAACTGATTAGTTCGACATTGAACATCCTCTAAAGTGAAAGAGTGCGTTCCGCACGCAGCACGAGTCTCTCTCCCAAAGATCTTGAGGGCGGGGAGAGAAGAATACAACCAATGATTCCCATTATTGCACACTTTATAAAGCATACATATCTCGGTGTCAGGCCATCTGGAATCCGCTCACTGGAAATTGCGCAATAGCTCAGTCACCCTTAACGACACTCACTAGGCCTAGGCCTGTGAGATGCATCGCCCAGCAGTCTCCTCTCCAGTGCACAGTAGGCTTACGCCCGGTGTCTGTACTACGCCAACGACGCACCGCGGACGCTTGTAACCTAGTTGAGTCACCGCTAGAATGTAAATTTAACGCTCATGTTTGTTGTCTAGTGTTGTCCACTGTATGCGATAGAGACAACTAGTTGTACGTGTAACTTCAACGAGTTTTATATTGCATTTGTATCCGTGTATGTACAAACCTACTGCAGTGTATACAGTTAAGTAATTATGTTAGAATTTGATTATCTGTTATGTGATGTTTGAGCGGGTAGGAGACCCGATTTGGCCCACATAGCCCGAGATAAAACTAGCAAATGACGCTGTTTTTGCTCAAACATTTTGCTACGTTTTTCTCAAATTACAGGTTACGCCTGAGTGGGTAACCTGTCAGGAAGACCGCTCTCGCAGTCTGGCAAGAACACGTACTGGTTAGCATTAACAGACTGGAAACGGCGTAGAGAGAACTCCCAGGTCATCCTAGGATCCCTCCGCTAAAGCCTTAGCGGAATCACACGGCGACGGCTGCACCCTCGGTCTTTCCAGGGTCTGCTATAGTCTGGTGCCTAAGGAGGGATCCTCACGTTAGCCAAAGCAGCTAGCCGCTACGGCCGACAGCTACAGGCCGCTTAGTAAGCCGGACGGCCCGGGTGTATTACCGGGACCGCCAGCAGAGGCACCATATTGCCCTGGCCCGACAAAGAAGGCCGATCAGCACAAGTAGGACGGCCCGCGAGAGCTATACGGGACCGTCCGCCCTCAGAGAACTCTGACACTCGGCTACTCCTCTCCTGTGGGACAGGTTCAGCAGATCATTATCAGCGCACAGCCTGCTGTCTGAACTAAAAAGTCGGCCCAATAATTTCGTGTGCCTAACGGAGTAAAAATTACTTCAGCGGTTTACTGTCGACTTCTTGAGTCAACTTTGTTCTCATTGCATGAAGACATACCAATGCAGAAGTGTCGCAGGGGGATATATCAGAATGATTATGATTCGTCTCACGCTGTAAAAAACAACGTAAGCTTTCTTGACATAGATGGTCTTCAGCGGCATATGATAGCTGGTGTGGCATCCATATTCGCCCGATTAAAACCCAATCGAGAATTATTGGGAAATTCTAAAACAGGCTCTTAACGAGGAATGCAAACAATACACATCCAAAGAATACTTAGTGAAAGCGATTGAATAAACTGCCAATAAAAAATTTAACAGATTCTGTCAATAAAAGAATTCTACTTGTTCAACAAAACGAAGGCTTCGATGTTATGTGTTAATTTTTTTTTTAATTATTTAGTTTCGTATCGTAAATCTTTTTGTCAATCAATGAACTTGGTTGCCCATATAAAGTTTTTCTAAGGCTTTACAAGAATAAACTTTTGGTTAACGTCTTTTTGCTGAATTAAGCTATAACCGTGGTACACCTGAATATCGAAGAAAATACTGTAACGTTTTTAGAACTAAAATGACATTGAATAAGGTGATTATAATTGAGGATGATCTTTAATTCATTAACTCAAATATGTCGCAGAAGCATCAGTCTTTTCCAATCGATAATGGATATTTTATGTTTAAACGTTTTCTCAAGTTAATAACGTGGCACGGGGTGTACAAGAACGCGCTCATCCTGAATCCTGATGAACATATGTACAGCCAATTAAGGGTGGCCTTCACAGAGTGTGTCCAGCTGCCCTTGGTGCTGCTCGAATGTAAACCCAATACATAGCACAGAAACACTCGGTGTAACATAGATGCGGTACTATAAATGATGTGCTAGCTGACCGGCCACTCATCAGGTTGAGCGAGCGCTTGCATTGTCGTGGCCACAGAAGTGCATAATCAATACTAAGAATGACCGTCGTGTGCTAAAATATTTATTTATTTGTTTATTTATAGGTTTCTTGTCACGCTCTTAACGAAATAGATAGGCAAAAATTAGCTCCGGCCTACCTGGTTTCATCAGTAAATTCATCTGCTTGAAAACTGTGGTCATTCTGCCAAGCTTCATAAAAAAACTGATAGGCACAAAATATTCCAGGTTACAGATGATGGCACTCGAACCGTATGTCTGATTCCGGTCTTTCTTCAACAATGTCCCACTCGATGTAGATGCAAACAGCTTCTCTAAACCATCTCTTCCATAGTGTTGTGTACTCTCATCTGATATTTCCTTCATTCAAACTTCAGCTGATACTCTTATATTGTTATTTCGGCAATTATCGAGGCAACTGGTAAGATATTCTTGAGCGGTCCGCTGGCGCGTAAACACCACGATGATTTCTCGGCAGTAAATTATTTTCTCCATATTTTGGGTTCTTTTTTCAACAGAGCAAGTTATCTCTTGAGGAAAATTTTCAGAGTCTGAGGTATATGCCACCCTGTACTATCTTGGATACAGAGAGCGGTATTTATTAGATAAGATAGGCGGCAGTAGATGAACCAATAGGCCCATTCCCAAAGAGACACCGGAACTTACGCCCCGGCACTCTATGAGCTATTGCCAGTATGTTAGTAGCTATGATATAGAGGACAGGAGAAAAGAGAAAAAAAGGGGGAAGAATCCCTGAAAGAGACGATCATGAATGCACGCAAGCACGATCAAGAGCCGCTGATATGCGGAGCTTTGATATTTCAAACTGTGTAGTTGCAGCGGGAGAGAGAAGAAGATATAGATTAAGGTGGCCTCGGAAACTTTGGCCGTTAAGAGTTTGCAACTCCAGAAGTAGGAGTTCTTAGCTGTGGAGGATGTCTCTCCTAATGTATGTCAAGACAATTTTTAAACGCGTTGACTGACTCCGCACTAACAACATCGGAAGGAAGTCTATTCCAAACGATGACTATGAAATACGAAAAGAACAGTTGACTTCAGGTCGTTCATCGAGCTTTATGCTTGAGTTTTTGACCGTTATTTTGTAAGCAATCATTGAGGTATCTTTCAAAGAGTCCCGTTATAGGTACGTCGTTGAAGCCATTCAAATACTAGAACGTTTCTATTAGTTGTCCTCTGAGTCGTCTTTGTTCGAGAGAGATCAGACCGAGGCCCTTTAGGCGACATTCATACGGCTTGTTTCGCTGCTGAGGTATCAATTTCTTTACTATGCGTTGGACTCTTTCCATGTTATTGATCTCTTTGCACAGACGAGGCGACCAGAATTGAACAGCAAATTCTGAATGTGGCCGCACTAATGCCTTGTACAAGGAACGATGATGTCCTGCGATTTGTATTCAAAATTTCTAGTGATGAATCCGAGTACTCTGCTTGCCATTTTCACCCGCATGTCAACTTGCTGACTGTGCTGTAGCTTGTTTGTAATAGTGATTCCGAAGTCACGTTGTTGGGTGACAGCAGCCAATATCGTCCCGTTCATTTTCAATGGGGTTGAAGGGTTCACCAGCCCCATGTGCATTACTGAGCAATTCTCGACATTAAAGTTCATATACCACGTTGTGCTCCGTTCCGTGAAGTGGTCAAGGTCTTGTTGGAGCTCGGCACTTTTTGTGGCAGGATGCCATAGTTTAGTAGCATTCGCCAGTTTACTGATTTCACTACGGATGTTAAGATCAAGATCACTGATGTAAATTGAGAACAGAAGTGGGCCAAGCACGCTACCTTGTGGAACCCCTGATGATACCTGCGTAAAGGCGCTCGTCTCTTCTTCAAGCTTTACTCGCTGCTGCCGACCCGTAAGCCATGCCTTGATCCATCGTAAATAGTTTCCTCGGATGCCTTGGGCTTCCAAATTTTTCATTAGCCGTTGATGAGGAACTTTGTCAAAAGCCTTTTGGAAATCTATATACACAAGGTCAAAACCTTTTTTATCTTTAATATCTGTAACTATTGAGGAAAAGTTAAGTAGGATTGCTAAGCAGCTTCTTTCATTACGAAAGCCATGCTGAGTGTCGGATATGAGCTGGTGCATCCTCAGGTGATCAGTGTTGCGCTTTTCCAAGAGGCGTTCGATGGTTTTATACTGACGGCCGCTGTAAGACTGATTGGTCGATGGTTGCTGGGGCTTTTCTTATCCCCTATGTATCGATATCACATTAGCTAGTTTCCAATCCTACGGAGCTTCTCCTGATCCTAGAGACCGATTAGATACTTAATAGTATTATTATTAATATTATTATTATTAATATTAAATATTAGAAGCAATATTGACTACCTGCAAAAAATATCGCTTTCTTGCGCATCACTAAAAAAAAAGCTTGGTTTTGTTCAGCCTTGCACTCTTATCTGTATGGTTCCCTAATTCAAGTTGGCAGTAGCGCAGCATTCTACACAAGGAAGTTAATAAGAGCCTTACATGTATAGAAGGGAGCTCGGCCGTCTACCTTAAATAGGTAATAACCTGAGAAATCATCAAGTGCATGTCCTCAAGTTAAAATTTGCCGCCACGGTAGCAGCATGCTTCCGTTCCCAGCTCTAACACCTTGTATCGCTCGCAGCTAGGTTCGATGCCTTGCCAGGCAGCGAGCTTTTTGGAGATCTTGGTGTGCTGACTCGGCAGTTGGGTGTGCATGCACGGCGCCGTGGCGGAACTGCCTTCCTCGGAGATGAGGGGGTAGGGGTCTCGGGTCATAGTTCTTGGTGACCCGAGGTAGACTGCAACTACACTTACTCATCTGGGGCCAGCGGGCCTATACCCGCAGCACAAACCAGTACATGTGGGTTTCCCAGGTGAGGGTGTGGTCTAAGTTGACTTTACGTTTACCTATAGGCATGAACACGCGGTACTACCCAGACAAGGAGCCCCCTTTTATAGATGTAAGGCTCTGCCTCAATATCTTTGCGATAATGCTACAGGCAACATAAGACGGATCTAGAGAAATTCTTCGCTGTCATTATTGACAGCGCGGGCACTGTAATTTATATTATAATTCTGTTCGTCCTTCCATTAGTTAGTTACCGTACTAACTACGACCGTGAGGGTTTCGTCAGTAATAGACAGAGGAAAATTCCGCCACGGTAGCTGCATGCTTCCGTTCTCAGCTCTAACACCTTGTAACGCTCGTTCGATTCCCCGTGCACACGAGCTCTTTGCAGATCTTGGTGTGCTGACTCGGCAGTCGTGTGTGCATGCTCNACCCGAGGGCGACTGCGACTACACTTACTTATCTGGGGCCAGTGGGCCTATACCCGCAGCACAAACCAGTGCATGTGGGTTTCCCAGGTGAGGGTGTGGTCTAAGTTGACTTTACCTTTACCTGTGACGTATCCTGGATACGACCTGAAGGGATCTTATAGGAGAAGGAATCAATAAAATTTAAGCTGCTACTGCTTGCAGGTCTTAGGTAGAAGATTCACCGAATGACTTGCAGCATTTTCCACCCTTCGTATGCATGAACCTGGTCAGAGAGCGTGACAATTGAGGAACAATGCATTACTTCTGTTGAATTTCTGAAAGTTTCATCAGTATTAGGATGATGCGGGTCTGAGATATCTATGAAAAGTAGCGCTTCTATTGTGTGGAATTTTCACAGTTTTCAGCTACACACAGAGAACAGGGTAGTAATATTGACTAATATTTTTTAGTTACGGCATTTTGTTTGGAATCACTAAATATTTTGGTAATTCTCAAGATATGGGGAAAAATGCTTTGTTGTAGTTACTTCTTTTTTTTTTTTTTTGGTTAATAATACATCGATATTCATGGTTATTATGACAAAACTTGGTACATGTTATGAATAGAATGGTAACTGTAACTAGATTTTGGTAAATACAAACAAATTTAGGCACTTGGTTTTCGTAATTTTTACTAAAAATTCGTAAATACTACTAAATTTTTAACCAAAAAAATTAGTCATTTTCACCAAAAATTTGGTTAGCTTATAGCTGACCAAATAGCTTGGTTAAGTCAACCAAATTTTGGTGACTATAACCAAACTGTTCTCTGTGTGTAGTATTTTAAATTTTAACTTATTTCACAACTTTGCATCAAGGATGGAGTTGTTGCAAAACGTCAACGACGGCCCTCCTCCTGCTATTTCGGAGCGAACTCTTCGTAAAGAACTCAATGGTAAGAACATAATGGAGTCGTGTAGCTCGCAGGCGACCAGTGTTAAGGGCAGCCCACAAGACCGATCGTCTGAAATGGCCAGAACACACACCCATTGGACTGTCGAGAACTGGAGAAGCGTCATCTGATCAAATGATTCGCGATTCTGTCCCTATGTAGACGATGCCCACCGACGTGTTCGTCGAAAACCGCATGGAGCCTTCAAAGAACCCTGTGCGCAGGAGGCGATACAAGCAGGAGCTGGGTCTGTCATGTTCTGGGGCTGTTTTATTTACTCGGAAATGGCCCCTGTGGTTGGAAAGACTACCAAACTGAACATGAAGGCTTCATTGATTTTGTTAAATGACCAAGTTGTGCCATTTGCACACAGCATCTTC
>LQNS02000139.1:977510-991417 GCA_001587735.2 Parhyale hawaiensis
CCCCTGCGGAGAAGGCACTCGGGACCCTTGGGTGCGTGATGCCCAAACATATTGTGGCAGGGAAAGGGCCCGCCACAATATGCCCCTGAGGGCGAAAAGACATTAAAAAATGAACCCTTCAAAATAAGCAACAAAACACTAATTTCTTTGCCACTACTCGCGGTTCTAATCAGACAAACACTGTATTCCACACTTCTCTCATGTTCACATATGCACCGTCAGGGCTTAGAAGGAAATCAGGATGACCTAACTTAATTGGGCAGTAGTTCTCAACCTGGGAAGTGCGCCCCCTAGAGAGGCGTGAGTGGATTCCAAGGGGGGGGGGGCGAGCCTTTGCAGTAAAGCCTGATTTTTCCAGTAATATCTTTAGCCTTAACCTACAGTCATGAGCATATTTAATGGCGCGATGCAGTAAAACACACATGTTGTTCATCAAATCATGCGCAGGAGGTTGGAATGAAAGTCATTTACATACAATCGTATGAACTTCCTCCTGTTCTCTCCGATTCATTAATTGGATTCCCCAAAATATAAGTAATAACGAAGTTATGAGTTAAATTTCAAAATTCGCAGGTTCAAAATTATTGGCACCCTATTTCTAATGATCGATCGTATGACTTTTAGCTTCAAGTACTTTCTGCAGTCATTTGTTATAATTTTCCAACAACTCGAAGCACTCTCCAGCAGAAATGTTACTCCACTCTTCCACACAAATTTCCTCCAATTGGGTAAGGTTCTTTTTTTTCATATCTCTCAACTTCAATAGTCTCCAGCGATTCTCTATTGGATTTAAAGTCTGGGCTCTGGGAAGGCCACTCCAAGCATATCATTGTTCTCCAGCCACCCTCTATAGTCAAATCAGCTAAATGCTTCCGGTCGTTGCCTTTATAAAGCACCAACGCCGACCGAGTGACAGTTATTTCTCTGAATATTTCAAGCTGTCATTCAAAATTTCTTCATAATCTTCTTTTTTTTATAATAACGTTGACCTCAGCAAGGCGTCCTGGTCCAGTAGCAGCAAAAAATTTCCAGAACATCAAACCTTCGCCCCCGTGCTTCACTATTCGTACGGTGTTGTTGACTATAAATGCTTCGAAGGATTTCTTGTAAACATGGGAAACTTTATTATGCCCAATGAGCTTGATTTTTGTTTCATCCGACCACAAAACTTGCTTCCAGCAGGCAATACCTTATCAATGGAACGTCTTGCAACTCCATCGACGCTTCAAGATGTACAGACTTGAGTAATGGGGTCTCTCTCGGACGGCTATAGCTTTCAATCCAGCTTTGAACAAAACTCTTCCAACTGTGAGTCGAGAGACATTAGCTCCAGGGTCACACTGAGCATCTACAATGTCTTTTGCAGCGGCCCTTGGGTTTTGATTGGAATATCTAATAATTTTTCGCTCTGCTCTCTCGGACAAAACCGTTCTTCTTCCATGTCCTATCTTATTTCTGACATTACATAGTTGGCATGCCTCTCTAATAGCCCGAACAGTTGACTTTGGAATGTTTAACTTTTTAGGAATCTTATCATGGCCTTCATCCTTAACATGACAAGCTAGAACACGTTTCCTGAGGTCTTCACTGTGTTCTTTAACCTTCACCATCACAATAATTTCTTATTTCTAAGAAAATATGCGGTAACAATTATGTGAAATGGAGTAATACAAAATTAGTATGAAAACATCATTTGAATACAAAGTTCTAACAATAAATATATGTAGGAAGACTTCAAAGCAGAATTACACGGTATACAAAGTATTACACACCTTGAACAGACTAAAATAATAAACAGTGATCAATAATTTTGAGCCTGCAATATTCTCACTTCTGGTCACTACTCCCTTACTACAGCGATTTTCAAATTCTGATTTGAAAGAACAGGTGGAAATACATACGATTGTATACAGTTGACTCTCTTCCAACCTCCTGCACATAATTTTAAGAACAATATGAGTACGTTATTGCACCGTACCAATAGATATGCTCACGACTGTAAGCGCCGCAGTTATTTATAAACACTAAGGGAGGCTCGAAGGAAAAATATATATCCTTAAGGGGGCGAGGGGGTAAAAGAACCACTGAACTAGAGATTTCCTGTTTGTTTACCAATATTAGCCCTACTTCAACTGAACAACGTAACTTCTGTAGATGAGTCATGAACCCGGCCTGCGCAACCTGCTGGCACGAGTAATCCCACTTTGCCCTACTAGCAGTTGCGATATTATTGGTCGTAGTGGTGGGTTCGTGGCATCCTTATGGATTTTTGCGTTACCATACCGGTAGCCAGGTGAGTAGTGACCTTCAAGTTTTTATAGTCCATGCTGATTGGGAGCAGAGTTGATGGCTGTGAAGATTTTGTTGAGTTTCTTTTTAAGATTATCTGTTGGATCTTTTCCCAACCTCTGAAATTTGCTGTGGTCGTCGAGAATGCTGTCAAGTTTGGTTTTGTACGTATTATGATTTAGCATCACATAGTTGTTAGATTTGTCGGCATTGCGTACTATAATGTCTTTGGGATGGGATTTTTCATCTCGAAACGTTAAATTTTAATTCTGTCGACTGCTATTTAATATAATGTCTTTGTTGGAACGTAATTCCTTAATTGCTTGTCGTTGCTGTTGTGATAGTGATTATGTATACCGTCCGGAACGATCATGGTCACTCTGCAATTAGGGCTTCATTTATGTTGGGTTTTATAGTTATAGAGTCGGATTTACTCAAGTTTAGGGCCTGTTGGTAGAGTGCAGTTCTAAATGCAGTGCCTTCTTCGTTTTATCAAATTTACTGTTGTCAAATTTTCTGTAGCCACTACGGTAGCAGCATGCTTCTGTTCGCTGCTCTAACACCTTGTATCGCTCGCAGGTTCAAGACCAAGCCAGGCTCGCGAGCTCTTTGTTGATCTAGGTGTGCTGACTCGGCAGTTGTGTGCATGCATTTCGCCGTGGTGAAACTGCTTTCCTCAGATGAGGGGGTTGGGGGGTCTCGGGTCATTTGTTCCTTCCGTCAAATTGGCGCCATAGTTCTTGGTGACCCGAGGTCGACTGCAACTACACTTACTCCTCTGGGGCCAGTGGGCCTATACCCACAGCATAGACCAGTGCAAGTGGGTTTCCTAGGTGAGGGTGTGGTCTAAGTTGACTTTACCTTTACCTTTGCGTGGAAGTTCCAACCGAAGCTGAGCAGATTTTGCTGGTCTTCAGTCAGTTGAGTATCCGATAAGTTAACCGCATTAATCCTAGCGCATGGTAAAATCAAGTTAATTTGTGGAACATATGAGATGTATTGTTACAAGATTCCTTACTTCTGATTGATGAAATAGCTTCCTTGAACTGTGGGACAAGATTTTCACGATCAGTGGTCTCAAACTCTCTGGTGGCGCCCTGAAGCTGGTGGGTGATCTCCTCTCTTAGTTCTTCTAGTTCTTCTTTTCTTCACAGTTCTCCCTCCACCAACTGCTGACGAAACCGCAAGGCAGCGTCTGCATGCTCGTCGGACTCCAACATCGTATAGGCGAACGTCGGTGTTGGATGGCAGCAATTCCACTTTCACCCAAATTCTATTAAATAAAAGGGCTGACACGCACTTGCACAATTTCTTCTGAAATTTCTCAATCTTTCTAAATTTATTCAGTTCATTGCGCGTTAAGGTGGTTAAAAGTACACTTGTATTCATTACTAAGTTAAATATTTGTCACCATCAAAGTTCAAAAAGACAACGTTTCGATGTCTCAGACATCATCATCTGATCAACAAAATATGGAATATACAAACACCAAAATTAAAATTATAAGAACTGATAAATGAGAGGCTAACTAAATCTAATGATATTTTGCACACAGGGCTAGATAGTAGCTATTAACTATGAGTAACAAAGTTCGTGACTACTCCAACCGCATGTCACTTCGCACCCCCTCACAAACACCTGATGTCGGTGGCTGAAGCCTCATTTACACTTCATTTTCAGTTCACAGTGCTTTTCACAGAACATATTTATTCCTTACCAACAAATATAAGCACCATTATCGCCAATTCTGTACGCGAGAGAAGCCACAGTAACAGTTAGCCTATTACTCGAACTAGGAAGCAAAGAATGCAAAATTACGCTCTTTGCTTCCTGGCTCGAACCTCCTGTACTTGACGACAACATTTTACAGTATTTTGCAGCTCAAGCAGCTGGCCAGTCATGAGAGGGGGGATTGAATGAAATGAATCGAAAATATACTGTGATATGTTCAAGAAAACTATCTATGAAGGCCTGAGGTCCCACACTCAAATACTTCGACTCGTCGATGTGATGTAAATTAGTTACTTGCGGTCACAGCTAAGTTTTATTTTAGTCCTATTAAGTCTTCCCGTTGCATTCTTTGCTTCTTGGTTATATCAAGCAATAGCGTGGCAGCACCTGCAGTTGCAGCAAAGTATGTCACAGCCAATAGCGTCACTCCCGTTGCAGCGTGGCATCCAGAGCCCGGATGTTCAGAACATCGTTACGTGAATGTGGCGCAAAGCTGTTGCCGTAACACCGCTTACGTGATCCTTAGAAGTTGTGATCGAATGCTTAAAATGTTTAGAACATCCAATTAGCTGGATTTAATCTTAAATATGCTCCTAACTTTAAGGTTGGTCGGAGCAGTCGTAAATGCCACTAAGTTAACAGCTGTACACTGTAACAGCAGTACACTAAAATAGTGTACTGTGCTGTACAACCATGAGTTTTGTGATAGCAAAACTTCCCCCACAAGATATAAGGAGTGAATATCAGCTTGGAATTGATCAAGCGTTAAGTTGCACTGCACTAAGAAAATACAGTTCAGTCAGAAGAATTCACTGGAAATGCCCAGCGCTCACAGTAATGTGGATACCAACTGATTGTTGAACCTCCAGCCGAAGAGTTTAGAATACAACAAGAGGGGAAACTCCACGCGCTTTCCACTCTTATTGTATTCTAAACTCTTTGCTCCAGCGTCGAAATTTGGCTGCGATGTAGATTCAGTATCAAAAGGCGTCTGCTCAGCGTCAAGATTCAACTACTTCGATATCATTCAGCAATGAAAGCGGAGATCCAGAGGCTAAGGATCCAAAGACTGGGGATCCAGAGGAGGGAGATCCAGACCTATATTTATCATCGGTACTCAAAGCGCTAAAATTGTATGGCTTCTCAACTTGTTTTTCAGTACATGAATTTTCTTCCATTAAACTCTTAACTGCGTGACGGACCAACATAGGAGCAAGCGACCAACAACTGTGTCTTATTATATACTGTAGTGGATATTTGAAAGAATTTAGTGCTCCTTTTATTCAAAATAGACGTTTGTGCTCGCTGATCTGCATCACCGTAATCCGTTTCACAGTCGATATTTGCGCTATGATTGCGACACCGGTTGCGACTGGCTGGGTCACCGCTGCAGCACCGGTATCCAAGTAAAGCTGATTGCGACGCACCCCTTAAGTCACGGCCACGACTACGCAGTCGGATCAGATGAGTTGGCTCTCGGCGAAAGTTGCTATGCCAGCATCGGGCTTTACAGTGTATCTACAAATTAGACATAACTCCCTATGACATTGTAGGATCGTTGCCCAAACTTATTCTCCGTTCATTTTTCTGAAACCCTGAAGATATTACTCAAAACGCAGTCGTCATTATCCTAAATTTAGAACTTTAATTGCGAGGATGCATGCCCCATGCATCATGTGCCATGTACTATACCCTCGGTACTGTCAAGTGCAGCTCACTCCTTGGATATACCTGTACATGTATATTGTAGATTGCCTACAAGAAATAGTGAGGGGCGCCAAAACAGAGATTGTCCCCGAGCGCTGAACACCCTAGCTACTCCCCTACATTTCGATCAATCTCAATCAGCTTTGTGCATTTTAATTTTAATTCCATTTTTTCTGCAATATAGAAGTAGATTGCGATTGGTGATTTAGATAGGCTAGTATCTGTTTGTCTATATGTCTGTCTGTCTGGCTGTCTGTCTGTCTGTCTGTCACTAAGATAACTCAAAAAGTTATGAACCGATTTGAATGAAATTTGCAGGGATTCTTAGGTATGTTAGGAGGAACAGATGATTAACTTTTGGTGCAGATATGTCCATCCGTTTGTTTGTTTGTTTGTTTGTCTGCCTCATTTTTCTTGACGCTATAACTCAAAAAGTTGAAATGAAATTAACATGAGGTGTTAGGTATTAAACAAAGAGTAAATAACCAAATTTTGGTAATGATTCGCTTGTTCGTTCGTCGTTTGTCACTGTTTTTAATTTTATGCTTGTTAGCACAATAACTCAAAAAATAATGAATGAATTTTTATGAAATTTATAGTAGTTGTTATTAATGTTAAAAGACATAAATAATCAAATTTTGGTGCATATCAGTAAGTTCGTTTGTATGTTTGACTCATGTTTGTCATAACGTTTGTTAACAGTATAACTCAAAAAGTTATGAACGGATCTTCAAGAAAATTGAACAAACTGTTAATAATATGAAAAGACACAAATGATCAGATTTTGGAGTTTATAAAAAGAAAATTATGGTTTCAGAGTCAATTTGAATTTTTTGCTACCGTTGCTTCACTTGGCGGAGGTATGCGCTCTCAGAGTGCTCTAGTTGATTCTGTATACCATGGTGCTGCGCCTCTGTAAGAATCAGAGAATAATTGCATTTGACTTCATCTCTGTGACTCCTTCGAGTATTTTTCTCGTACATCCTCCCCATAAAATTCTTTTCCGTGCCACGCCATGGCTTCGTGTGGTAGACGTTTGAATAGGTACAGTTCCAGTTCCACAGCAGGGTGATGTGCAACAGGGCATGGACAACCCGCAACATCATATCTTTAGATTAATATACCTGAATAGCTCTGAATAATACTGTACATGTTTTACCACCACAGGGTGGCTGGTCAGCTCTAAATAATTCATGGTTTGCCACCACAGGGTGGCTGGTCAGCTCTAAATAAGGGTCTACCTAAACTGCGTCCAATGGCGTCCAAACGCGTCCAATGGCGACCCGACGCGCCCAATGGCGTCGAAACTCATTTAGAGATGCGTCCAAACAAATCCGGTGGTAGTGAAATACAAGAAACACATAGCAGAATCGATTAAAATTATTTTCAAAATAATTTTTTGCTACTGCTTATTTAAACAACATTTTATCCAAAAGGGGCTGGCAGTTACGTGAGCAGCCTGAGTTCGTAAGGTGGATTCTGTAAAGTAGATGGACTCTTGTGCTTCATTGTAAAGTAAAAGTAAAGTCAACTTTGATTGTATCCTCTCCTAGGATACATATGCAGTGCTTCGTGCTGCAGATATAGGCCAACTGACCCCAGAGGAGTAAGTACAGCCGCAGCCGACCACGGGTCGCTAAGAACTAGGGCGCCGAAACGGAAGGTTCAACGACCCGAGCCCCACCCCCCTCCCCCTCACCCTCCCATTCCTGGTCAGGCAGGTGCCCTCTCCCAGCTTCCGCATACCAAACAATTGCCGACTCAGCGCGACGGACGCGACAAAGATCCCGTGACAGGCTTGTCGCTTGAACTCGGCACCTCGAGCACATGAGTCAGGCACGCATGCGATGCTACTGTAGAAACAGCTGGAGGTGTAGGTAGTACTCAAAAGTCGACGATATGGATCGCAAGACGGGCTTATGCCCGATTTTATTCATAGCTTGAAACAGTAGGATAGAAGAAACATTTTTTTTATGTATTAAAAGGAGCTAAAAAACAAGTAATCTTTGATAATAATTTAAAGATGTGTCACTGTTATGGGAGGGAGGGAAAATGGGTGCTCGAATACATTATTAGGTGGGTGCAGCCAAAAATTGAGAGATAGTGTGCAAATTTAATTACCAAGTGCAGTTACTTTCTTANTAATAATTTAAAGATGTGTCACTGTTATGGGAGGGAGGGAAAATGGGTGCTCGAATACATTATTAGGTGGGTGCAGCCAAAAATTGAGAGATAGTGTGCAAATTTAATTACCAAGTGCAGTTACTTTCTTATGGATTCCCTTTACTAATTTTACATAGGTAAGAATTTTTTTATCCATAATTTTATGTTATTTCGGTACTTTTGAGTTGAATTCAATCGCAATTAGATTTACAAAAAAAAAAATCTCCTGATTCAACTCTAACTGCCGACACATATTTTGCTATGAAATGTCGTCCGTCGTAAAACAAGCTAAACCTATAAATTAGTCTGCCCGAAATTTATTACTTGAGCGTTTGGGAGTAGAGTATTACTTTTTTAAACACAAATTTAATGCCTTTGAGATGACTGAAAAAACAACAACTCTGATCGAGTAAGTAGGATTTTATGTTTTTTCAAACACCATCAGGATCCAAATAACCTCTGTAAAACCCGCTGCACACTACAGTCGGAAAACAAAAACCTCTCATATTCTTGCATGCAGTTGGCACCTGCCGTAGAAGAAATTTTACAATAGCAGCTTAGATTTTAAGCCATTTTGGACTGTTGAAATCTAGTCAACCCGGAATTGTACACCGTTGTCGCCATAGCGACAAATTCGGATGAGTAAGGAGAAACGTTCCCGTGTTTCGACTCTCTTCTGCAGCGCGCTTTATACGAGTATAAGGGATGAAAGCTTTGCTGCTATCTGATTTTTTATCAAGCCCGATCATTCATAGTTCTTAGTTTGGGTATGCAGTCAAGGAGATTCAAAATTTTCGCTCTGGCCCATTTTGTTCATTTTTCCTCCCTAAGGATCGTACCATTCACATGTAGGTACTTGAGTGTGACACGCTGACTTTGCTCTGCGTTTCATTACATTTTTAATGAAAGTATCTACACCAGTGACGCCATCTGTATTTGTGCAGTGCCACCCTGGATACATCAACTGGTATGCCTGCAGCATTGATGGCACATCGCATTGTTCGTCCTTTCTCGAGACCAAGGAAGACCCTAAACGTTTTTGAAGAAAAAAAGAAATAAGAACGATTTGACTGAACTGCAAGAGCGTAAGGCTCTGTACTTCCTGGCACTGCAGAAGGAACATAGCCAAGACAATTCATCTCTTCGTCTAAATACTAACTTCATTCATTCATATTTAAACTTGCGTTTCACTCTCCTGATTGCCGTAGTTTTGCTCGTAAACCGATAATTCCTATTCACTAGGGGTCCTGAGTTACTGAATGTTATATTTAGTTCAAAAGTTGTACGTACCTAATCGGTAGCCTGGTTTATGCGTGGCTATGTTCACACGTTCCTCATCAAAACGCGTTTACTCACGAAAATACGAAAATGAATTCGAGCTGAGCTACTCTGAGTCAACTTCTGCTGTCGCTGTCTACACGTAGAAGCGACCTTCAGCCAAATGAATGTTGCCGCGCGTTCAGTTATGATCTCGTTTGCGTAGGTTTGAAATCACATTCGAATATCATATTGTTATAGCCTGAATTTGAAAGGAACAGCCTATTTTCAAAAGATTTTTAGCCTCAGAAACTGATAGAAGAGAAACCAGCAAGAAGCAATCCTCTTCCCTGTCGAATCAAAGGTGACGTTTGTGTTCTCATGTACAACATTTTTTTGGCGTTAGACGGGAATACAGTGATTTTGATCGTTAAAGTGACGGTAAAAAAGCTTTTTTATTGATGTGTACGTGATTTGAAAACGCTCTTGAGAATTAATTCAGCATTTATAGGTTCTGATTACTGAACTGGAATTCCGCGACGCGTTCAGAAAACTGACGTGCTTCATCCTTCAGCCACTCTCATTTTCTGCAGCTTCTTCTTAGATCGCCGTGTCTTGCACTTTTTAACAGAGGCGTAACCAGGAGAGGCCCGGGGAGGCAATTAAGGGAGGACAACTGTACAGGGGCGCAGCATTTAAGGGCGCCAAACTGAGGCTGAATTATAACCCAATACTAACGAATTACTAAATACGTTTGGGCTAAATATATATATGTATATATATATAGGTAGAATTAGGGCTGAGCTTTGCGCCTTATACTGCGCCTCCTTGGTCAGTGGGCCCCGGGCGCTCTATAACTTTTTTGAGGGTTAGAGTTTTGTAGGAGATACACCAAGATGATACGCATTACCATCCGCACAGCTAGGGTTGCCACTCGCTTGGCTACTTTTTAAGATCTGGGCAATTGTTTTGTTAGGATCAGGAAGCAAAGAGCGTAACGGGAGGACTCACGAGAAATTAGCATCAAAAAGAGACGTCATCATCGACGAATCTATGGCTGAGCAGCCTATAACTATTTTAACTAATTTCGCCAGAAAAATCGTCTTATATTGCGAATTATATCTCTTTCGCGTATAAATAAATTAAGAGAATATATACTTCGTTACTAATAAGCAATTACCTATAGAAAAAAAACCAGTGCGTGCTGATGGAAACTTTCACAGCACTAGCGCCGATATTTGGTCCCGTTTGGTGACCTGATTTCATTTCTTCTTTTAATTGAAGCCTCATATATGCTGTGCGCGAACGATGGATTTGCGCGATCGACCGATCGCGCTGCGCAAACGATGGATGTTGTAGATATTAGGCCGTAATTTCGGGTAAGTTGGACTATATTCGGGTTTAATGTCGGGTAGGTTAGGGGAGGCAAGGACTTTTTTTTTTATTTTAAAATTTGAACGATCGATCGTTTGCGCAGCGAGATCGATCGATCGCGCACAACATATATACTTCATATTCAGTTCACATTGCTCTTCACAGACATATTTATTCCTTACCAACAAATATAAGGAACTTTATAGCCATTCTGCACGCAAGAGAAGCCACAGTAACAGTTAGCCTATTGCTCGAATTTTCTGTACATGACGACAACATTTTTCAACATTTTGCAGCTCAAGTAGCTGACCAGTCATGAGGGGTAGATTGAATGAACTAAATAATAAAAAAAAATACTGTGATATGTTTAAGAAAACAGCCTACGAAGGCCTGAGGTCCCACACTCAAATACTTCGACTCGTCGATGTCATGTAAATTTACTACGTGCGGTCACGGCTAAGTTTCATTTTAGTCCTATTGAGTCTTCCCGTTGCATTCTTTGCTTCCTGGTGAGGATCAAAGTCACCAGTGTAAGGTTGCAGTGACTAAGATTTAACTAAAGGGGGTGTTCGAATTACTGTCATAGATTACGGCTTATGTGCTTGTGCCAACTAGGGGGTTGAAAGAAAAGGCAGACCTAACTGAAGGTTTCTTTTATTGTTGAAAGAAAAGCTTCGTGGAGGCGTCGTGTGCGGGGTTGCACGCGGCAGTAGTAGCTTGGCGACGTGTTTACTGACGTCACACGTGGAGCGAGCGTTGTGGCGTAAACCAGGCGAAAGCCACGACCTCGAAAGACGCCAGGATGTACTAAACGGCTGCAAGAGGTTCATAACCGTGAAAACTTCTAATATCTGATGTTGGGTAGCTAAGCGTGTAATCCTAATATTATATCAACTTTTGTGTCCACATGCAACGTATATCACTATTAATGACGATACGAGGCATAATTAATCGTGAGCGAATTTTATGAGGCAGGTTAGAATAGCTTAATTTTAATAACAATGCACCATCATTCATTGCTACAATTCTAGTGTTTACTTATTCTGGCGCATGTGGAACACAATATATAACGCGCATGCGGAACACAATACAATTAACGTTGGAATTTAATAATCTCGGGATTGTTGCATCAGCGTTTCTGACCCTGTCCCCTACAAGGGCGATAGCCTAACGAGAAATGGAGATGGTCAAGGTTGCAATTGTTATTATTGGGCCTTCAATCGCTTCTGAAAACCAATCTAATAACTCCATAGCATTTTTAGACATCCTAGTCACAAATGAGGGCTCAACGCAACCAATAGAATCTACAGGAAACCGACCTTTTTTCGGTTCTCGGAACCAGCTTCTTCAGCCACTGCTTTTGTAGGGGTTGATTATGCTTGTATCACTCAAATTAACGTCTACACGGCCCTAGTTGATCTAAATTTAATTTGTAATAGTTTTGTTAAATTTGTTAATTACTTTGTGAGGCTCAATTAAGAAAATTAATATTTCGTATGTCTATTTAATGATTATGGTATTTCAAGATCCTCGTCTTCTTGATTCGGGAACCTGTTGAGAGAAGAAAAGGGGCAAATAGAATCTTGATTTAACCCTTTCGCTACGGAAACTTTACTTTTTTCATGAGGTTCTAAAAGAAGCTCCTAGAAGACACAATCATTGTAGTCACTTTAGCTCTCCTACAGTTCAGTTGATTCATAAAGAAAATACTATCACTGACTTCAGACGGGTTGTTAAATATGTTGTCCAACTTTCCAGAGCAGGAAAAAACGCACTGGTTTTAATAATGAAAATTTTGATGCGGGACGTGCACGTACCGTCAGTATCGAAAGGGTTAAGATCTGAGTTAGATTGAATGTGTTAATTTTATTTATGGTTAATAAGGAGAGAAACAAAAATGGGAAAGCAATACTGGACCTTTTAGTTGAGAAGTTGGCCGTCGTGGAGAAGTCAACTCGACAGTTTTCAGCGCTGCCGCTTCGAGCACCTACGATTGATTGGCCTGTGTTGAGTAGTTGGACGCTGAGGCTCTGTATCAGCGCTGGTACTGCAGCTTGGCGTTAGTGTTGAATTTCTGCGTCGGTTTTGACGCTCGGCTGTACTGACACTGACACCCTGCACAGCACCGGCAGGCTTTAATTCCGTCCATATCCTTTCGTCCAACCTTCCATGTTCTCTTTTGTTCAGCTCCTTATTCATCTTTCTTTTAATGATTTTAATTTCAATTATTTTATTTACGTTAGTTTCAAGTTTTATTTAATCTCTCCAATTAGGATTTCAAATCAAAAGGACGTGGATGGAGGACTTGGTATAGTACTCTACTACTTGTTATAGTACACTCTACTTTAACTCTTCATGCACTATTTTAAAACTTTCTAACTTCACAACTACTATCTTATTTATCTCTCTAAATGGAACCGCCATGATAACATCTACAGCTAATATTCACATTACTGCAGCCGAAACTACGGTTTGGGCAACTTCTCTATATTGATATTTGCAGTTAGTTTATATCCATCTTGACGATATACGCCAATCTAACTTACTTCTAATTTTTTATATACACCATTTTATTGAATTCATCATGAGGCTAACTTTCCTTGCTGAAATACATCCATTTACAGCCATAGTTTATTCAAAAACTCACCAATCTCTGCATCAACAGCTATTAAATATATAAATTGAACCTGAAAATTAGGCCATTTAGTTATGTTAAAACCTACAAAAAGGAAGCCAATTAAGTTCCTTAATCATCTAGTGCAACTCACACAAACCACAGCACTAATATACAAGGCATTACTACTCGCGTAAGCATATCACCAGCAGTTCACTTGAGATATTTCCTGCAAAGGTAATTAATTTCTGGCCTATACATATATGTGATCACGTAATATCAATACATTTTCAGCTACAAGTCACAGCACGGCTGCTCCTACATCACTGTTTACGTCAGTCCGAACGTCTTTCCGTCCGCGCTGGAATGACACAATATATTCGTTGCAATTTCAAGATCAATAATTACTACAAACTTCTTGTTTCTCGTTGGTTGGCAGCAACCTTCGCCATTTTAAGGGGCCTTCGAACCTGGAAATTGAAGCTGGAATTTTATTAGAAAGGAAATATGTTCATTCTAGGCCAAGTTCCTTTCCCGACTCCTACTGACTTTAAAGGATAAAATTTCACTGTTAACCTGTATCAAACACTGGTCATTTATAGCGTACTATAACGATTTTATGAAAGAAATATAAGCGCACTTATACACACCTTGCTGGGGCTAGTCGCTGTCGTTGATGAGTTTGAAAGAAGGGAACCTCTATTGAGCGGCGTTCTCTGTTTTTCGCAATGCTTCGTTCCTATTCCCTTTTGCTTTGGACAATTTTCATCAC
>LQNS02000139.1:1027873-1040044 GCA_001587735.2 Parhyale hawaiensis
GATGAAAATTGCCGTAATTTTTGGGAATTTTATGAAGAACAACGGGCGAATTTTTGTGATCTGTCTGTCAGCTTGTATTCAAAAGTTATCAATGAATTTTCAAGATAATTACGTCAAGAGGCACAAATGACCAGATTTTGGCAATGATATAAAAGAAATAATGGTTTCAGGACCAACTTGAAGTTTTCATTAACGTTGCAATGCTTGGCGGTGCATATGTGAACATAAGAGAAGTGTGGAATACAGTGTTTGTCTGATTAGAACCGCGAGTAGTGGCAAAGAAATTAGTGTTTTGTTGCTTATGTTGAAGGGTTTATTTTTTAATGTCTTTTCATGTCTGTGAGGGTGGGCCAGGCGAGGCCACAGAAGAGTATGTTGTATATCGGGCCGCGCCAGTCTAGTCTTCTGAGTCAGACGTTCGCTCCTGCTAACGGACGGCCTTTCATTAGGCAGGGAAATGGTGCAGACTGTGATGTCCTTCCCAGTGACTCAATGCTCGAGTCCAGAGATTATCATCAGTACCAGGAAAGTGATGAGTCATAGCTGCTGCTGTAGAGCTCTCTAATGGATGGTGTCGGGTTAATGGTGAAAACAGCTGTGATGAACACGTGTTACATGCTGGGATGCAATAAACTCAGGGTGTGTACAGCTGCACACAGACTTGTGCAAAAGAGTTTAGAATATAACAAGAGGGGGGAAACTCTACCGTAGTTTTTGTCCCTGTCGCTTTGGTTTACAGAATGGCCGTAAGGGCGTGTCGATTTAGAGCTCAAGTTTAAATGTACCTCAAAGAAGACGCTCGTGTGGCTTTTGTACGTTAAACGATAGGTACCATTTACTGCGAAAATAATTTGAAACAAGATAGGCATCGAATTATGATAGAAATGACCTTTTAAACAGTTTTTTATATGAAGACGGTAATGCATCTTGAACTGCACTTTTGCTTCCGCAGTGATAGTATGTTAAGGAAACGGTACGAGTAGCCTGCGCGCTTGATTTGCACTATATATTTCTCCAGCTATATTCCATTGTGCATCATAAGATTTGCTTGATATATAATGCCGATGCCACACGCTAGTCAAAAGCACGAGTAACGTCATCTTTTTGTCCAAATGTGTTGATTTGCCCATTTAAATGATACACACTTGCAAAGAATTTTCAGTTATAAATCCCTCCAGATATTATGATACGTCTGAAAGTTAACTAACAGCACTTGCAGAGTAAACTGAATTGACAGTAAACATTTTTATACTATTTTTTGGCAATCTCAAAGCTCTATTTACAAGAGTTCAACATAACGTTCGAACGAAAAAATGACGATACTCGTTCTTCTGACCAGCGTGTGTCATCACCGTATGGCGTAATTTTGTAGCTACGTTTATGATCAGGATCACTGCTATCACGATTACCGTGATCGCTTGAAAGCGATTGTGAGATTGTGGAGTATTAGGTGCTATATATTGCCGACGTATCATTCATATATTAGTAATTATATACAGCTAAATTTTCGCAAGCTTTAATATCATGTAGATGGAGATTTGTTCTATGGGTACGCCTTAAACAAGCTGCTCGAAGAAAATTTTTGGATAGAAAACCATGAAGAAAGAAGCATAGACGCATTTGGAGCGCTAATATGCCTATCTGTATTATAGTAACGTCCGTAGGTATAATTAAAGCGTAACAGTACTTCTCAAATTAGCCCTCCATTTGTTCTGTGGGAAAGTGATGCAATTGATGAAGTTGTGCTTTTCTTCAATTATTAAAGTTCTTCCAGTTGCAAGAAATCGCTGCTAGTGCACTGTTTGCCCTGAAAATGTTTACCTCTAAAAGCTGTGGCGTCATAAGCAGAACCTGTTCTTCGCACCTAACTTTAGAAATAAATAATTTTTACATATAAACTTATAGATTTATCAGTCGAAAGCTCACCAATGACTTTCCGTGAAATAGTTAGACGCTTAGAACGGCCTAAGCCTATAATTTACGAGTAGTTATGACGCAGCCGACATCGCAACACTATGACGTCAACAATATCGTCTACCGCTGCTATGTATACCGCGTGACCAATTTTGCGTCTGTGACGAGATCTTTTAGTTGTATCGGTATTTTCTAAATATTTACGTTTTAATATTGCTTTCTCGGAAGGTAAAAAGTTTATTTCTGTAATATATTTGTGTTTTCTATGCAAAAATAATTTTGACAGAGTTTAATTTGTCAGTAGCATAAAAGACGGCAACAACATCGTGTACGGCCGCTACAGCGCGACTATCCCGCAGTCTCTGATGCGCTTCTCTCTCACTTTTATCGTTATTATGTAATTATGCAGTACACTGAGCATAGCAAAGTTAAATGCAAATATGTTATGTTTCACTATTTTGACGCAGAGTTACGCTTAACTATTTTGCCGTTTACGTTCACATCTTCAGGCGTCGCATTATTGAAACAGATTTTATTTACATAGGGAACTTTATTCAGAATCGCCACCAGAGGACGACGGAAATTGGGACAAAAAATTTACCCCTACTTTCCGCTCCTGTTGTATTCCAAACTGTTAGCTTGTACGTACTTATATCAGCTTTTACAGGAGGTCATGTTTCAGTGTCATCCACGATAAACTCTTAATTACATTTTTACCGGGCTAAACTTGGTTTCATGAGAGTAGAAGCCAAATATTTTTACTTCTTATTGCTGCCAAACTTTTGATCATGATGTGGTCACTGCTGGCAGCCGTGATACGCTGCTGAGCATCTCTGGTAAATTCGTTGTGTTGAACTCTATTTTCCTGGTGTACCCAATTAGAACCTCCTTGGGTGTACCTTGACAGTTGGAAATGAAGCGTTGGACTTTATTTACTGAAGGGACTTTACTGCCCCCAACTTAAAGTCAAAGTAATCCCAGCCAAACGGACATGTCCGAACCTTAGCTTTCGCTTTGTTAACTTTGAATCAATTACCCATGAGACCGCCGGAGACTCACCAAAGCTTCGTAAAATGGAGTTTCCAGCCGTCTGAAGCGCAATTGAACTGCCTTTAACGCATGCGACATGATTTAGAGTGACGAAACCAACGCTCTTGTCTGAGGTTGCGTACGAGTGAGATTGACTTAGATGGACTTTAGCAAGCAATGGAAGGAGCCTACGCTGCAGCTCAGTAAAGGGCTGCGTGCGATTGACCTGCAGAGGTTCGACTCCGTTGCCTAGACTTGTCAG
The DNA here is from genome assembly GCA_001587735.2 of Parhyale hawaiensis. Taxonomy (NCBI): domain Eukaryota; kingdom Metazoa; phylum Arthropoda; class Malacostraca; order Amphipoda; family Hyalidae; genus Parhyale; species Parhyale hawaiensis. Next base: position 1,031,079 of record LQNS02000139.1, read on the forward strand.
GAACTGCAGGCACTACGCTCGCTTTGGCTCGTTGTATCGAGTGTAGACGTTCACGATGCATCGTTTAGCTGTCAGCAGCTCACTGTTAGTTTGCAAAGAGAAAGTTTTTAGTTGGCTCAGCGTAATTGGGTTGCTTTCAACCATTACAACAGAATTTAAGGTGGCACGACCAAGGCTTTTATCTGAAGTTTCTGCCCAGTCACACCTCGAGTTTTTAATTTTGTCTGTCAATCGAGAGCGCCCTTAATTTATTTTCTGCCCTAGAGGCTCCTTGTATTTTTCTCTGATTATTCCACAGCATGAAGTAGGAAAAGCAGTCGGTATCGGCCACTTTGAAAACCGGCGACTTTAATGCCTGTCGATCGCAGCATTAGGGCCTTACTCAACAATTAACGAAGTTAAAAACTCGTGCACGCGAGTCACGTGACTTTCGCCTGCAAGTTGCGAAGCGAATGCCTTTATCTGTTCAGAGGAGAAGCACGGCGATGTTTAAAATCCTCCCAGACGTGTGGGCGTTGGAACTGCCCCTGACTCCCCTTCGGGTGCGCTGCCACCCCTTCCCCTTCTGCTCCGCCCCTCTCCCTCTCCCTGCATCACTCCCTCTTTCCCTTTAGTTTGCCTCCAGATCGGCCCTCCCACACTTCTCTCACGCCGCGCTTCTAAACACCAAGGGCTCGAGCTCTTCCTCGACCAAATTTCTCAGTTAGCAGGCATGTTAATATGGTTCACGTTTGTGGAAATATTAGAATCCGAGCAGCCTTAAGTTGTCTGGAACTTCAAAGTTATGCACTAGATTCGCCACTTTGGATCAAGTTATTGGCGTTTCGCAAGTCTATAGTGTTTGAGATGACCGAAGGATCAAGTTAACAGCCGTCAGGAGTGATTAGTCTTCGAATATCCTGAATTGAAGTTCAGAACAAATTAAGGCTTATCGGATTAAACTTTCTCGATGAAAGAGGGCGAGTCGACCATACGTGATCGCGATGTGTTAACTAGGCCTATGTGTGAGCTAATTGTAGCAGAGCTTTGTGTAGAATGTAGGTTGTGTAGTATTATTCTTAATGTTACTTTTTCAGTCGTTAAATTAACATGATGATGCATTAACTAATTCACAGTAGGCCTGTGTGTGCAACAATTGCTATAATTGAGCCTTCTATAGAATACAGGACTTATAGGCTGTGTAATATAATAGTTTGTAAGCGTCGTTGTTAACGTGTATGGAACTAGTGTTATAAATTTGAAAGGTACTAGCATTAAGTTAAAAGCCCCCCCCCCCCCGGGAGACGTGAATGTATTATTCTTAAATTACTTTAAAGAGGCGAACCACAATTTAACTTTTCGTAAGAACTAAACTGTTGGCAGCGTTATGAATTGTCGCAGTGCGCTAAGGCATTGCGGAAGCTGTGCTGTCTTATCGGTCGTATGAATCTCAAATGGCGTCTCTGCGCCTCACGAGCAATGTTTTGTGCTTTGTGCCTCTCAGCTCCTTATCGAGGAGGTTGTGCTACGCTGCGGGCTGAATATTTCTCCACGAAATTTATTTGACACTTGGCGATCCAGGTTTAAGATGTTGGGTTGGGCAGCCATTTAGATGCTGTAGAACAATTCTACATTGAATGCTATATGAAATGTGCATTTTGAAAGGGTAGCGAATTTTGGGCCAACAATGAAGTCATATGACTCCTTTATTTCAGTGAGTATATTAATATTAATAAACTCAGTTAATTAATATATATTAATATACATATTGAAAGTGATTCCTGGGCAGAAAGTTAGAAAATATTTGCCTCTATAGAATCATTCCACGCCTTAATTACTCTGCATCAGGAACTTTGCCATAGATAGCGTCGTTTTAACGGCCCTTTTTCTTCGTAGTGAAACAAAAGCGGTGGCTGTATTGGTCAGCGGTGCGGCGGGTTGCCTTTTTGTCTTTTCGCTCAGTGTTTGGTCGGCTGTTGCTGAGGCTGGTTGGTTTATGTTGAGCTACAGATGTAGCTTGTAGATTGCTGTTGTCCATGTTGCGCTTTACTACGGGCTGTGGCTTCCGCGAGGACTGTATTGCTTTTCTTCGTCAATGCATTCTTGATGTTGCATCGACGTACAGCATCGTTATTCAGAAGTCATTTTAAAACTACGAACTTCTCTAATTGGTACATGCTTAATTACCTCCGCCTAGGAGGCTATGTTTTCATCGTGTTTGTCTCTCTGTCTGTCACCAAGATAACTCAAAAAGCTATGAACAGATTTGGACGAAATTTACAGGGATTGTTAGGTATGTTAGGAAGAACAGATGACCCAACTTTTGGTGAAGATATTTCTCTACGTTTGTTTGTTTGCTTCTCTGATTCAGTTTTCTCAATGCTAGCTATAACTCAAAAAGTTATGGATGGATTTTAATGAATTAACGTGAATTGCTAGGTATATAACAAAGAGTAAATGACAAAATTTTGGTTGTGATCCGTTTGTTCATTCGTTCCTTTGTCATTGTTTTTGATTTTATTCTTGTTACCACAATAACTCAAAAAATAAAGAATGAATATATATGAAATTTATATCGGATATCAGTAATATTAAAAGACTTACATGAAAAAATTTTGGTGCAAATCGGTTTGTTCGTTTGTATGTTTGACTCATGTTTGTCATAACGTTTGTTAACAGTATTACTCAAAAAGTTAGGAACGGATTTTCAAGAAAATTGCACAAGTTATTATTACTATCAAAAGGCACAAATGATTACATTATGGAGTATATACTGAGAAAATTATGGTTTCACAGCCAATTTGAATTTTTGCTACCGTTGCCTCGCTTGGCGGAGGCATGCGTTCTCAGAGTGCTCTAGTTTCTTCTGTTATCTACCGGTTATTCCAAACACCATTATCAGTGTTAGCAATCAACGGAAGAGGGCTATTGCGCTTATCGGAAAACCCTAACATTTTCACAAATAATCTAAAGCTTCTACTGTTTGGCTTATGATCCTCTTCCTTCACCGTAGTAATTCATAAACGACTCTGGTGTTTTTTTATATCTTTTTTCATCAGTTAGGTCATTATATATATGCAAGTTTTAGTTTCTCGACAGCATTCTCAAAGTGTGTCGATTTAATTTGAAGCCACGCAAGAGCGTCTCACTGCGGATAAATCTACGGAGTAAGAAACGAATATTTCGGTAACTCTTGAATATTGCTCAGTGTCAGTACGGGCTCTTGTTACTAGTTAATATGACTAGTTAATATGAATGTGAATTTTAAAATCCAAAGTATACACTTTACCTTGCAGTTAAATTCTTACCACTTTATGATGAGTTTGTTCTGTCAAATGCTTTAGCTGATATTTTTCTTTGATTGATATAATTTACTTTTTTACCGTTATATTGTTGGAAAGCTTTCTGGACTCTCACTTTGGAAAGATGCTGGATAACCTAGCATTCATCGGTTACGTGCACTCTGGAGATAACTCACTGTTGGGCCTCGCGTGGTCACGAACTATAATTTAGCGGAAGGGCCATGGCTGGGGGGCTCTGCACACGAATGTTTAAAACGCCACAGATGAAGCCGGTAAAACCTAAGGAAGTACCTGGTAGCTGCAAAGTAATTGATTTGTAGATTTAATATTTTTCAGAATTTAATTCGTAGTTTTGTCAGCAACATGTTATTGGAACTTTTTCCAAGATTATGCATCAATTTTAAGCACATCAGCTCTTGCGATACTGTAATGAGTAGGAGCGACGGGCTGTTATAATCAAGTGGCTATGGGAACGGTAGGTCTTATGTGGCTGATGTTTGTACAAGTTTAGATATTGTTATTCGAATGATGCCCAACTTTTCCTCGTGATTTCCCCATATTACATTTTCGCAAATGTCAATTACCCGATTGAATATATATACGAGGCAATACTAAATGTTTTCTTTTATTATTATTATTATTATTTTTTTTGCAGTCATATAGCCCGCTATTGACTTCATGTAACTATACATCCCATACATCCCATTACTAAAAAATAATAATAATAAAATAAGGGCCCATTACCCCACTAGAGTAATTCGCTACTGGATTCGGGAAGTACTGGTGTAGTAGATAACTCGTTCGTTAGCAATTTCACGAATAATAGCCAAGAAAACAGCTGTAGGTAGCCTTTGTAATAGAATTAGGATACTTCACTGCCCGCGGATGAAAAGTTTTCAGCACGTCTTTGTATCTGTCCTTCCACATCCATGGCTGCCACACCATATCTTATTTCCAATATCGTGGGTTTTCTGAAAACTCTCATAGCAGCCCTGGCAGTGGCCTTAGAAGAGGGATGACCGCTGGCCAATAAAGATGTGGAGGTATATCGGTGCTGCTGTTGCCCTCCTGGACCCAGCTGGAAGAGCACGTGAGGGCAGCAAGCAGCTTAATATATTATTGTGTGTCGCAGGCAGTTCACTGAGGCGGGTCGTGGGCTGTGAGGTGCAGACCTACAACGTTGTTCAGTTTCCCAAGCGTTTCAATTAATCGTCTGGAACAGAGGCGGATGTTGCAGAGTATTTGCATTATGCTGAAAATTTGCGATTGCTGAGAGTATAGAGGACACGGTTGTGCATAGATATATTGGCGTGTTTAATGTAACTATAACAATAATTTTGGAAAATCCAGTCATACGTTTCTCCTTCACGATCACAATTAAAGTTTAAATTTCGTAGCAACAGCACACGAACACGTGACCAAATGGTGCCAGTGGGCATTAAAGATGATCTTTTGTATATTATCTCTTAAAATAAATTATGCTGCCGAGTCTCGTTACCTTGCAGTAGCGTGAGCTGACATCCCTACTAGATACAGAGACGATAGGCATTAGTTCTGGTGGGCGTTTGCAGCCCACAGCCATAAGAGTCAAAGAGTCAATACCGTGAGGCCTGCAGCCCTTCTATACTTTTTGGGACGCAAGTGTCTAGCTCTGTGAAAGAGATGTGTGTGAGGGGGGGGGGAGGGGTGCAGAAGAGGGAATCAGAAACTTTAAAGGGCTTTGCCCTGCAGTTCTTTTTTTTTCGAAAGCTTTGCGGCCCGAGAATCGTCGGCAATGTTCAGGGCAAAATATTTCAGCTATGACCTGCACTGTTTTTTGCTAAATCGGCCTCGTAATTAGCTAAAAAAAAAGTGATGTGCAATTGACGTCCTACAGCCCACAAAAAATTACATCATTATAATGATAACAATTACTAAAAGCGTCGTGGGGTCGTCGGTCGTAAAGCCTGCAGGTCAGGATCATCGGCCGTAGAGGTTCCAGAAAGAGGGCCGCAGGGCGGAAAAGCCAGCAAAACCGCAAGCAAGGCAGCGCCCGGCAGCAGTGCTACAACAGAAACGGCCCAAGAAATAAATTGAGCAAGGATCGTGTGTATCCTGAGTACGGTACGAGTACGCCACTTGTGCGCTGGTGGCAGAGTGACTGCGAGGGTGGAGCATCGATTTGTATTCCCAGCAGATCTTTGTTCCTTGCACTGGCAATTTTGGTAGCGGTTGCTACAGCCTACGCAGCAGCCTGCCACTGGAACACGTGTTGTTCCACAACCAGCACCGACGAGTGGCGACGAAACACCCCTGCCATGGCTTCCAGGTCCAGCACAAAAACCCCAATTTCGTGCAGCACGAGCACGCAAAGCCGGGTGTATCGTCTCGCTGCAAGGAGAAACGTGCAGAGTCTGAGACAACTTTTCTCTCAGAGCCCCAGGAAGAGTACACCCTGAGAAAAAAATTTTGTCTCAAAATCTACACGCTCTAATGGGTACAGGTGGAAAACCATAAGCATGCGTGCTGTACAGGCACGGCAAGACCGGTGTTCTCCATCTGTGCACGTGAACGTGTCTTTGATTGGGACAACACGTTTCTCAGTGCACTTTTCGAAGCTAAATTATTTATATGGTGGCTGCGTCATAGAGAGCCGTCAGAAGTAGAGTTGTGTGAGAAAATGGAATTATATTTCTTAATTGTGTGCATTTTTCCGTAAAGTTAGTCACTTCAGGATGTTTATCCTGAAAGCCGTTTTAGGATTTTATCCCCTGGGACGCCTGTGAACTCCGTTACTACTGTTGTCAAAATTTCTGCACAAATTAGTACCAACTGGTTCTATAATAATCGCTTAACTGAAAAATATGCAAGGCATATACTCTCATTAGTTTTTCTTATTATCATAATGCAATGCAAAGCTTCAATAAATACCAAAGGTAGGCACATGCGGCTATTCGCGGCCCCACCAAAAGAATAAAGAAAGATTCGAGTGTCCTCATCCTCCGGCCCTTTATTTACTTCTGTTGTGTGGCCGCACATGCCCATTGTTTTTTTTACAGAGGACGCTTGAAATATCGCTGTGGCCACGCTGACAGTTTTTCGATTATTGAAGTGCTAAAGTGCAGCTTTCGGCCGGATTTAATTTCTTAGTGGTCTCTTTTCCGGTGTCTCGGCTCCACGGCTTCGTCGCGTGTTTGCATACTCAGCTGCGTGTCGGCCGAATAATTTTCAAAATGTTGACATCATATCGGCGTCCCTTCAAACTCTTAAGTGAACAAGAACCAAAACGGCAGTGGGTATTTCCCTTGATTACGCAGATACAACGAAACATCCGAACGCTGTGAAGTGAAAACACAGGACAAAAGACTATCGTTTGCAGTGGGTTTAAGTGTCGGGTGCATAAAAGTGTACTCTCTGCAGAGGCAAATTTTTTTTAAAGCTAAAAATAAAGTTATCTTGAGCGTAGACTCCAACTAGGAACCCAACATGCACTGGTTTGTGTTACGCATCAGTCCTTTCTAAGGCCCAGAGGACAGTATGGCTGCAGTCAACCACAGTTTGTCGAAATGTCATAAACGAGAGGCTTACAGAACAACTGCAGCCCCGACTGTAAGGTCAGTACCCCTCCTGCTGATTATCGATGCAGAAATGCTCACATTGAGTTGCCGAAAGCCAAGATTTTCCTTCTTGGTGGGAGGGGAATGCTTAGGGACAACAACTCGGAGTTGGTACAGTTTAGAAACTCCCAAGCTATTCTCCAACCGTAAGCAATACATACACACACACACTTACTTATGTCCTAGTTCATCATACGTCAGGGTCAGGCTTTTAATCCATTATTGCATAAAATAAACATTTCATTCTCTAATGAGCAGCGGCCAGAGGGTAAGCCACCGCTTTTCTGTGATACAAAGGAAATAATACTATTAACATAACTTACCCCAAGACTAGTATTCCATCAATAATATATTGCATCCTTTTCGTTTTAATACGTACCTCTCTTTTCGTGCATGTGTTGATGCCCAGGTTCACATGCTTTTTGTTTTAAGTATTCCGCTTACCAAGTTTGTATCTCTTTGCACCTTCTCGCCTCATGCTGCCGCGCATCACTGTTTGGCGTGATACACAAATGCTTCATCACCTCTCGATCTATTATCCATCGATCCGCCCTCTGTGCTCCATACAATAGCAAGCAATACAGCCCAGACAATCCCTCTCTATCAAGAGTCTTCGCCAGCCGCTAAGGGTTTACTTCTAGTACCAAGTGGAACAACTGTTGAATGCTTAGCCTTCCAGTTATGTTACCTCAAAATTAAATTATTTGCGTAGAATTATTTCTTTTCATTGCAAAATGATGACCATTGGATAGCAGAGGTGAAGTCTACTCCGTCGCAATTAGTTGTCTTTGTCTTCAAGTTCACTACTGCAATGAGAGACGTGCTATCCAAAACGAGTACACCTTCCCGAATACCAAAGGATTTGAGGGCAGGTTTCGTTAGGGACGCAATCGCGCAGGCTTGCATTTTCGTCTGCGCTTGAGGAGGCGCGGTGGTTTTGGCACAACTCTTTTCGCAAGGCCAGCTGCTGCGTTCAAACGTTTGTACACTGGATGGAAGGAAATCTTTGTATTAGTGTATAATATTTATTACTCAATACTGCGACTCACTTTATAAGTAGCTAAGACGTACAGTGCACTTATGTATAGGTGAGTTTAGAAATGAGCCGATACCAAGACAGTGGCCGGTGCGCCGATACTTCCTTTTTTGAAGCGCCCTTACCGATACCGATAATACCGATACTGTTCCGATACTATTTGTACACATCTATGTCAATGAGTGATCTAGTTTGCACAAAGAGCAAGATACTAAATACATATGTACTTCATGTGCCGTTCATGAAGGAGGCAGAGCAGTTTGTGTTTCAGTGCTCCTAGCACACGTTACACATAGGGATTGTAAATTGGTGATTGATATCTGCACTCTTACCTGCCAATGTGTGCTTACTTTATGCCTCCCTGGTTGACCAGTTGTGCGTTTCGACTGTTTTCGTATAAATTTGCACGTAGACACCAAATTATTGAATGATGCCACTACGACAGCCACCGTCATCCCACCTTCAAGCCTTTCTTGTAAACTTCCAGTACTCCCTGTAGTATGTACCAGCAGTGTGTGGGATGCTGTGATAAACTTTGGAGGATGATAGAACAGCCTGACAACCACTTCCCAGGCTGTGAGTACAACGCTGTCTGGACAGCAGCACCACATGTAGGTCACCATAGACGTTACATGAGACGTTATTTGATTTCATTGGCCATGCTTTAGGGTCGATGGTTTACGCTTTATACAGCCTTGACTGCCTCTTGCTTCTCTGCTTGACGTCATGGCCTGATCAATAGTTGTGTTAGGTCTCAGGTACAGACCAGTGACAGTGTTGCACTGGCGGTGGTGGTATGGTGTTCGCGTGTGGTGTGCTCACTCTCATGCATCGCTACGCGTGCACTATTTTCGAGTACACGCTTCTGCATCCTGCCGACATACATCCGTGTTACCAGCTGCTGAATTTCCTTATGAGAAATTAATCGACTGTGTTAAAGGGACTCTGTGGATGTAATTTAGGGTGTAGCGTGAAGATTTGCTTTAATCCGAGGGTGCAAAATTGCAAATTTTGATGCGGGTGGTGAATATTTTGTTACAAGTTAATAATGTT
>LQNS02000139.1:1059822-1072022 GCA_001587735.2 Parhyale hawaiensis
AACCTGCGCCCGTGGTTGAAAATGAAGCCGTGCTGATCTACTGAGACAAGAGGATGGAAACTGATCGAGTAGGTACTCCACGCCAATCGACCGGATATCGTCGTAAAAGACAAACAGGAGAAGTCCGCCAAGCTGATCGACATTTCAATCCCCTTCGACTCCAGAATCGTGGACAATGAAGCGGAGAAGAAGGAAAAGTACCGTGACCTTGCCATCGGACTCCAGAGATTGGCAGATGAAGGTGGACGTCGTTCCAGTGGTCATCGGAGCTCTGGGGGCAATGTCCAAGAATCTCAAAACTGCCTTGCGAGAGCTGAAGTGCGGCCATCTCCACCCAGGAACCCTCCAGAAAAGCGCCCTACTTAGAACAGCGCACATCATTCGCAAAATGCTCAAAGTCTTAGGTTGCGACGCTAGAGCGTAGAGCTAAACATCGCTCAACCAATCCAAAGTTTGGGTTGTGAAATCCCCTCGATAATAATAATAATAATAATAATAATAATAATAATAAAAGTAATAATAATAATAATAATATAGATTTATTACAGTTTATGCGAGCAATGCAGTGCACTGCATAGAATGGTGTAAGATCCATGGGTATTAACATAAGGGTTAAAAGGAGAGTCAAAATATTACCGCTGAGGTACCTCTGTAAGAGTTTTGACTTGTATCTAGTCTCTTGCGTCCAATGCTATACATACCTTTTCATTTAGATACATCTGATGCGCACTCATCAGCTGTTAGTGAAATTGTTCGATGTGATGCGGCATTCGATGGTGTAAGGTTTTACAAGCTTCATAGTTTTTGAAATCAAGTGAGATGAAATGTCTTCAGTGCATACAATAGACCATGCAACACAGGCGCTGGCAGCTGCCCGCAACACCACAGGCTGCTCCAACTGCTGGCGACTACAACAGAGCCTCCCCCCAGCTGCAGGCGACTACAACATAGGCTCCGCCCAGCTGCAGGCGACTACAACACAGGCCTTGCCAGCTGCAGGCGAGTACAACACAGGCCCCGCCAGCTGCAGGCGACTACAACACAGACCCCCCGGCTGCCGCGGGCGCTGCTCCGCCGATACAAAAAGGCCTCCAAGCTACAATTGCAGTGGAGCTGCCGACGCCAGTCCGTCTGCAGCTATAATTGGGGCTTCTGGGACACGTCTGGGAATGGTGACGTGTGGGACGCTGGCGACACTTGGTGCTGTGGGGACATGTGAGACACTTGTATTATTTGATGCTGGGGGACGTGTGGGACAGTGGTAGGGTTTTTGGTCGTGTGATTACTTAAGACCACTAAATTTATCATGCTGCCCACCTGTTCTCACCCTTATTCTACCCGCTTTCATCCTCCTGCTTACACTTGCATATTTAGCTTGCTATTCATCCAAGTTCATCATGCTGTTCCCCCGCATTCAAATTCCTGCTCACCCGTGTTCGCTCTCTTGCTCACTTATGTTCACGCGTGTTTAACCTACTGCTCACCCGTGTTCTCTTTAAAGCTAATCCAAGTTCTCTCTCCTAGTTAGCCTATCCGTACCTATATCGTACCTAAACTTGTTCACCCTCCTACTCCCCTGGGTTCACCCTCTTGCACACCAGTGTTCACCATCATGCTGCTCACCTGGTTCACCCTCGATCCTGTTCACCCTTGTTCACTTTCCTGCTTACTTGTGTCTACGCTCTTCCTCCCCCCTACCCACCCCCGCAGGATATTAGACTGTTACCCTCGCTTGCATTTGCAGTTACAGGAGATTCTCTCTAGCAGACAGGCGGAATTTTGCAGTGCTTGGCTTACTGAGTCAGCATTTCTTTCGTTCAGTTGCTATTCCAGGGGTTTGGGGGACTGACCCTTTCTAGAGACGGGGATTATCAGGAGGTCGATGCTCTCACATGAGTCTTTCGACTCTTGCGCCATAGCTCCGATGACCTATAAACGACTGCAGTCGTGCATTCTTTGAAGGTCAGCAGGAATTTACTTGCAGCACGAACGAGTGCTCGTGTATTCACTAGTTGCTGTGTGCGGTCACGCTGACTTCACATTTTCCTATACCCTTACCGTGTTCACCCTCCTGCTCACGACTTGCCTGTCTCCACTTGTTTTCAGTTCAACAAAGCTGCACTATTATGTATGGTAGAAATTATGTGACGCATTGCTGCGAACGGGAATGAACCGATTGTTACCAGACACCCAGCAACGCCTCAAGTGGCTTATGACGTAGGCATTCTAGAATGTTCCACTTGCTTCACTGTGCGGGGAGCAAGGCTGTTTAATAATATGCCGCGATATATTCAGAATGCCACTGATATGATAGTTACGGAATTTAAAAATTTGCTTTATTCATATTTAAGAAGTTTGTCACTCAGACTAGTGGTTTCGTGCACTGTGGAGATAATTTACTGCTGACATTCCATCTAGACGCAAACATCGACCCAACAGAAAAACACCGGCGTTGTAACTCGATGTACGCGAGGCGGCGGGTACGTATAACGTCACCTGAACCTCGCCCAATGACTGTCAAGGTTCAATACACGATCTCGTCTCTCTACTGACCACATTTATTCTAGCTCGCACCTCAGTTTTCGCCCTCCTGTCCTCGCCCCTACCTCTGCCTAACGCTGTATGCTCGCCTTAAAGAACGCTGTAAAATTCCTACGGGCAGAAATACGACTCATAACTCCGGCTACTTCCCGCACTGCCAGGTTCAGAGGGTCGAAATACCATCGTGTCACAAACTGTGGCTTGGCAGGCATTTTTTAAGTAAAAACTTCACCAAAGAACGTCATTTACTGAAGTTTCTTTATTTAGCTCCTATAGCTGCATGCACAGACTACGTTCTAGACAGTTTGGTAACTCAAAATACCTATCCCTGCTGAATATCCCATTAGCAAAACACTATAAGAAAGATTAATGTCTATTATATATCTACATTTGTTCATCTATTTACTTAGCCGTTAATTTGAATTTTTTTCGTATGTTTACCTGTTCATTTTTTATCACGGATGAATGATCCTTAGTGCAAGGCTGAGCGTCTTAGGATCACGACATTTCGAAATTTCCAGCTGTGACAGCTGAATACTCAGCAGTGATATATTTTAAGCTTGAAACCAAGTGCCAAAATTATTTAATTCGTTCCTAGTGCCTATTCAACACATTTCTGTAGCTCCTGAGGCAGCGGATATTTTGCATCATTCGTTACATTGCCACGTATATTGCTGTTTATCAAACTGCCATTTCGGTTTTTATCACCCGCGAACGAAGTGAGAGAGGTGATACTGTTTTCGTTGAAGATTTAAGTATACATGTATATATTTGTAAATATATACATATATATTTGTCTGTCCACTCAAAAAATTGTCGAAAGAGTTGAGCAATGGTCATTTTTTGTAAGAAGTGTGGTGGGTTGACCTAGATGTGACCCATACCAAAAAACTTGGCCTAGCTGGCCATCAAAAATGACGGCGTTGAATTGGCTTCCACCGCAAATAGTTTCGTGGTCCGAGGGGTGAGATTATTCAACAAAATACCCCGTCACATCCTAAATGTCACCGGTACAGAGACTGCGAAATTTAAACACTTACTGGACGCATGCTTACTGAAAGTGCCAGATAAACCTGCTGTAAGCGGTTACGTGAACTGTGGGGATAACTCGCTGTTAGCCACCCCGCTGGTCACGGACTGCAGCATCACCTCTGCACAAGATGGGCGGCGTGCGTAACGTCGCCTGGACCTCGTCCGAAGTATCATTAAAGGTAAGGTACCGCGGTAGATTGTTATTATTAAAGAACTGATCTATGGGATTGGGGCTGTGCCGTACCCTAGTTCATCAAAAATGACTGCGTTGAATTTGCCCCCACCGCTGGTGATGGACTTACACCACGAGGCGTTCTAGTTCAATATTCATTCCGATGAATTCCGTTGACGTTTTCTTCAGTTTAGTTTCCTTTTAATCGACTAGTACACCCAGCTTTCAAAAATGACCAGAAGAATTTGCGAAAATGTTTCTTCATTTCAGTGCTCTCGTTGTTTATTTGATTGCGCAGCTCTAAGGTGCGCTACAAGTACCAACTTTAACACTGAACCGACAGACCAAAACAGGTGTCTAGAAGGAAAATAATTATTTGGGACGTAAGGAAAAGTTGGTGGGCTTAGGGTTAACGAAGAAAATTACGATGAGCCTCTTAGGCTTCAGTTCTTCAGAGTAGCTGTATAGGATCTTCCGTTCGATGACATGCAGAAAATAATTCTTCTTTGCAATTATCGCTGAAAACATGGACTTCAACCGCATATCGCTGTTACACAATGATGTAAATTCGATAGGAATTTTTTGCTCCAACAAGTAAGCTATATCATCAAATGAAGAAGTTAGCTGGAGAAAAATCATAAATGTAAAGAAACTTTCGTTTTTTTTCGATCCTCTTCGTGGATTTACTCTTCTTTGCAGAATATTTTACCGTTTGCTTGGCTGAGTATCTGCTAAAATTGCGCTTCGTGAACTCAGAGAATATGAATTTTTGACGCGGGAAATAGTAAATGACAGTGCTGAGAGAAACTGTAGACGGCTTCATTGCTTGAATATGAAAATTGGCAAGGCAAGACCTGCACTCAAAGTTGAGACTTCCTCGCCTGGGCCATCATCTACAAATTGGTGAAATTTGCCTATCGGTTTTCAATAGAGCGCGACAGGGTGGCCACAGTCTTCAACCTGGTATAAGTTTTGTCTGTTTCTTTCGAGCTTGACCAAAAATGGGCAGATATAGAAAATAATAGAGAATTTTAAAAACGCACACATAAACTAACAAACGGATAAATATACATGGGTCATGACTATAGTGTTTGATACCGTTACGGAAAGCATGAATTGTTTTGAACCTTTATTTTCTGTTCACTACATGGCCAGTTTTTGTAAAGTGCATCATTTCATCGGTAGTCGCTGTCAAGTTAGTGCGGTGAAGAAAAAACAAGTGATGCAGCGACCTAAGATGGCGAATTATAGTGATACTTGCTGGAATGGTCTGGGCTATCAGGTGATATTCAAACAATTTACGGCTCCTGCATCAACTGCGCGGAGCAAAGTGAAAAAAAATATTGATGTTTTTTTTTTATTCAGTTTAGGACTGCGAAGGATGAGGAAGTAATAATTTCTCATGTAAACTGAATATAAATTAGAGGCACAGGTTAATAACAACTCGGGAACCACTACCAAAACAAATTAGAGTTCTCACGGAAACACACAGCCCGTCGTATAATTCAAGCTCGATGACAATGGCCTTGGAGGCAGTGAACCCCCAGCAGACATTGCTCGTGGGCGCGTGGACACACAAGTCAGTAGAGCCTCACACTGTCGCCAACACAGCACGACCTGCGCGTCGCTTCAGCGGGCTGTAATAATGAATAATCTGAACAACTCAGGCACAAAAATTTCTAGAGCGACAGCGCAAAGAACACTGAAGAAGGAAGGAAGGAAGGTCGCAAGCATTAATTAAGAAGGCTCCACTACACACTTGAGGTTAGAGGCTATTGAAATCTCCTCTATCTTTCGTCAAACCGCACTTCAATGCAGATATCAGTTTCAGGCCAGCTGTGCTGCGGTTAGATGAGACAAAGCTAACTTTTTTTTGACAAGGATGTTGCTTTTGTTTGGCGAAAAAAGGTGTATTTCAAGCAAAAAACGCTGTTCGAGTTGTGAAACATTGAGGATGGAGGTTAATATTTTGAGTTACTGTTCGGTTAGTTGAGCCAGAAGCTTTGTGGATGTAAATGGAAACATGCTACAGGAACAGTACAGTACCTTAGAATACAGCATATCTGGATATTGTACTTTATCAAATGGTTGATTCACGGCATTGTATCTAGTAGAATAATCACCATTGCATTATGAACTACTAGTAACTGTTTGTCTAAAGCACGGCACTCACTTGACAACTTTCGTTGATGCCAGCACCCTAGAGCCAACTTGACTAATCCACCTCCGTAGTCGTGGCCCTGACTTCAGCGCAACTTCTGTGAACATCGTTTTCCAATAATACTTAAAGTATCAGTATCTGTGCATTTAAACTACTCATAATTATTGGAAGTTCACCATTGGCACTAGTTATGGTGCAGTAGCGGCTGATATTTTCCACAATTTTATATACCGTTAAATTTTGCGCAATGCGTTAAATTTGCGCAACGAACCAGTTGAGTTGGATGTCGGCTACTAGGGCCAGCGAAAGAAGTGAAATGGGCACCTGGTTTAACGCGAATTGAAGATTTAGTATAGGTAATGAAAACGGCTGAATAAGGCAGAAACGTCAAGCATACATAAAATAGTTTGAATATTTTCTCAAACAAAACAACTGCTGAAGCCAGTTTAAAGCAGTCACCAACAGTTTCCAAGTAGGGAGGTGCTGGTGAGAGTCTCTCCTGCGGCTGCATAGCTGGACCGGACATTAGCACTTGCCGAATGTTCTCTGTACAATAACATTACATTCCTAACAGGCCTTGCATTTGTTAAGTTTTTCTCAGTTGAATCAGGTGATGGCTGGTTTATCTATTTTACTATTGAAACTTTAAAGAAAAGACAATATTATAGATGCTTTGGTGTAAACCTCCTGTAGGTAAACATTCCATACGTAGTCTGACTCAAAGGAGCTACTTCGAGCCTGAAACAATAAGAGTTAATGGAAAAATGTACGACAGCCAGCACAAGCATTCGATCTTTCAACGGGGTAATGATTTAATGCATGCAGCCAAATTAACACGAAATAAAAATTGACAGCATGTATTTACGGATTAGTACGTAAATAAATTTATACAAGTATATATTTCCTGTCACCCTCCATGGAAACATAAGAGGAAAAACTCCCAGCCTCGAATAGCATCCATAGAACTTCATAGTAGTGCTAACTGATGCTGTAATTGCGCCGTTTTATTTAATAAATTCATGCTCTCTGGGGACTTATTAATCCTATTATAACAAGAACTTTGAAGAATGGATAGAAGCGAATAAAACGGGGTTTTCGTTGATGTACTTTTTCTGCCTTCAACTAATGATGGCACAGGCCGCTAGTTTGTTAATAACTGGTTGGTCGTTACTTATCTGTTTATAGTGGCCAGTCCAAAGCCCGGAAGTGAATCCTAAACGAAAAGTTGTGGAAACTTTTCACGGAAAATATTTTTAATGAAGAGAAGCCAAGAACTTGTCAAATACTTCTGCACCGTTGGAAATAGTCGAATAATGCTTAACTAATGCAGACGTACAAAAAGGAGGGGTATGAATTATTTCGAGCAGAACTGTAAATATTTAAGTTCGCTCAGATAACACCACGTACGCATCTAGTGTTTCCTTATCCGCGATCGGAGTCATGGTTCCGCTGTGGAGAAGAAAGCGCACGTTCCACTAGATTTTCATTCGAACAGCATGATAAAGGCCAGTCGTAGTTATCGCTTTATTTATGGGTTTATCCGTTTATCTGTCCATTTTCTGCCACGCTTGAAGATAACAGATAGGGGAAAATTAGGCCAAGTCGAAAACTGTGGCCATCCTGTCGGCTCTGTTGAAACCCAATCGGTGATAAATAGACCACATTGCAAATGATGACAAAATTACTGCCAAAGTTAAAATCCAAGCAATGAAGATGTCTACAGGTTATTTTTTGCGTTCTTAGGCGAATAAATTCTACTTTCTTCCCACATGCAAGCTTTAGCTGTTCTAAGTTCATCTACAAAATGAGTCGTTGATCAGCAGAGTGCTTGGTACAATAATTGTACAGTATTAATCAGAGTAAAGTAGAACTACAAAGTCGGGCGAAAAACATGAGGAATTTGCTGCACTAATGACTTTTGTTATGCTTGATATCTTGCTCTAACGAAACAGCTTTATGCTCGAGCAAGAAAATTCTCTTAATTTCATATGATGGTGTATCAAGCAGCCGAAAGTCACAATATGAGTAATGCTTGACAGCCTGCTAAACAGAGAATCAGTTTATGCGCATTGCAATGAAAGGAAAAAGGGGTTGCGCTGCTCTACAGAATTGAAGCTGAGAACAGTCAATGAACACTAATCTCTTCTGTTCCTTCAGGTTGATAGTTGTAATGAAATCATCATTAGCAAACTAGTAACGAAGTTGTTAACAGTGAAGAAGTATCTCCGTAAATTCGTAGCAGTCATTTTTAATTCTCGGGTACACTAGTGTATAATGTTGAAAGTGCCAGCAATTATACGTGTATGTTACCCTCTCCGATCTGGTCCTAGTAACTTAAATGTATCACCCAGTTCCGTAGATTTCGTGCCGAGCAGTGAGCTGTACAACAGTCCGAAGACTTTGGCAGCCTATGTTGCTTGAACAGTTAAGTACTGTAATATTAACCAAAAAGTCACCCATATTGCACTTCTTAGTACTCTACTCAATCTAATATAAATAACAGATTATCTCATTCCTTCTTATTGTTTAGGTATGAAGCGTATGTGTTGTGGGTCGGTTTACGTATTTCTTCTTGAAAATAATGTCACAATAAACGAACAAGCTTAACAGGATGTCGTTGACGTAATAGGTCCCCCTGTTTTATATAATTCTATTCATTTCTAATTTTACTTCTCGATACTCGCTGCAGTTATTCTAGACCAAAGGGTATATGTTAAATATCGAAGCCCTAGAAGCAATAATTTGGAATCTAAGTAAGAAAACTGCGTAAAATAAGTAGCGCCTACATCGCGAACTTCCTTCATTAATAATACACTTTGGGACACATAAATAAAGGGTAACATTAGAGCGTTACAAACAGTACTGGTACATTGACTTGTGTATCGGCTGGATGTGCAGGTAAAGAAGTTCTTCGCTTAATGTGCTTTTCTGCGAAGTTGGTTGGGCCTCTGATGTATATTATTACAATAACATTCTTATAATGTGCATGAGTGTATGAGGCAGTGCAAGTAATTGTTGAAATCAGTTTAGAAATTAGTTAATATACCAGGAAGTTAAGGAAAAAATTAGTTGTATATTATCCATATTTCCAAAAGCGATGGTTGGAGGAGGGGATCAGCCTAGCTGCAGGTAGACTGCGAGAAGTGCTGTGCCAAACCCAGCACGTCTTCACGTCCACCGACGAGAACTACACACCTTGGCGTGTACGTGCCGCTCCCGGACCGCGCAAACTCACCCTGTCAAGTATTTCATTTCGGTGCACGGGAATGCGTTCTAGTTTTGCGACGACGTTTTTCCTATCGAATGCAGCCAATTCCACTCCGTAACCCGACAACGGCCGCTGACACCAAGCGCAAATCCTGCAGAAAAAGCCAATGATCGAATCTCATAAGTTCCGCTGTGCGTACTTCCTGTGAACTCCCCAGTGATGTTGCTATAAGTCAGTGGAAAACTTTAAGACGAATAATCGATATTATTAGACTTCGGATGAATGCTTATGCTTGTTCGACAGGGAAGGTGTGCCATTTGTGTACTGTGGCGGGCACTGCCATAAAAAAAGATGGCAAGTCCTCTGTGTGTGCGTGTAGAGTTGTCAGAGCTTGGTGGTGGCAATGAGGAGGGGCGGTGGGGGGTTGCAGAGCTCCGTCTCCGCACAGCCTATCGTCTTCAACCTGCCACTGCAATGAGTACACGCACACACACGCCTAATCTCACACGCACGTACACCTACACTCACACCTAATCACACACGCACGCAAGCATGAGTTACACACACATACACGACCACAGGTTAGGCTACAGTGTACGTGTGGACCCATATACGCGGAGATACATGAAGTCATTAAAATGTTCAGTTCCAATAATCCTGCATGCCAGACTGCGATACTGCAGGTATATGTGAAGCTGTTCCAAAATTTTATCAAGAGTAGTTGCATGTTCGATTCGGCACCAATATGAAGCCTTTCAGGCTTGACTGGTCCGAAATTCGAGACACAAGCTTTGGATTTGCAACGTTGAATCGTGTTGAAACTGTTAACCGGATGACGTTGAATGGGTTAAAAACTCCATTTTAAGAGGTAACATTGAGTTTCTGGAAGTCTCAAAAGCAATTAATTATAGGTTTATAGCTGAAACTCATTAAACGAGTCAAAACCAGACTTAAGTGGAGTTTGGAACACGTCAAGCCTCAAAAGCTCAATTTTGACTCTCAGTCGAACATGCCCTTACTCACGCTGGGCTGCCTACGAGAGTCGAAACGCAGGAACGTTTCTCTTTGCTCATCCGATTTTGTCGCTACGGAGCACAACTTCGGCCTGGCCAGATTTCAGCTGTCCAAAATGGCTTAAAATCTAAGCTGCCACTGTATATCTCTTTTAACTCGCAATACACGCAAAAAGGTATATTCTTTACGATAAAAAACAACTGGTTTCTTATCACTAACGAAGTAATATTTTAGCTGCAAAGCAATAATAATTAATCGTGAAAGACACTGTTGTTCATCACAACGCTCTTGTTCATCTGTTGTTCATCACAAACGACAATGTGCATTGACGCAAATTCAAACGACAAGGTAGTTTACAGTTCACAAATTTTACTTAATGGTAAACAACCATTTTTCTGCGTGTAACATACATTTTATTGTGATGTTCAAACACTGGAACAGAAACTTTTGTTCCAGGAAAGTGAAGCGTTCTTGTTTTTCGACTCTCGTCAGCAGCCGGCTTTAGTACACGGCAGGAGAAACAACCCATAGCTGAACTACGTAACAGGTTAACTCACGAGCAGGTAGCGTATTATATAAGACCGCTCCTCTCTTTTTCAGCTGTGACGTCAGGTGGAGAGATAGATAGTAAACCGTGTTAATTTTAGTTCATGCCTGTTACATTACCTACTTTGTAAATATGGTGAGCGTGGGCTTCCATGAAGAAAAAAGAAGGGTAATCATTTCTGCATGATCACAGCTGTTTATTGTGCTAGAAAGTATGATCAATGAAGAAGATCGCACATTCTTCGCTGTCATTTTCAACAGCGTGGGCACTCTAATAAAGTTTATATTATTCTGCCTGTCTCTCCGGTAGTTACTTAGTACAATGACTCTTTCATCAGTACTAGAAATAGGAAAATCAGGGGGCCTTTGAGGTATCCATGATACTACCTGCAGAGGGATTCAAGTTCACATTTAAGCTGTTGCTGTTCGCAGGCCTTAGGTAGAAAATTCGCTGCCTGTTTAGGTACATTTTTCACCGTTCGTATACATGATACGGGTCAGAAGGATCACAATTGAGGAACAATGCATTTGACCTGTTGAATTTCCGCAGGTTCCTTCAGTATATTAGAGGAAAATCTATACCTTTTACAGTTCTATTTGATCCAAATGAAATAATATTTGATCCACATGAAATTGAATTTGATCCACATGAAATTGAATTTGATCCAAATGAAATTGAATTTGATCAAAATGAAATTGAATTTGATCCAAATGAAATTGAATTTAATCCAAATGAAATAATAATTGATCCAAATGAAATTGGATTTGATCCAAATGTAATAATATTTGACCCAAAAGAAATGGAAATTGATCCAACTGAAATTGAATTTGATCATATAAAATAAAAGTCACTGGTGGAAGTAAGTTCAGGAAAAATTTTAGAAATCCATAAAGTATTAATAAAAGGGTAGAATTTATAAAAATAGTATACTTGATACTATACCTTTTACAGTTCTATTTGATCCAAATGAAATAATATTTGATCCAAATGAAATAATGTTTGATCCAAATGAAATTGAATTTGATCCAAATGAAATTGAAGTTGATCTAAAGGAAATTGAATTTGATCCAAATGAAATTGAATTTGATCCAAATGAAATTGAATTTGATCCAAATGAAATAATATTCGATCAAAATGAAATTAAATTTGATCAAAATTTAATTAAATTTGATCCAAATAAAATAAAGTTTGATCCAACTGTATAATTGAATTCGATCCAAGTGTAATAATATTTGATCCAAACGAAATTGAAGTTGATCCAATTGAAATCAAATTTGATCATACAAAATATACCTTTTTCCCTTCAAACTAAAATAAGTCAAGTTCAAATAAAATAGGTCAAGTTCAAATCAATTTCAAATTAAAATAAATCAATTTTAAATTAAAATAAGTCAAGTTCAAATTAAAACATTGAAACTATGGGTAGCTATATAGTGTTAAGGAGGCTCACCGAGGGTTAACCTAGGTAAACGAGGATTATCGAAGATTAACGAGGGTAATGAGGGTAAAATAGGGTAACCGAGGG
>LQNS02000139.1:1074427-1086853 GCA_001587735.2 Parhyale hawaiensis
ACTATGGAGATATTTTCAGCTTCTCTTAGCGCGGTTATGGCATCTGATGTACAGCACTTTCTCCAGACATCGAAACATACTGTACTGTATGTTTGTTCTCAGTTCACGACGCAAAAATTCACTACCGTAGCTGATCCATAGAGCAAAGACGAAGCTATGATTTTGCATAGGGCAGCAGACACATTTCTTTCTGCTTTCTGTCATCTATTGACAAAGAATTTTCTCTTCAAGTCGAGTTTTAAGAGAAAAAGCAGATGTGCTGAAGGCTCATTGTCTGTATCATGGATACGCTACGGGGAACTAAGTATTGTAATTCAGTTATGTTTGCTACTCGCTAATGTAAAAGTTTTTTTTGCACCTTTTCTTAGGTTTGGGACGATTGCGCTACTAATTCAGGGTGTCTAACAGTCTGGAAAACAGGGAACACTCAGGGAAAAAAAAAACACGAAGAAAAAACAGGGAAAACTCAGGAAAAAAGGGACCAGATATCAAAATACTCGGGGAAATTCTGCAGGGCAGTGGGTGGTGTTCATTTTGTGGGGTTATCTTTATGAATGTTTCGTTCCTTCAGAGCCTGAGTAATATGAGGATTATTAATTTTTGCTCTGCAGTGCCGGGGAAAGGTGGACGACTGTCTAGCTCTATTTTGCAGCAAATCCTAATAAGGTGATGGTGATTTATAACATTTTCAGTCCCATTCAGCCCATAACCCATTGGTAAGCACATTATTTGAGAGGAAAATGGACAATCTAAGAATCAGGCAGATTTAAAAAAAATCAGGGAGAACTCAGGAAAAAACTCGGGAAATTTTATAAGTCCCGATCGCTAGACACCATGCTGCAGAAGCTATATGATTCACATAATTCACACCTAATTCATAATCCATTGACTGTACTGGCATCGACATCCGGACTCTCCATGCTGCTTCATTCATTTGTGTTTTAGACCTTGCCCCAGTAGCACCTATGCCGAGCTGCAGTCTAGCAAGTAAGAGACTTTTTTTATTAAAGATACCCCTTCACATTTTATAATTAGCTTTCTGAAGATGGGAGACAAAACCGGAACGTTAAATTTTATTATTAATCGACATTTTATTTATCAATTACCTATATTCCGTTTCCTTTTACTCACGTCCATTAACGAATAAAAAGAATAATAATAAATTACCGTACTAAACCACGCAAAAGTTTAAATATTTATTTTTAAATTTTAAAGACAGATATAGCGTTCTAACTTATTATAAGTCAGTCAGCCTTGCAAGTCAGTTCCACCTCAACCTTCATCGAGGGTGTGTCGTGCTGCTCTGAGTTCGGTATACAATGGAGACCCGTTAAGCCGCACTTCAACAATCTGAAAACCCGCCTAATCCGCAACTCTGCTTATTTTAAATTATTGGAAACTACCCTGCTAATCCGTAACAGACGTTTCACATTTTATGGAATAGGCGGGCCACGCCCAGAAAATGTACGTGAGGCGCTGTGCCGATGGTCGACAAAGTTGTTTTACAATCCAAAAATCTCCCTATAATCCATAATATTGCGGAATACCGACATTTTTTTCTGAATTTGAAAGTACTCGCGTAATCCATAATCCCGGCTAATTCGAATAGGTCTTCCCCCCCGTGCTTTACGGATTAGCGGGGTTTCACTGTACTTTTATACAGGAGAGTGATGTGTGTAAATTATTCCTGTCATTTCTAGCTAATGAAGACTTCAGGCAAATGCATCAAACTGTCCACTCAGTACATCAAATTGTTATTAACTATATCAATAAATATGCTCTTGATTAATACATAAATGTTTACAGATGTGATGTACACAATAATAAAATAAATATGTCTTTATTGAAGGAAATGGAGCAACAATTGAAGAGGGAAAATTAGTTGATGGCTATATAGATCGTGTTTTCTAATTGTTTATTTCGGCCGCTTTATCGATATTTTGCAGTCCATAACTTTAATCTATTTGCTGTAAATTCCGAAGAAATATATTTGTTGGTGTTCTTAAGCCTCAGAAAGAACCAAAAAGGATATTTTAAGATTCTCGTACACCTTGTAGATGTGTAGGGATTTAAGTAATTTTACAGCAATAACTGGTTTTTTCTTTAATAAAAATCAACATTAACGGATTATCGTCAAATCGTTAACTACCGATACATTCTTTTTTAATTCACGGGTAAACTGTTACTAAGCTACTTTTTTGAATTAACGGATTAACAGTGACTGAAGTTGACTTTTCTATTAACGATGCCCACCACTGCCCTTTCTTTTTTACTTAATTTATTTCTATAATATTAATGCAAAACACACGGTTTCGTTGGATAATCCTGTTTTGAAAACTGTTTCTTCGTCCATGGGAGTCACTGTTCTAATTTTTGTTAGCAATAGTGTGCTACAGTTAAATAATAATTTTTGAGATGTTGCTTCTTCCTTTGAAGATCCTGCATGTTTGCCTACTATTATCTTCGACTTCGGATCGCTAATCTAACTCTGGTTAAGGACGGTGCGTGATTTTTAAATAATGATTTTTAAAGGTGCTGTTCTTTCTAAAAAAAACCTTGCGTATTTCCCCCTCCCCATGCCTCCACCCACCTAACTATTTTCATCCTTGGGGTCAATTACTTAACTCTTGTTAGCAGTGGCGTGATGCACCCTCATTACGGGTCACGATTAAATACCGCTACCGTTTATATCGCTTAAGGAGCGATGCGCTGGGGAGAAAATATAAAATCGGTGCCCGGCAAACTGGTCTATTTTTCAGCTGTGATAAACATCGTCGTGACAGCAGCGGTGCATGACGGGGCGTCACGCGATCCTGGGCCCATGTGTGGTGCTCCCTATGCGATGCGTGATGCTCTCGGTGCATGGTGCCCTTCGTACATGGTGCTCTCCGTGTGTGGAGCTCTCCGTGTGTGGTGCTCCTCATGTATGGTGCGCTCCTCATGTGTATTGCTCCCCTTGTGTGGTGCTTTCCATGCGTGGTGCTCCCATGTGTGGTGCTCCCATGTGTGGTGCTCCCCACGTGTGATGCTCTCCATTAGTGGTGCTCCCCATGTGTGATGCTTGCCATATGTGGTGCTTCCTATGTGTGGTGCTTTCCATGTGTGGTGCTCCTATGTGTGGTGCTCACCAAGTGTTGTGCTCCCATGCATGGTGCTCCCACGTGTGGTGCTCCCATGTGTGGTGCTCCCCATGTGTGATGCTCACATGTGCGGTGCTCCCATGTGTTGTGCTCTCCATGTGTGGTGCGCTCCATGTGTAGTGCTCCACACATACCGTATACTATATAGGTATTGCTTCCCATGTGTTGTGCGCTCCTCATGTGCGGTGCTCCCCATCGCTAGGGCTCCCTAAGCTATTGCACGACGCACCTAGAGTCATTCCGTAGAGCCGGGAGCTGTGATGGGCTCCCACTACAAGTGCATGGTTCTGCGTGACGTAAAGCCCAGTCCACACAACCGCAGAATATGTCCACACTGTTGCGTTTTTGTAGGTCGCTGCGAACTTCGCGCGCTCATAATCTGCCTGATATTTTCGCATGATTCAGACTGGAGACATTTTGCAGCCCGTTGGTGGGGTATGAAAGGCTGTTCGATTGGTCAGTTTTGAGCGAAATCCGAATTCAACTGCGTTCTACAGAAGTGGTGAAGGAATTAAAGCTTCACGATTGAAGTTCCAGAAAAGCTAAAGCTAATCGGATTAGACTGTATCGCTCATAGTAGGTTAATCGAAGACACCTTTGCTAACAACAGCAGAAGAACTGACACATTGTACAAGTAGCCCACGACGTCACGTCCCATTTGTTGTGGCGCTTGGAGGGCCACAGCAGCATACTTAACCCACTTTAGCTGTTACAGTGTCCATATTTAGGATTGTTTGTGGTAGGCGATTCAGGCAATCTTGCCTTAACGCTTGCTACCTGCCCCAGCCAGTAAGCTCAGTTCTCACGGAAACTCTCAATCCGCAGCATAGCACATGATCAGGCGGCAACATGCGGTCATGTACTGAGTCCGCGGCTCCTCGAACACACATTGCCCGAGCGCGTGGACACACGCGCTCACCACACTGCCGCCAAGGCAGCACCGCGTTTAGTTTCTACAGCTGCTGTCCGTCAAGCTCGTCGCACATAGACTCAGAACGCAACCGCCGCCGAAGCTTCCGAAGCCTCAGAACGGAACGGAAGCGACGTTCCGCCCGCACACTTGTTCAGAAGACACAAGAACGGAACCGACATGGCCAGTCTTCACTCCACTGAGGGGCCGGCGTGTTGCAAACAGACGCCGGTGTTACCATCACGTGTAGCAGTGAATGCGACGAGCGATCTCAGCGCCCCAACAAAGTGTTGCGGAATTTTCGGCAAGTTTAAATATATACATTTCTGGCGGTGCCTAATTTTGACCGTATTTTAGGATAAAAAGTTAAGAGAACTACACAAAAGTGTTTGACGTGCTAAAGTTCAAGCAATATACTGTATGACAGTCATACATTGTGTAATAGATACTAGTTTTCGAGTATCATAGTCAATGTTTGTAAACAAAGGCAGTGTTACCCAGCTCATCACCATACAATTTAGGAAGTTTATCGTCGGTGTCACCCGGTGTTACCCAACCTGTGCTGCATTGGAGGCCGGTGTAGCACATGTGACACCGAAGGCCTGATTGCAATACGCCCCAGGCTGTTAGCCTCGGCAACCCCCTCCAACACCACACATCAGCCTTTCTGCGCATGCGCAGCCTCTCAGACGCTTCAGAACCTTCAAGAAAAATATCTTTTTAAGAATTCTGAGGCAGTTCGGTTCTGATCTGAAGCTTCGCTTCGGTGCTGAGCTGAGGCAGTGAGCGCTGTCAGGTTCAAATATTTGTTTTCGATTTCGTTCAGACTTTTCGTTTCTGATCTGACACGTCGTTTCTGAGAGAGTGTGCGGCAAGCTTAACAACATGCCCACCCGAGTTCTACATTTAGTCTCACGAACCTTGTTTTTCATAAAAGCCCGTTCCCACTCGACTCTCTGATAGGACAGAGGGCTCTTAGATTTTGGGAATTTTTCGTTACGTTCTTGGGACTTCATTCCTGCCTGCAGAATACCGTAGGTTCTTCTTTAATTTCAATTGTAGTTCTGTGCCACAGATTTTGACATTTTCGCTTTATTTTTTCTACTAAGCACGCGAGAATCACGATTACATTTGAATTTATAGACTCTAGTGTAATTCAGCATTCCAAGCCATGTAAGTTCTTTATAGAAAAATGGGAAAATTTTACTCCCAGAGAGTGAGTGAGGCGACAAAAGTTTCGTCCTACAACAAGGCCTCAGACGAGGTCTCAAGCGATGCTCTTCCTACGAGACACCGGTGTTTTGTTTTGTCTCGACTGGGTTTGAACCTTACGGGATTTTCCCCAAAGTTTTCTTATGCGGTGTAAATAACCTATAAACACCAGGTGAAGTCTGGACGGATGTACTCGGATTAATTCGTATCGGGTTAGATATGTTGAAATAAATGCAGAAAAATTTCACTGATTTATTCACCGGAGGTGAAATTTGTAGGCTTTATCGTGATTTTCCCTCGTGGCGATCGGAGTTCTGCTTTTGTGTGTACTTTTGCTGTCCAGTTTGAGGACAATGGAGCGTTAGCTCTTCGTGTCAGTCAAGGAGGTTGGGAAGGGCTCGGAGGGTTAGCAAGTACGTGTAAGCAGAGCGGGCCGGGTACAGACCTATGGCAGAAATTGAACATTTTTTTGCTTTCTCCGCCATCAAGCCCATTTTTTGGAAGCCTTGCGGCCGTCTCCAGGCCGAGAAATTGCAGCCTAGACCTGCGCCACTCTCAGCTAAAGAGACCTTGGAACTACTAAAACAGCGATTAGGAAAATGCAGCCCTGGTTTAAGAATATTGTTAATGTAGCGATTGAAGGAAGAGGGGGGGGGGGGTGTTAGGCCGCTGACCGTATAAAGCCTAGGATGAATGGCTCAGGACCAATGGCTATGCGAGTGCTGCAAAATTGTTGGTACAAACTTCGGCTACTAATAAAAAAAGATATTGAACAAAGTTCAGAAACGCTTCGGAATCTTTTAAGACCCCGCTTTCGCAACAGCATGGCTATTTCGCAAATGACAGAATCAAGAGCCATTAGGAGAATTACAACTGAATGTGGCTGTAGCAAGCCAGATATCAGCCACGTTTCTTTGTGGAGGTGAGACATTATCTTCACGTTCAATATCCAAAATCGATGGATTTGTGGAAGTGATCCTGTGTCAGGGCCACCAAGATCTCCTGATCTGACTCCTTTAGCTTTTTTGTGGAAGTACCCGAAAAGTCTTATTTATGAGACACCTGTCAATTCGGAAGAAGATTTTATCGCCAGAATTGCTGGAGATACTGCTGAAAAGCCATGAGTCTTTGGCAACGTACGCAACTGCCCCGACGAAGGTGTCGCTTTTGTATCGATGCTCATGGTAGACATTTTGAACATTTACATAACGAGGTCCTTGCTAATAAAGTATCTGCTGTTCACAGGTTTCAAGTTAACCTCTTATGCATTAATAAACAGATTGTAGTTTATAATCAGGGTTCTTTTTTCATATTTGATTATCTTCTCAAAGACGAAGCATTATTTAACTTTGTGGATTGATGAAATAGTGCTTATTTCAAGATTTTCTAATAGTCGCCTAAGTTTCTACTCTTAATTTTGCAACACCTGGTATGTATAAGAAAAAAAAAACTGTCTGCAAGGCGAACAAAGTTGGAAATAGGATTATTCAATCACAAAGCCGCGCCCAGGGCTGGTAGGGTGTGCTGGGAGAAAGAATTTCTTAGCCTCCTCTTCATAGATGTGACGCTCTTTTGGAGGATATGTTGCCCGGGCCATTGTATTGTATTTGCACACCTTTTCTAAGCTCTGTTTCCTACAGTTTACAGATAATTTAACCCTCTATAATCTTACACGTTTCAATGTTTTGTCGGAGTACCCGTGTTTTGCACTTTTACGGGGCCCGTGTATATTGATCAACAGCCTATAATTTTTTGCCTTATTTAATGCGATTGCTCTGAAATAACATACTCGGCCTGTTTCTTCAGTCACAGCTGCGTAACCTTCTGTTACCATTATCAGCTTCTCAAAATACTTCAAAAAATACATTAGAGTCGATATGTCCAACACTATCCGCTTTGTGCTTCCGTACCGTATCCCAGCTACGCATCTTGCCCTATTAAGAACGTAATCAGTCACCAGCAAAGTGAACATAAATATGGAGTGATAAAAAAATGAAAAGCGGTGGATATGATACGGATGAAATGAACTTCATGTCTTTGGTTCGAAACTGACAGAAAATTTTTTCAAGAAGTGAAAAGAAGACAGTTATGGTTGAATTGCCTTTCAGCACAAATCCGATCGGGTCATGTAAACTGAATTTTCCCTATCTAATACTGAACGTAACGTGCAGACACTTGGACGGATAAAAAAATGGCCGGACTAATGGAGCTTCAAGAAGCATTACGTTAATGATACTAGTGGACCGTACGTGAAAGGTTTCACTCAAAAATCAATATTTTTGGCTAAATAATTAATATTTTTTTCTAATATAGGCCGTTGCGGAATCTTCTCTGAATTGCTTAATTTTCTTATTGGTGCCAAAGTCGTGCTGTCAACCTTAGGTCCTCTTTTCTATGACTTGCCGTTTCCACATTTTTCCGNCACACTTATCAGCAGCTTTCATTCACTTCTGTAACCCTTCTGCTTCAAGTCTTTCTTAACTGGCTCGCATAGGCGATTCATATCTCTCCATTCGTAGCACGTTTCGCTCATGAGACTGTAGTAGTCTCCTATTTCTTATACGTTCCCTATCTTTCTTCTTAATTAGACGTGCGTCTTCACTATAGTGAGAGGCAGGAGTAATTCCCGAGTAAAACACTGCAATAAACTTGAATGCAACTCCAGCCAGCTTGTATACATCCAGCCGTCCAGCCGTAGCCAAGATACGGTCATGCGAACTTAAGTATATGCTTCACTTGAGTGCTGAAAATTTTGGGCTTTGAAAATTCGCACCGTCAGAGAACGACAGTGTGAGGGATGATATGCGTGATACGGAGCTGGAGGAACTCATGGTAATGGACAGAAATACATGGAATACCAAGATGTGCTTCAGCGACCCCTTTTGAACAGGGATAATACTGCTGTAGAGGAAGAAGAAGAAGAAGAGAAAGACAGTAAGCGAGGAGAAATAGTTGTCTACTACCCGTGAAGAATCATCATCATCTCGTCAGTGCTCCGTTGTTCATCTACCGAATTTACGCGTCTTGACCCGAGAGAAAAAGTTACAAAATTGGACTCCAGAAGCTGCATAGGTAGATATTCTTCCGATTTCAAGAACTGTTTCAAGCAAGACGTGTCGTCAGACAAAGGGATAAGGATCAGCCTTCGCCGTTTGCTGCAACCTGGTCATCGATTTGCAAAATCTGCAGCCTGGCCTATTTTTCGCCTATCTATTTTGTTAAGAGCGTGACACGAAAGATACCTACATCCACTATATAATAAAGCACAATTGTTAGTCGCTTGCTCCCTTGATTGCTTGTGTGCTGGCGCGCATATTATACCGCCAGCGTATGCTCTTCTCGTAGATAACTACCGATAACGTCGTGGGTGCTTGTTGTCACCAGGGGATCTGCTGTTCCAAGCGGAGGATAGGGAGACTCAGGTGTAGTAGCAGAATGTGTACTGTGTATTCGGTTGAGACACAGATTATACACCACTGGGCGTAGGGATAGGGTACGTCCCACGTATAACTCCAGCGGGTCTCTGAACTGGCCGGCATTGTCGCTAAGGCCTTTTATAGACAGACCGCACAAAGGGTGCAAGGGAGTGGTGCCGCCTAAGCTAGGCCATCACATCTGCTCCAATGTTGATCCGTCTCTCCGTCACGCTCTATGGCAGTAAGATAGGAATAAATTCAAGGGCGTAGCGATCTAATGAATGGGAATAAGATAGTTGGAAATTTGAGGGCGTAGCAATCTGATGAACTGGAAGAAGTAGTTGGAAATTTGAGGGCCCTGGCTCTGGATCTCCAGCCTCTGGATTCCGGGCTCTGGATCTCTGACCTCTGGATCCTGCGATCTGGATCCCGAGCTCTATATCCTGGGCTCTGAATCCCCGGCAATTGGAGCAGTTAGAGAAGCTCAGTCTCACTTCTCCGTTTTATAGTTTTCATTCCTTTCGTGCATAATCCATTCCGCTTATGCTCTCATTAGCTGATATCATATCGTAGCAGTTCAATCTTCACGCTGAGCAAACGAATTTTTATATTGAANTACATCGCAGTCAAATTTTGACGCTTGAGGTTCAACAATCAGTTGGTATCCACGATACGGAGAGCCCTGGGCATTTTCAGTGAATTATTTTGACTGAACTATGTTTTTTTAGTGCAGTTTAACGTTTGTCCAGTTCCAAACTGATATCATGCCTTATTTTGCAGCGGGGATATTCTGATATTGCAAAACTCATGGTTGCACAGCTTGCGTTTCACTAATGGAAGATCAGGCCTGCAAGGAGGAGACCTATAATACAGCAAAACTTGTACTGGGAACCGAAACAATTATAAAAGCTCCATCACAAAATTTTTGTCGTCATTTTTGACGGCTGAGCTTTCTAGTATAAATATAAAAACAAACACACGACGGTGTTTAGTATATTGTGTTGATGTCCATTTTCTGTTGCGCTTGAAGAAAACAAATAGACAACAATTCAGTCAGGTTACAGGCGATGGCAAAAACATAGTAGAAGCCTTGTTTTCTACTCGAATGCACTTCTTGCACTGTCCATATTGTAATGGAAGAAATCTGACCATTCCCTTGGCACACCCACAGATATTTTTTTTGCATCATTTAACTTGATGTCTTCGTCGAGAAACAGCATTTTATTGAGTGAAAAAAATTCGATCTCTATGATATCCTGGCGTAATCATGATACCGAGTCGAAATTAATATTTTCAATGATTGACTGCCTACACAAACAGTTAACTTTCTTCACGTTAGAGAAAGAAAAGAAGGTCTCCGCTGCTCAGCAGCTGTGAAACCGAGGACGAAGTCGCTCATCTCTTATGTTTCTTTGAGTTGGCAGTTGCATTAACGAAAACGTGACAATAGAGAAATATCAAGAATTTTCGCAGTCATTTTCTACAGCCGGGTAACTATAACTCAATAATGAAGCTGCGACTTACTAAGATGCAGTTAATGATGAGATTGAACTCTTCACTGTTGCAGCATCTTGAGGCTGGAAGACCCTAAGTTGAACGCCGTGCGAACTAAACGATGGTTTACAAGCAGAGCGCGTATAAGGATTTAGAGTCTGATAATCCTAATGTCTGCGGTTAAGTTCACTGCCGAGTTAACTCTCCGATTATTCTCCCGTAGGTTTCATAGAGACTCCGGAGTTAGACTGTGAAGTGTCAAGTCTAAGCTTCTAAGATAGAGGTAAACATTTTCACTATTCTCTCTCTCCATCGCTCACTTAATTAATCGTATTAATTTACATATTACATTCATGTGAAAGCTGTAACTGCTCGAAGATCGCACAAAACGCTAGTCTCGGTTGCTGTTCTTATACTGTGAATGCCGTTGATTTGGTCATCGCTTGTACCGGATGCTATTTTCTTTCAAAACTTGCGTATTGTGTGTTTAGTTTATCCGGTAATGCTCCTGTACAGTGGCCCACAGCCCTCCGAACACAGTACAGCTGTTCCAAGTAGTGTAGACAGGAACCAACTTTGCTCAAAGCTTAAACGAAAATGGGCAGACAAACAGGTATTAATGAGACAAACAGATAAAGGAAAGGGCAAACAACTAATAACGAGACTAAATGGATAAATAAAGGGTCAAAAGTAAGTAAACAGACAAAGAGATAGAGAGACAATGCAGTAAATAAACAGGTCAGGAGATAAACGTCCAATTGTTTTCTGCTATAATGTTTGATGGCAGCGTGGATGACTCGACCTTCTCTTCGTTTAGCAAACTAAGCAAGAACAACAAAACTTTAAGGTCGTCTTGAGTGTCACTCAATCATTACTGCAAGCCGCTAGTTTAAACCTAGAATTAATATTATGCATACAGTGCTATCACACCAACAATTCAAAGTTGTGAGTGATGTTGCAACCAATCAGAGAAGTCAACGTTCTCATGGCGGGGAACCTGCTGAAACGCGATTGGCTCTTAGGATCTGTGACGTCATATTCGGTTTTGGCTGACCATGCGTTTTCTATAGCATTCAGTTTGCATGTAAATCCTCTATCTTTCAATAGAGCTCGTTGAGATATTTATTTTTCACTGTTAATTACTTTTCGATTCACTTCAGGTCGGGAGCAATGGAAAGCTACATTCAGTTAACCATACTACATACGAGCTGCCTGCAGTTGTGAAACCGCATGTTTTCTCTTTTTTGCAACATCGGAAATTATTCACAACTTTTTCACTGGATTTGAAATACTGGTAAAGTGGAGCTGATTGCTGTCCACTAGCTTTGGCTGCATAGGCCACGCTAAGGTCCGCCCTGAGCGTCCAGAGGGACGCGTCTAATCCGGATTTCAGGGTTTGGTCCATACGAGTGTTGTCGATTGACTTTTCCTCTGCTACGAGCTGTACGGTTTCCGTAAGGTCTCTAGTTCTGAACTACATAAGAGGTGCTTTAAATAAGCTAATTTTTGAGCAAGTGCATTAACCGAGACACTAATTCTATATATGGTGTGATACAAAGTGCTCACTCGAAGAGTTATACTGTATTATACAAGAACTTCGAATGTAAATGTTGTTCAGTACATTAGTTCCACGCTTATTGCATCAGTGCTAAATAAATAACGGTACTCCTAATGATACTGCTTTTACTAAGATACTAAAAAACTAATATTAAATTAAATATTATTAAATATTAATTAATATTAAAAATGATAACCATTTGCGGTAATGCCTGGTCTAGAATCGCATCTTCATCTATTGCCTAATACTACATCTTAACTGCTACATTCTTGTAGAGGCTTTAGCATTGCCACCAGTCTTTTGTTATTCCCGAAAGTTTTGTTCCAGTGGTCACGTCGGGAGATTTTGGCAACCACCCTATCGGAAACTCATATATATATATATAAACATATATCAGCCGTCTAGGAGTGTATAGTGGGCAGCGATGGATAATGTCGAATAATCGCCCTAAAGTTTCCGGCAAGGCATGCAGGGAGCCAAAAACCTTACAACTCTTTAATTGCATTTCAACTGTGTTTTATTGTTTCGGTGCAAAGATTCTCTGTCCCATTGTTGTCGCATTGGATAAAGTAGCTTTTTGTAGTGAGGCATGGCACGACCTAGTTAAAAAAAATGGGGTCAACTAAGCTTTCTTAACGTCACTAAATATTATAGAGTATAAAAGGTGATTATTCTGATACACTTACTCTTATTTTT
>LQNS02000139.1:1090304-1104003 GCA_001587735.2 Parhyale hawaiensis
TGTTGGTGCAAAGCTTTTGCGTGATATAAAGTGAATTTCGATGACAATGGGGCTATGCAAATCCACGTTAGCTGCAAATGAAACCTTTGCAGTTTGGTCCACCCATGTTATATTTAAATGGAAGTTCATACTGAATAATGGTACTGGTCAGAGTGATGGTCTTCATTTGAGTTAATTGTAGCTGAGTTAAGATGTGCCGTATTAAGGAGAGAACTACACCTGGATTTTGTACAGCTTATGAACGGTTTAACATTTAAGTATTTGCAAAGTTGTCCGAAGTAGTGCAATGGCGTCGGGAGGAATTTAGCTGAGTTAAAATGTGCCACAATAAAATGAGAACTACACCTCCATTTTACACTGCTAATCAATGCTGTGAAATTTAAGTGGGTCTGAAAGATTAGGAAAAAACTACAATGACGCCGGAAGAAAGCAGGCGCGAGAGAGAGGCGCGATCTGTAGCCCTGGAGAAGGCTTATGTCCATGATGTCTACGACCAAATCTCCTGGCACTTCGGAGCAGAACAGGGACGAGCATGGCCCAAAGTTACGCAGTTTTTGGAGAATTTAGAACCTGGATCTCTTGTTGCTGACGTTGGTGAGTTTCGTGGATGAAATTTTAAGATTTAGCATCCTTCATATAGGTAGGGTGATATCATGTTAATTTAGAGGTATAAATTTTAGAATTTGCTCCTCTCTCAGTTGGCGTTTCCTGGACAAAATCATAGAAATTATCATCCTTCACAGTGGCTGGTAGAAATTTTGTTACGTTTTACCCCTTCAGATTCGGGATCTCTTCGTGCTGGTGGTTGTATCTCCAACGAAATCTCAACATTGGCTATCACATAGGTTCACATCAGTAGATTTAAATCATGCTTTTTGAAGTGCTAAATTTTAGATCTCTTCTTACTAAACTTGGTGAGTTGCCTGGATAGATATATCAGCATTTAATTTTATAATTCAGCTACACTCAGGCTAAAATTACATAATATTGTGGTAATCTATGATCTTGATCTCTAGTTATTGGTGATGAATCTCCTTAATAAAATCTTAAGATTCGTTGTCGTTTGTGTGCGTAAACTGACTTCGTCGTGCATTTCTGGAGAGGCAAAAGTTCAATTTATGTATCCTATTACTGATTGTGGTCAGTTGTCTTTAAAGGCACAGAGAACGAATTGGTTGACTAACCTGTTCTGCGTGTGTGTGTGTGATCCTAAGAATTGGAGAGATTTCTACCTAATCATAATATGCAGTAGTTTTTACCATAAGGTATCTTTAAACAACACATCTTCAAGAAATTCACCCTAGCGTTATGAGCTTACAGATATACCTCCAACATGCATTGAAGATGTTAGATAAATAAAGAAAAAAACACTGACGCACAAATATATGTGCGAATAAAGCAGTGTAACTAAGTACATTTACAAACATAATGACTGCAAAAGCTACCCAATATGCTGGTGCGCCGCTCTTCTCTGAGTTTGCAACTTCTTTTCTTTTTAATCGATTGCAAGAACTCTTCGTATCTTTACTCTCAGGATTTTGCCCAGAAAATCCTCTCGTGCGGATTTCAGCTCTCGTGCGGTGGTATAGCGCGGCACTCACGTACCTAGTCAAGATCC
The DNA here is from genome assembly GCA_001587735.2 of Parhyale hawaiensis. NCBI lineage: Eukaryota > Metazoa > Arthropoda > Malacostraca > Amphipoda > Hyalidae > Parhyale > Parhyale hawaiensis. The sequence goes on from LQNS02000139.1 coordinate 1,091,923, forward strand.
GGGAGCGCTTTACAGTACCTATGTACATTTGTGTCGGCCACGTGTCCTCTATAATTAATAAAAAACCATGATCCTGAAAAGTTTTGCATTATACATTTTCTTCTCTATTGAGTTATAAGACGAAAAGACAGTTTATCGTGTTTGTTAGTGACTTTTTACCTTAAAATTCATAATATTGGCTACAAAAAAAGAGGTAAGGGTGCAAGTTGAGTTTATGCGTAAAAACTTCAACCTGGTAATAGTGGGGCCATATACCTTGGTATAGATAAGCCTAATCTGAATCTTTTGTTGCTGCTTTATATAAGTGAGTTTTCTGGGCAAAATCCTAAGAGTCAAGATACGATCGAAGAGTTCTTGCAATCGATTAAAAAGAAAAGAAGTTGCAAGAGGGTCAAACTGAGGCTGAACGTGCATAAATTAGAACATGAGCATTCTTATACCATCAGCATATTTTTGTGCATATGCTATCATCTTCCGTTAGGGCAGCGTAATAGCATGGTTATAACGTTCTCACTATGGCGTGTCAATAAAGATTATTTTCAGAATGATTTTTGGTAGGACTTCTTTAACAGTATGTTGTGCGCCCTTTCTGAACTTTTCTGAATTTCAACACTTCAGAGTCTTATTTAACAAAAAAGTGACTGTCGAGCTTCCAAAAGATATGCGATGAATGTAAAAAGTACAAATGCTGCATAGCGCGAAAATTTGAGGTATTATTACAGTAATAAACATTTCACTATCATTGAAATTTCCAATGACAGCGTCTGAGTTCGGGCGTCTACCTTATCGTCATAAGTGTTTTTGAAACTACTATTATTCATAAATTATACTCAGACAGCACTCCGGCTCGGTGAAGACAGTTTTGTAATATTTTCCAGATTTCTTGGGCCCTATAGCCTTTCTTTTTATTTTGGAAGATCTGCTACCGGAGGCGCTTGGGGAGTTTTCAGGTGGAAAATTTGAACTACGACTTACGCCCATCAGTACTATAAGGCCTTTAGCTACTGAAAATAGAGATTGCAATTTGCGACTTTAGCGGTCCATACAGAAACCAAACTAATTAATTATCACAATAATTGAATGGGCTACAAGACTGCTGATTATAAGACCTACAACAAATGGCTTAGAACCAATAGCCGTATGTAACTCTCTCCTCCCCCCCCCCATACAATAAAACGTCTCTAGTCCATGCTCAGCAACAAGCACTGAGGCGAAAGATACATTGTTTATATTGTTTGGTTAAAGTAGTCGCTCTTACCAGCAACATTTTGCCGCAGAGTAATGTCGAAAAATTCTGCTCTGCCGTAACCTCTAAGACCATTTAGCTTTCCAAAGACTCAGTAGCAGTGTCGTCAAAAGACTGTCGTAGGAACCCTCCCTAGGATAAAGATACTTTGCCGCGCCCCACTAGTGGCACATGTGCTGCATTGCTTAATTGTTACGGTTAGGTATTGAGTGGGATCATCATACAAGCTTCTTTAAGATATCGTTGGAAATTAACTAATTATTTTACAGGTAATGACGAAGCTCCTCTGACGTTATTTTATGATAGGTGCAAGGAGAAAACTGTGGAGAGTAAACTTTAACAGGTTGACAATTCGAAGGTAATATTTTTGCTTGCTTTAGAATCACGGCGATATACCTATATACACTGGATCATTGTTCATGCCTTGAATCAGTTCAACACTGGAGTAAGGGCATTCAAGTACAACAAACAGAAGCGCAATAGATAAAGAAATATACGAGCAACTAGATAAACGAGAAAAGAACCAGACAAATTGGATAAAAGCACAGCAAACTTTATTATAGCATTTAATGGGTCGACACACGAGGTCAGTAACTGACGATTATTTACATTTACAGGTTGTGGCCATGGCAAGTACCTCAAAACCAACGCTGAGGTCTTCAAGCTCGGAGTAGACAGGTGCTCCAGTCTCACCAAAACAGCTCGCCAGAACAATTTCCAGGTACTGGTAGCAGACAATAAAGTTATGTACCTACCAGGAGGTTCCCTGATAACCGATAACCAGAATATTAGTCAGGTAGCATAAGTAGGATAAATGCGTAAATACATATAATAACATTTTTGATTACCAGAATAATTTCATTAGCAGAAAATATGCAGAAGTACCTACGTATGTATATAAGATCTCGGTTCACTGTATAATTTCCAAATGTATTGAGCAATTGAGAGAATCCAAAATGTGATATACCTATGAAAATATCCGATTTGTTTGGATAGTTAATAGTTCATACAAAAGTCTCATCAAGTCTGTCATTGGTATTCTCAGCGATAAATAAATAAATTAGAAAATTTACGTTGCCGAATAAATTAGGGATAATTGGATACAAATTGAACATATCTGTTTCCCGTAATAATCTTTTACAGATTAACACTAATATTGGAATATATTCTAGAGAGAAAAAATATCTTCTATAACATACAGATAATGAGGTAAAATAGTGTAATGTATTAAGTTTCATAGTAAAATGGCAAGAAGAACATTTTTTAGGTATTGTTGTATAAAACTTTACCAAAGATTATTATTTTTGAGCATTTTTTAATATCTCGTGAAAGATCACGACTTGTTTACAGTGTACATACAAATACAACATTTTATCTCATCTCAGCTGCATGTAATTGGCCAACAACCTGCCTGCTTCTGACAAGGTCGATATATACATAATTAAGTAATTCTTTGTTTTAAATTTTGTGATCTTTTCGAAGTGTTCAATCGCTGTGGGACAGACACGACGTGTTTACCGTAACAGTTTGTTTGCTCTGAGCTGCTGAGGCTTGACAACCATCACCGTCAATCTGGAATGACAGAGAAAGCAGATTTCATTTACCTATTTGCATCACTGGTGCTGGATCGCTCTGGGTAGTACACGACGTGTTTAGAATAACATTTCGTCTACCCTCAGCTGCTGATGGCCGACAACCTGACACTGCCGGTAAGGGATGACAGTTTCGACGCTGCCCTCAGCATCGCAGTCATCCATCACTTCGCCACGACGGAGCGACGCGTGCGGGCCATCCGGGAATTGGCTCGGATCCTCCGGATTGGAGGACGGCTCATGATCACAGTGTGGGCCATGGAGCAGAAACACAGGAAGGTTAGTGCAAATCGTCCGACTGATGTGTGGAGGTCTTTTCTTATTATTATCATTTATTATTATTACTATTGATGCTGCACTGCCTGGCTCCCACGGCCGGTAATGCAATCCATATGAAGCACGAAACAACACCGAAACCCCCAAAACGCTGCTAAGAAAGATCCATCAAAAGCCATTAACAGCGGACTGAAAAAACTTGCAGATTCACGTGGCTGAACAAGAATCCCGGTATCGAATTCCAGACTAAAACAGACCTGGCTATTAAACACCGATTGAGCTGATGAACTGGGCATGTACTCTAACAGTCTCCAAAGTCAAGGGGTGAACATCAGCGACAACGTTTCTCTCAAAAGCCTTGGGTCAGGTACAGAGGAATAGAACCAAATGCTCTTAATTGTTAAATTTCTTATATACTGTAATATACAAAAGCAGGCAACACTCCGCCTATGCTACGGATTAACCAATTCATTTTGGGCACACAGCCTACAGGCTGAGCTTACGAGTCGGTCCATCAAAAGTAGGTGGCTGGCAGTAGCCGAAACCTACACAGGAGAGCAATGCTCCACCAAAGGCAGCAAGAATGCATAAAAAGCATTTACGGCTTACATCCCTCCCACCAAATACGGCATCTACCTTACGTAAGAGCTCAAAAATCCTACTCAAAGCACATGAGATAAGACGTCTTATAGGCGTCTCAAGCATTAAACTTCTCATCAAAGAGGCTACCGAGGTTCTCCAGAGAGCTGGACCTTGGAGCGCAGTGTCACACGTCACCAGGGTGGATGCTGAGGTGCAAGTGTCCGAAACGAACTGACAGTTATAAATTTAACTTGCCCGTATTCATCTTTATACTTCAAGCAGAGCACCATGCGCTAATGCTAGACCGGTCCTGAATTAGGGACTGGGCGGCATCTTCACGCACGCTTGGGATGCTATGAAAGAGGAGTCGTCGGCATGACCCTAGTGTACAGAAAAAATCAAGGTGCAATGAACATATTGATGGGGCGAAAATCCGCATGTGCATCCGCGGATATCGGCTCAATTTTTGAACATCCGCAGCTGCATCCGCTTCCGCGGATGTTGAGATGGAAACATCCGCAATTACATCCAGGGTGTCAGAACTGTAAAATCCGCATCCAAAGCAAAGTAGGCGCGGATGTGCGGGTTTATCACTGTACACTAACCCCATCCACAGTGCAGAAAATTGCAGATTCTCATATGGATTGAAATGTGTGTAATTCAAAATGCTGTTTGAGGTAACTTTCTGAGAAACAGAGAAAAAGCACAAGTTGCGCATGTTTGTACAGTTGCCCAGAATTGCTAATAATGTGTTGAGGTGAGTCAGGTGACTCCCTTTTGGTTCTTATGTGATGTAGCAGAGCCACTACAGGATTAGGTAGGGCAAGTTTCTACTTGAATCTCTCATCTTTTTTTTTTTCTTTTTATTCTTCTTGGCTTACTACTTCTACATTTTCTCATGTTTTGGGTTTTCCTCAGTGAGGACGTATTTTTGAGAAAAAAATGCAATGAAAATTGAATGACTTTGGTAAATAAATTTTTTTGATGTCGTGCAGGTAAGTGAAAATGAGCACGGCATAATAATGTGCTCTGGAAATAATTTATTCTTTTGTCAAGCGACAACGTGTAGATATGAAGCACTCGCCACACATACAATAATTGTAATGGGAGCAGCTTTTAAACTTTTACATGAATGCAAAGCCAGTGGAACTAATCAAACATCTCAAGACAAATACATTGATGCTTAAATATAAACAAAACACTGCGTAGTGTATTAGCGCCCCAGCGCTGTGTTGGGACGTTGGTCATCTCAAAAGGTTCATAAGTAAAGTTGTCGAGCGCTGGGCACTTTCGGCCTTTTGTGACTACAGGCGGTCCAGTCACATGAGTAGGTACGACCAGTAATTTGCGGCCTCGGGCGTTCCTATGATGGCTGCACCACAGATGGCCGCTAGGGGCCGCAAGTGCTCACCTACAGAATTATAAAATGCTTGAATTCCTAACCACCAGACTGCACAACTCACTACAGGCGTATTCGATTAGCTTACTATGATCGATCAATGCTAATTCGTGGCACAACTTTAATGCTCAACGTGAACCCTTAAGCGACTATTCTCAAGTGCAGAGTTTGAACTTACCTCAATAGAATTTATAAATAACATTGTACAATATGTGGAGCACGCATAGTCTCTGCTGCGCGTGGAAAGTTACTTTCGAAACGAGCACCAGCCTAGCCAATTGTTCTAAATTTAAAGGCGACTGCACTTGTTCACAGAGCTCCATTTTTCAACTTATTAACCCCTTAAGCCATTACGGGTTAACGGAAACTTTGTCTGTTGCCTAAAAGTGTTTTTCTACGATTAGCATTAAAAACACGGGCGAGCCTTTAATTTGCTGGTTGAAAGGTTAAATTAACCGCTGTGTTAATTAAAAAATAATAACTGATCGTATCGTTTTATGCCTAACGGTGACACTTAGCACTGAATGCATCTCAACAATTACGTTTATTTCAATAACGCTTTTAAAACAAGTAGCATTGTAGTATCTAACCATATAATCTAACTTATTTGGACATAATTTACGTCCCAGACATGGGACTAAATTTATAACTACATATATTAATTGGCTAACAATCAAGGAGATTATTAGGACACGGGACAAATCTTGCTATTCTTATAGGAAAACAAATGTGAAATTGGAACTTTGAAGGGCTTGATCCAGCGTAAGAGTCTCCGTGTTTCCCATCTGCAGTTCGAATCTCAAGACGTCCTTGTGCCTTGGCGACGACCCGATCGTCTCTCTTCGAGTGACGACAAACCGTCGTCTGGACTTGAGCCCAGCGATCATACAAGCACGGGACCCCCTACCACCACTGATGATGAGGAGAGCACGCCCCCCAAATTGACGGGGGCTTCTGGACCTCCTGGGGACTCTGCTGACGGTGTTAATGGTGTCCAGAGGTAGTCACGCTGCCATAGCAATAAGTTCAAATATGATCCAAAGTAAAATAGCGTGATATTACTATGTCATCCACAGATAGGTAAATTATGTGGCATATTCTTCTATGAAAGTGGAAGGTAGTTACACAATCATCAGCTTTTTAGATAGACTATACAGCTGTTCTTGTAAGTTAGAATTTAGGTTCGTGAATTTCTTTCAACTGCATCAACATCCACCGATTGACTCGCATTTCCTTTCGTAAAACCACACTTACAACATGCTGTAAAGCCCATTTTAAACTGCACATTTTGACAGTTATAACGACAAGCTTCTGTTACAGGCAACGATCTCGAAGAGCGGCCAAGAAACGGACTGCTAAGAACCGCAGTTCTAACGACTCCCCCACCGTCCCTTGCTCCTCCTGCGGCTCCACAGCCGCCGTGTGCCGAGACTGTGGGGCCATTGCTCCCGCAACAACCACCACCACCTCCTCGACTTCCTTCTCCGCATGTGGGACCAGGACCACAACCAACGTAACGTCCAGCCCAGCGAAGTCGTCAGAGGCCTCGCGACCTCCTGTTCCGTGCCCTTCGTGTGGTTCCTGCAGCAGGATGGCGTCCTGCGAAGTGACGTGCCCCGCGGGAGGCGTGCTGTCCTCTTCCAGGAGCTCGTCTGACCTGAGCAGCCCCAATGAGTCTTGCTACAGCTTCGTCAGGAGAGCCCTGCAGGTAGACCCTCTGTCGTGCTGCTGCAGTGACTCCTCCTCGTCCTCTACAGGAAAAAAGGTTCTAGTTCGCTGGGTTGCACCCACTGATTCGTCTTCAATCTGGTCTGGTGTTCTCTGTACTTGTCGGTGTGAATGCTACCCCTCCCATTTATTATAAAATATCTTTCTAAATTTTTCGTAATGCTCGCCGGCACCCCAGTTCACAGCGATCCTCGACAGTGATTTCATGAAACATGATGATTTAATCGTAGGTCTATTCTCGAGTTCATTATAATCAAACACATCGGTATAAATAGTATGCCTATTTACTGATATCGTTCTATACATTTGTCCGACAGTCCTCCGGCCAGTTTAGTTCTAAGATATGCTTTTGTAATACTTTTCGTGAAGCGCAAGGAAATTTTTGACTTTTGTCCCTCTTGGCTTACTTAATACTTCCGACTTCCACTTTTTTATTTTAAGTATACCAACCAATATTCAGCTAAAATTTTCATGCCCTGTGATCAGGCTCCGCTCTCGTAGGTCCCTGGAGGTTTCGAGTGAATGCCAGTTCGAGCGAGCTCAATGTGAGACGTTTCGAGCGAATGTTAGTTCGAGCGAACTCAAAGTGAGACGTTTCGGATTAGACATAATGCTGTCATAATTCATTTTAAAACTATATTAACAAAGAATAAATTAGCACAAGTAGCCAGTTGCCTCAAATTAGTCTCATTTGGCAACCTTGAATTGGTCGCAAGCCATGAAGGAGAGCTCACTCTAAGGCTGTAAAACTAAACACTGAATTAACTCTATATGTAGTTGTTCAAAGAAAGAATAAACTCACAACGATTTATGTATTTATTTTATTGAATATATTTGAGAAAAGTTCGGTTTATAGCGACGTTAATTTATACAAGGTCACCGTGTCTGGAACAGCCACGGCGATGAGGCAAGAGGCGGAACTTTTCTATCCAAAAATATGGCTTTGCTCCCTCCCCCATCTTAGTTCCTTGAACTTGCAAGTCCCTACCCAGCGAAAACGGAGGGTTGCAAACTGCGTATTATAACACCGTGCAATGAGCTTCAATAGAGAAAGATGGAGCCCTGCAGCCCGTGTACAGATTCGCCAGCGAGTCAACCATATCTCTTATGGCTGGGAGACGCGTTCATGAACCTCATTGGTAAAAGTGACTGGGGAGCAGTGAGTTTCACGGGGGAGCAGCAGATAGACCGAGTTACTGATATGCGATTGGTGCATAGGATAACTGGCTGACAGCCATAAGAGACTCTTGAGCTTCAACGGACGAGGCTCCTGGCTCCTTCCTCTCTATAGAAGCTCCTTGACATCGTGCTGTTGCAAGTGTAACAACATATGCATCGAATCAAATGCCCATAACTACCTACCTCTGCCAAGGAGATTATGTTTTCGTCGTATTTGTCTGTCTGTCTGTCACCAAGATAACTCAAAAAGTTATGAACCGATTAGGACGAAATTTACAGGGATTGTTAGGTATGTTAGGAGAAATAGATGATTAACTTTTGGTGAAGATATGTTCATCCGTTTGTATGTTTGTTTGTTTGTTTGCCTCATTTTTCTGAATGCCATAACTTGAAAAGTTATGAGTGGGTTTTTATGAAATCAACACGAGTTGTTAGGTATATAACAAAGAGTAGATGACCAAATTTTGATATAGATCCGTTCGTTCGTTTGTTTGTCACTGTTTTTAATTTTATGCTTGTTAGCACAATAACTCACAAGATAATGAATGGATCTTTATGAAATTTATAGCGGTTGTTAGTAATGTTGAAAGACATAAATGATTGAATTTTGGTGCAGATCCGTTTGTTCGTTTGTATGTTTGACTCATGTTTGTCATAACGTTTGTTAGCAGTATAACTCAAAAAGTTATGAACGGATCTTCAAAAAAATTCCACAAGCCGCTATTACAATCAGAAGGCACCAATGATTAGGTTTTGGAGTTTATACAAAGAAAACTATGGTTTCAGAGCCAATTTGTATTTTTTTTGCCACCGTTGCCTAGCTAGGCGGAGGTATGCGCTCTCAGAGTGCTCTAGTTACGTTTTGTGACAAGTGAATATTTATTTTTCCGAAACATGCGTTACAAGTATATTATTTCACGAGTTGATTCATTTTAGTAAAGAGTAGTTTTATAACTAGAGCACTCTGAGAGCGCATACCTCTGCCAAGCGAGGTAACGGTTGCAAAAAATTCAGATTGTCTCTGAAACCATAATTTTCTTTGTATAAACTCCAAAATCTAGTCATTAGTGCCGTTTGATAGTTACAACAGCTTGTACAATTTTCTTGAAGATCTATTTACAATTTTTTGAGTTATACTGCTAACAAGTGTTATGACAAACATGAGTCAAACATACAAACGAACAAACCGATCTACACCAAAATTTTCTCATTTATGTCTTTTAACATAAGCAACAACCCTATAAATTCCATAAAGATCCATTCTTTATTTTTTGAGTTATGGTGCTAACAAGCATAAAATTAAAAACAGTGGACCAACGAAAAAACGGATCATTACCAAAATTTGGTCATTTACTTTTTGTTATATACCTAACAACTCAAGTTAGTTAAAAAAAATCCATCTAAAATTTTTAAGTTATGGCATTGAGAAGAATGAGGCGGACAAACAAACAAACAAACAAACAAACAAACGGATGGACATATCTTCAACGAAAGTTAATCATCTGTTTCTCCTAACATACCAAACAATCCCTGTAAATTTCGTCCAAATCGGTTCATATCTTTTTTAGTCATCTTGGTGACAGACAGACAGAGGAACAGACACAACGAAAACATAATCTTTTAGGCTGAGGTAATAACCAATATGACAAGGGCAGCAATTAAAGACATTTTCATTACACTACCGGTAGTTTATTCATGTGATATCAAGTTTTCGATTCATCTTGAATTATCTTCAGGAAACGATTGAGATATTTTGAAATTTCTTGTAATAAAGACTACTCAGAAGTATCCTACATACCAAAGAATATTATCCTTTCAGATCTATCAGTTTAAAATAAAAAGTTCAGAGGAAGAAGCACGATCTTTTAGGCTCGAGGATTGCTCATGAATCAACATTGATTCTAAAAGTTTCAACTCTTGAAACTTTTAGAATCAATATTTATTCATGAGCAATCCCCGAGCCTAAATAATCATGCTTCTTGCTCTGAACCTTTTATTTTAAACTGAAAAATCTGAAAGATAATATTCTTTGGTATGTAGGATACTTCTGAGAAGTCTTTGAAATGAGAAATTTTAAAATATCTTAATCGTTTCCTGAAGATGATTCAAGATGAATCGAAAGCTTGATATCACAAGAATAAACTACCGGTAATGTAATGAAAATGTCTTTAATGGCTGTCCTTGTCATATTGGTTATTAAATATATTATTATTTTCTTTCTAATTGATATTAATCAAAATAAACTGAATATTTCTTGAAAAATCGCTTTGAAAAATCGTGGCTCATTCACCTCTATGTACACTGAGCGGGTAAGACCGTTTTACATTGCTTACCACGCTTAGATAATCCCCTGCTCTATTAGGTGCTCGCTCGGACTGGTCTCAGCTCGAAACGTCCAGACTCGCTCGAACTGGCATTCGCTCGAAACGTCCAGGCCCCCGCTCGTAAACCTAACGGAGTTATTTTCATTATGAAGACGTTCGTGATATTTATTCTGAGCTCTCCATGATGGACTACATGCACTGAATTACTCTTTTGATACTTCAAATAAGCATAAATTATCACAGGTATAACACTATATGTAACGTCCACAATTGGTTACGGTTGTCATTAAATGGTTAGTTTCCCTTGATATTTAAGGTTCGTCAGAAATGTTTTACTGTTTCTTGGCGTCTGCCGGGTCTAAAACTATAGGTGGATAATTTCCAGGATGGTACTACCATCTTTTCCCACTACTTCGATTGCACGATAATAAATACTACGAGAACAGTTACGATGCAGAAAAACTTAGTGGCGCTTGCACAACTGAAAAAAGTAGATGCTCTCTGCCTGTCATTGTTTACCTTATCTCTAGTGATGCATTATTATATCTTTTTCACTTCCCTGTCTAGTATTTTTCTTCAAGAAAATTTCTTAGCTCTCGCCCAATCTTCATAATCCCATGAGACCGACTTGTGCATGAGACCAAATCTCTTTCAAAGTGTTTTGCCAAATCCAGATTTCACATTGGTTAGTGCGGTAAGTTGTACTTCTTCTCTTCTTCCATATCAATGAATACTGATTTTTTCGTTTGTTATATAGTCAGGCTTTTGCATATTCTATAGCAAATACTCTCATTCTCTCTTTTTGCCAAACCAATCATTTGGCTGCCATTTTTGCATTGAAGTCAAATCTCTTCGCTTAGAAAATGTTTTTGCGTTGTTGTCCACCTCATTTTCTCTAGCTGGTCGTTGCTGTTGTGACTGCTCTTCTTTTATGGCTGTTTTCATCGATGTTGTTTTTCTCTGCGATGCATTTAGCGCGCCTCGACCATGATTGTGTGATTATTGTCAGGCTCTGAGAGTGAAAACTTTAGCTTGTAACTATATTTCAATGATTATAACAATGAAAATATTTTATGCATTGGTTGTGAACAGAAATTGAAATATAAAGTTCTCATGCAGCCAGGTGCATTAAGAATCTCTGCATGCATTTAGTGACAGGATTGCGTAAATCTTTTTTTCAGTATATAGCGGTGACTGAATAAGCATTGCGCCAGGAAAGCTTAAAGACATTTAGATCGCAACGAACCTGATATATTTTAACCCTTTTTGAAATGCTGGTAGATTACCCTAATATATAATTGTAGGTACTAGGTGCATTGAGGCAATGGTTAAATGCGCAGTCCGCGGCCACTGAGTGTAATGGGGAAGTGCTTCAATGCGCTCCCTTCAGCCAGTAAGTGTACTGAGGGAGTGCTTAAATGCCCTCCCTTCAGCCCCTAAGGGTACTGAGGAAGTGCTTAAATGCCCTCCCTTCAGCCCCTTAGGGTACTGAGGAAGTGCTTAAATGCCCTCCCTTCAGCCCCTAAGGGTACTGAGGAAGTGCTTAAATGCCCTCCCTTCAGCCCCTAAGGGTACTGAGGAAGTGCTTAAATGCCCTCCCTTCAGCCCCTAAAGGTACTGAGGAAGTGCTTAAATGCCCTCCCTTCAGCCCCTAAGGGCACTGAGGAAGTGCTTAAATGCCCTCCCTTCAGCCCCCAAGGGCACTGAGGAAGTGCTTAAATGCCCTCCCTTCAGCCGCTAAGGGTACTGAGGAAG
>LQNS02000139.1:1105881-1130831 GCA_001587735.2 Parhyale hawaiensis
CCCTAAGGGAACTGAGGAAGTGCTTAAATGCCCTCCCTTCAGCCCCTAAGGGTACTGAGGAAGTGCTTAAAATGCCCTCCCTTCAGTTCCTAAAGGCACTGAGGAAGTGCATAAATGCCCTCCCTTCAGCCCCTAAGGGTACTCAGGTAGTGCATGAATGCCCTCCCTTCAGCTCCTAAGGGTACTCAGGTAGTGCAGAAATTCCCTCCCTTCAGCTCCTAAGGGTACTCAGGTAGTGCATGAATGCCCTCCCTTCAGCTCTTAAGGGTATTTGCTGAAATGCTCTCTCATGGCTTGGTATTGATGCGCTGGTTAAATGCGTAATCCTCAGCCACTAAGTGCATAGAGGTCCGGAGGAAGTGCTTAAATGCACTTTCTTCAGTCAGTAAGTGCATTGAGAGCCTACTTAGCTCAGAGCTGCATGCACAATTCAGCAGCAGACAGTGCTGTTAAGATTTTATATATGTAATAGAATTTGTTAAGTCAGGTGATCTGTTAGCGAAACACCAGCTAAAACTTTGTTTGTATTTCTATAATATATCAATTGTCCGGCACACAAGATGTTTCTGCAGTTAGATAGGTTATTTCATTGCTAATGGTTCATTTTGTCACCAGAATCAATTTATGTACCTCAAACTGTGGAGCTGTACATTTCGTTAGTACATTTACAGCGATTCTAGTTGCGAGATTAAAGAAGTGCGAGATTTTATTCACTTTTCGAAGTTACTCTTACTTTATTTTAATCAATAATAACTTTTTCTTGCGTGCTTATAAAGATGCATTCAGGCGATACCCACCGCGACGGTGATTAAAAAACAAACTAACAAACCCTCTCAAAGTATATTAGACTGTCATCAAGAATAATAGAAATCCAATTACTCCATGTAATCCCGTTATGGCGACGGACCCTCACCGGCGCCACTTATCTCCTAGGACCAACTTGACTGGTTTGAAAGACAAGCCGCAGTCACAATATGAAACAGTTTCAGTGCCTCTTAACATAGTCCAATTAATTTTAGAAACGTCTTCAGCTGGGCAGAGTTTACGAAAAACAAGCTGGGTCACTCATGTACCTATATATAGGCGAGTGTTTTTGTGCTCCGTAATTTTAGTGCAGCGGCATTGGACAATAGGGGAAGTATTTCGTTTCACTGAAGTCGATGTAGCATTGAACCAAAAGTCACTTTATAAGGTAACTGATGAAATAATTGCATATTTATTCGCTAGTTTGTCCAACAGTTAGAAATGGTGGCAAGGAATCGACATTGTCACGACTACGCTGTTTATGCTGGCGAACGTTTGCTGCTTTGAATGCTATATAATTGGGGCTGATATACTCATCATTAGGGCAACGTAAAACGTTTGTCTCATGTAGGAATAGCATTGTTTATGAAGTTTGCGGGCCCCTATAGCGTCAGTTTCTTTTTAACTCTATAAGGACCGGCAAACTTCATAAGCAACGGTTGAAAAAAGTGGTTTGAATTCCAATACCTAGCAGTAGTGTACAATAACCATCAATACAATGAGCTTCGTAGCAATATATACAAATATAATGTACACAGTAACGAGCATAAAGCATAAGGACCATAACGACGAGTATGAAGTAAGGAAAACATGCATAGGTAACTTTTTCATACAGCACAGCGAACGCTTAAGCTTTGATAATTCGCTTCCAAATAGGACCAGAGTGCACATTTATCAGCGCTTGATATGTAGGTGTTTGCTATCAATAATTATATTAACAGCTTGACATCTGTTGCTAAACGAATGAGATAAAGTCTTGCACTCTTCAACGGATAGTTTCTTCTTTTTTTCTTTAAAATTATTCAATAATTCGTCAGCATTGCTTGGATTCGTTCTCAACTCATTCATTTAAGAACTTCCACACGTTCTCAATTGGATTCATGTCGGGGCTCTGAGCAGGCCACTCTAGCACTGCAACATTCTCCTCTTAAAGATATGTTTTGACAGATTTCGCTTTGGGATGCGGGACGTTATCTCGCATAAATACAGCAGATTGGTTAACTGCAGTTCTCAAATGAGGTAAAACATGGTTCTTCAATAACTCCTTGTACAGTGATGCGTTAATTTTATCGTGTAGCCTTACAAGACGTCCAGTACCAATAGCTGAAGTCATGCTCAACACCAACGCACTTTCTTCTCCGAATTTAACGCAACTCTTAGTGCATTGAGAAGAATATCGTTCCTTAGGAATGCGTTGAACGAACCTTCTCCTGTCAGAATCGAACAAATTCAACTTTGAGTCTTCACTGAAATGAACAAAATCCCATTGTTCTTCAAACCAAACGAAAATTGTTTTATAAATTTAGGGCTTCGTGGAAGGTACTCTACTACACAAACTTATTTCATAAACAGTGTGTCTTGAAACATTGATGTCGAGGTTATCATTAGCCTTTTTTCTCGAAATAGCAGTTGCGATGGCAAATCTATTATTACCTCCGCCAAGGAGGTTATGTTTTCGTCGTGTTTGTCTGTGGGTCTGTCTCTTTGTCTGCCTCTCACCAAGATAACTCAAACAGTTATGAACTGATTTGGGACGAATTTCACAGGGATTGTTAGGTATGTTAGGAGGAACAGATGATTAACTTTTGGTGAAGATATGTCCATCCGTTTGTTTGTCTGCCTCAAGTTTCTCAATGCCATAACTCAAACACTTATAGATGGATTTTTATGAAATTGACATGAGTTGTTAGGTATATAACAAAGAGTAAATGACGAAATTTTTGTAATGATCCGTTTGTTCGTTAGTTGGTTTGTCACTGTTTTTAATTTTATGCTTGTTAGCACATTAACTCAGAAAATAATGAATGGATCTTTATGAAATTCATAGAGGTTGTTAGTAATGTTAGAAGACATGAATGATTAAATTTTGGTGAAGATCGGTTTTTTCGTTTGTATGTTTGACTCATGTTTGTCATAACGTTTGCTAGCAGTATAACTCAAAAAGTTATGAACGGATCTTCAAGAAAATTGCACAAGCTGTTATTACTATTAAGGCACAAATGATTAGATTTTGGAGTTTATACAAAGAAAATTATGGTTTCAGAGCCAATTTGAATTTTATGCTACGGTTGCCTCACTTGGCTGAGGTATGTGCTCTCAGAGTGCTCTAGTAATTATTGGATTTCTAGTCAATCCATTTGTTTTCTCTTGCCGTAGTTTTCCTACGCCTGCCAGGTGGTTTCTTAGCTTCACTTCACTTAGTTTTGTCAAATAGTTTCAAAAATACTGTAAATAACACCCGTAGACTTCCGCACAATCTTGGCAATGTCACTAATTGAACGTTTATCCTCATTATATGACTTCACGAACAATTCTCTAACTTCCAATGGTGTTATTGAACTTCTGGCCTTGTTGACAGTACAAGAGCCGGTAAAGAACTAATTAAATTTTTTGCGCTGAACCCTATTTACAAATTTTAATGGGAAAGATACTAAATACTGGTGAATCATTATTAAATTCAAGAATTTCATCAAACGTTCTGGTCATTTGGTCGCCAGCTTAGTTAAGTTATTTATCTATCATGTCATAATTTGTCAATAAGGCATTAAGTAGATTAATGAGCTTTCATTTTTTTCTATTCACGTTCAGTCCAGTAGATAATTTCAAACTTTAAGCTTTCCCTGTGCTCTATAAAAAGTTATGTATTTTTTTCATACATCACAAGCGTTGTTTGATCTTTATCCTCGTCACTGTATATGCAAACATTCACACGTGGAAATAAATGTTTAACAAAAAACGTTGATAACACTGGGCTGCATCTTAGGATTTTTATTAAGAGGCTTAGTGTTTGTCAGCAGATCTTTAATGCATTTTGCATGCTGAATTTAGAAATGTAACTCGTTTTGATCAATCAGGTCAGATTTTTTTTTTGCTATTTCAGTTTAAGGAAAACAAATGATAACAAAATATTGATTGATATTCATATTTTTCAGATAACGCATAAATAATGGAAAATATGTAACCTATGCCTAAAATAGGACACAACTAGAGTTCATGTGAACTTCAAGATGAAATGCATCTCCCCCATTACTCGAATATCCCTGAAAAAACGTTCTCATAGCTTTTCGCTCAAATCACCACAGTTTTCTGGAATACAGTCTAGATAACAACCAAAGAAATGCATTTTAATGGACATGCATGCACTTAGAGCTTGGTAGTTTTTCAGGAGCTAATATTAATAACACGTTCATATTCTCAATTTTGGTGGTTGCCTTGAAAGTTGATTAGCTACTCATTATCCTTACCTATGATGTTGTAATTTTGGCCGTTACTCAATGTATCTTTCATAACTATGTTAAAAGAAAATATAGAATATTATGCACTTCTCTAGAATGCCTTTTATGAATTTATTAAGAAAAAGAAATTTAGGATACATGAAAATCAGCAGAAAACACGTTATTTCCAATAACTTATGTTCTTATAATTGAAACAGAATGAAAACCTGACATGCTAGGGCAAAATTGCTTACATTTCTGAATTTAGAATACAAAAGCCACACAGAAACACTTGACAAACCCTAAACTTCAAAAATGATGCTGACCAGTGTGATTAATGCATAAGTATGAGGTATAATTGCTTCGAAAAGGAGTTAGGAAGAGAGCCTTTAGGGTCGATAGCATGGTATAAGAAGCATCATGTAAATCTCCGCTGTAATTTTATACAAGTGAAGATATAACAAAAGGGTACAACAAAAACATTTTTTGTGAAGTCTTCCAAGTTCCCATACGGCTTGTGATCCATGAAAATGAATCATCACTCTTCAGCTCATGGCCACGCCTTTGGTTAGCTATTGATGGAAGGTAAAGCGAAACGAACCTGCTTCTCTCGGTTTCGTCCAAGTCGACTGTCTGCAATTTTTTTTTGCATCAGAAGCCGTAGGTATGCGTATTCTTTCTAAAAAATTTCAACATGGGAAAATTGTTTCACCTTCAGACCAATTACTACGATTTTATCCCTACTTGACCATCACCAGTCGCTAACATTTACCACCAAAAATCATACTTACTACAAAGTTCTTTACAAGCTGGATACTATATAAATATTTAGAGCAATTACAAAATTCATTTTATTTTGTGTTTAGAGTAAAACGACTGAATAACATAACGACAGCTGTGGCAAACAATGCGCATAAGAATATTTTTCTCTTCCAGAAACTGACTAGCAGCAGAAGAGGTTCATCTGGCTCCAGCTCATCTGGTCGGTCATGGTTCTTATCAGGCAGTGGCCTTCGCTCCGAGGACTGGACCACGGGCAGTAACAGCAGCGGTCGCAAGAGCAAGAGTTTACAAAGAGGAGGGTCCACCGATTCCCAAGAAAACATGGATGATGTTCCCATAGAACTGAGGCATTTGGAACCCGACGATCCCTCGTTGTTAGACATTCCACCATCTCCGGCGGTCAAAAACGGGTTCTCGTGCACCACGTTCGACCAACAATCCAAGGATCCCAAATCTCGAAGCTTATCAGATTTGGTGAAAGCAGCGCCTAGAAGTGCCAGTCCTCTGAGACAAGATTCTGGAGCAGGACTTGAAAGCTCATCTGACTGCCTTACTTCTTTCGATAGTTTGTCAAACGTGATTCGTTCTAAGTCTAGTTCTTCGTGTCTATCACTGTCCTCTCCGATATCAGTGAGCGGTACTAGTGCTGCAAGCATTGATAGCGTACACACTAAAGATTCTCTTAGTTCAGAAAACACAAAGGAACCAATTTGTACCGAATCTCCAAAGTACGTAACTTTACACAGTATTGATAGTGGGCTGGAAGTGGAAACTCCACCGACAGGTGTACGGAAACGACCAACTCTAACAAAGCAGAAGACGTCAATTAATGAGTGTGAGCTGGAAACTCCCATCCTCATAGAAATTAGTAAACCTGAAAAGGTTAGTGAACCTATCAAGGAACCATCTGAAGAAATTGTAGAGGACAAAGACTATCTTAACATCCCAAAAGGATTAGGAATAATTAAGCAAAGCTCTCTAAATGATGAGTTTATTTACCCCGATAGATTTATGGAAAAAGAAAAGATCAAGCAAAGTATACAAAAACAGAGTTCTTTAAACGAAGATCTAATCTATGGCAATAAAGAGCAAAAACACGAATCGTTGAAAGACATCTTGTTCAAAGCTCAGGTGAAAAGATTTCAAGTTATCCGAGAAAGTTTTGAGAAGTTGAGAACAGCGAGTTTGGACCGATTTGAAAAGGAAAAACCTGAGTCTATAAAAAATGGCATCGTGAAATTACTGCAATCATGGAGAAGTGAACTACTCTTAGGTCGAAGCGAAAACAAAGCTGGCCAGCAGTCCGGGCGTAGTGCAGATGGTGATGGTGGAGAGAAAGAGTGCAGTATCATCCAGCGAATTTTACGTAGAAACAGTGGTAGTGTTGATTGTGACGACAGTAGAAGAAGCAGCTTTGAGGACAGGAAGTTCTTTGCTTTCGAACCCAGAGAACGGAAAGCATCGAGAGAAGATGGATCAGACAGCTCAAAAGAAAATAGCTTTCAGAGTGATACAAGTATTGATTCGGAAGACAGTTGCGTATCTGTAATATTCGTCCCAAAGCCAGGCCAACCTACACCTGTTGGTATAAAAGAAAGAAACCGTTCGGTGTCTTCGGAGTCATCAGAAGGCTCGGACAAGCCTCTCTCTCCCAAATCACCCAAGTCTCCAAAATCCCCAAAGTCTCCAGGGACAGGAAGTGCTAGCGGTGGAGGTCCGTCTCGGTATTTCCCTACTGGTCGATTTTTAGGACCAAAGATGCCACCAAAATCTCTAGTCCCACTTGGAAGTTCAGGAACAACACCCCCATTGTCGTCTAGTCAGAGTTTCGATGTGAAGAGAATAAGCCCCACCTCTACGGACATATCTTCACCCATATCAAATGTTTCTTTCTTTCGTCAAAGTTCTTTAGATAGAGCTGATGTGAAGACAAGTCGGCCTTCGCCTCCAACTTCCGAAACTTATCGCGAATTGTTCCGACAAAATTCTCTTACGTCTCAGGCGATCATTAACGACGTCGTCAAGACTGCTGCGAATGTTTCCGGATTATCTTCAACGAAAATCACACGTCTTCCTCTTCAGAGCTTAGGCAAATCTGTTTTACCTGCACCAAGTGCAAATTTAGATAATCTAGAACTTAACAGTAGAGCTTCTGAACTAAGTAGCACATTATCCACTTCGACTTCAACCCTAATTGCTACAAGCAACATAAACAGTACCGGGACCACAATCAAAACGTCTTCTGCTGCCACTGTTAGTGCTTCCTCTTTATCTTTAACTTCTGGGACCGGTGCTGGTAATTTTACCAGTATACCTTCCAAGTATGCTTCAAAGTTTGAATCTCCTACGATAAAACGGGACCCCAGTTATACCAAACAATTATCGTCCCTGCTCTTAGGTGAAAACGTGGAAATAATTCGCAAACCCGCGACTGCAGGAATGAGAGATGTACAAATTGTAAGAAAGACAGTACCTCGTTTTCTAACTTTCGAAGTTTTTAATCCTGAAACCGATGACTTAGATAGTGATAATTCTTCTTCATCATCATCTTCTTCTCAGTCTTCTCCTAGTTCTCAATCGGAAAGCTCGGTTATAGAAAGAGGATGGCCAACAGAAAAGGATATTGAAGAACTGGACAAGGAAATTAAGCGCTGCGAAGAAGAAGAGAAAATGAGAAATTTGCAGCAGTCGCAACTTCTTTCCACCGATCCCGTAGATTTGAACCTGCAGACAGCTGAGACTCCAAAACTGTCGTTGGTGGAACCTGTACATCGGATGGACACTATCAGAGAAGAAGTACCAACTAGTGATGGTGGTAAGAGAAATAACAGTTGGGAAATTTTTTAGTTATTTTTAAATTATATTCTCGGGAGAACGACAGCTATTGTCTATACTGCTAAGCCCTGGGTTAACTAATATCAATGTGACAATATTTTTCGTTGTGTTATATAGCTTGTATAATCCAATTTTGGTCAGCACTGCGTAAGTTGGAACCGATGAATATGTGATGGCATTACTTTGTCTCTCCCAACAGTGAACCCTGCCAAAAAAGTACGAGGGCTTCCTGTGCCTCCGACCGGGGGGTCACAGTCGTTTGGCGTCCATCACCAGCTCGTGGGTCGAACGGCCGCTCTCCAACTCCAGTCTTCCTCGTTTGGTCCTTCAGATTCCTCGAATGTTTTAGGACAACTTGGACGTCGATCGTCGACGTCGACTTCTGTGGCCTCCCTTCCCACAGTAAAAAGCTATTCACTAAGTTCGTATCTATCTCAGGCCAGAACCATGGCAGGTCTTCACGGTGTACAGGGGAAATGCTCTGAGTTTCCTGCTAGGCCTGGAGCTTCATATGTACCTGGACAACGATCGCTTGATCTTCATGCCTTGCAGAGTGTTCAGTGGAGAGAAAATCTTCATCCCTTAGCCTTTAGCACCCTTAGTTCTTCCAGTCACAAGCCTGTCGGAATCGACAAAAGTCTTCGCTCTTCTTCGGAGAGTTTGACGGATAGCTTAACGTCAAGCGGTTCTTCGAGAATGTCTTCACCTTCACGGCAATACAGTAAGTGAGACATTTCACCACATAGGCAGGAATTTATGTTCCGAAATATTGCTACTGAATTTTTGTGTATGATAGAAAATAGAGGGAACAGTGCTCAGTTCCATGCGCTCAAAGCTTGTTGGATGGTTCACAGTAGCAATATATACCATTATGTAAACTGTCTTTGGTGGCATGATACCTAATTTGGAAATTGCAAGTCATCACTAAAAGTTAGTGCATATTATCAGTTGCTTTTCTGTTGAAACGAATCGAAGGCCGTCTATTTTTGTCGTGTGAAAGCTGTGACTGTTGCCTTTATAGTTTAAGAATTTAGCACGATGTGCACAGACGTCACATTGAAGTCATACCCAGGACTACGCAGTCGGACTAGTTGATGTGGTCCTAGACTGCTAGCGCCAACGAAAGTTGTTAAGTGGGCACGGGCTTTTGGGCGGACACGATCCTGAGGTTTACAATGACTTAATATTAGAACATTACTACCAGTAATTCATTTGACGACACTATTATTATATTGGCAACTTTGGACCTTGGGACAATTTGTTTGAGGATGATAATGCATAAAGTAGGTTATGTACTCGCTACAGAGTTATTCATTTTCATACATGTTATATTTTGAACGAGAACTGTATATAAAGGAATTTCATAAAGTTCTCCTCGCTGCACATTAGCATCGTTCCTATTATGAGCAAAGTTTTACATAAGGTTGTGGAGACGTGTATTTCATGTCTGTTTTGTGATGGAGAATGACCTTGGCCTTCAGAATTCACTTTCTGTATTATATTTCAGGTTTTTCTCGGTCTGAAGCAAGAAGACGACGCTCAGCACAGCTCAAGGGGAGGTTGGATCTAGCGGCGCATCGTGACTCTATTCCTCTTTCTATCCCAGGTAGCGGGAGAGCACCAATATCCGTTACAGGGCGGAGTGTATCAGCTGGATCTACGCGATACAATGTACCTCTACACCTCCCTAGACCGAGACGCAACACTATAAATGCTATTCCAATTACTGTCCCTGATCCTATATCAACTCTGGATCCTGCATTAGAGTCTTTATCTCCGGAGGAATCATCAGAGCCCAAAGAACCGCCCCTCGCAGAGAAGCCTGCTTCTAAGGAAATCGGTGAGGTTTGTTTGAAAGCCGACATGCCCATCAAGTCTGCTACTGAATGCCTTACAACATCTGGATCTGATCCTCATAGACATGATTCTGTAGTTGATGAAACTGGAAACGTTCGGTTAGAACGGAAAGGTAAAGTAAATATTAGCTTACAAAAACAAAGTTCCTTTGAGCTACCATCAGTTTTACAGAATTTGTTTGTAGGTTCTTCTACAACCACTGTCCCAAAAGAACAGGCTGAGAAGGAGACGAAGAGTGAACGCTCTTTTCCTAGCCTAACCTCTTTTCTTCCACTGCGACTTAGTCAAGAGAACCTAACTTCGGGGTATTCGAAGTTATTGCATTCGAGCGACCAACGACCTAGGGCTTATTCCTTAGATAAATTCAAATTGCGTAAAAGTGATAGTACAACGCCTTTGCTTCAATCGAAGGAATCAAGCGTTGGTGACTGTGAGCCAGTAGGAAAGGAAAATGTCGAGCCCGCGTGCGATGATCTGGTCCATGTTTCCGGGCCATGCGTCATAGAAGACACCAGGAAAGAAATTCCGCGTAAAGCAAGCAGTGAAGTTCAGGGGCGTTCTTCTCAGAAGCCAGAGTGCCTCGTTTGTGCCAAAGAAGCGATGAAGCGGCAAAAGCAACGGGAAGAAGAAGCTCTTGCTCAACAACTCGCCAATGCAAAGCGGCTTGCCAAACGGAGAGAATGTTTTAGACCTCAGGGCTCCTTAGATTCTGCACAGAGCGACAGAACTTCTTCAGGGTCCATCAAAGGGTGGTCCCCTTCCTTAACTCGTAGTGGCTCTCTAGATCTGGATTTGGGTTGGCGGGATGAAAGTATTTCGGGGAGTAAAATGAGTTGGGGAGGAGCAGGGGATAATTCTTTATCCACCTCCCAAGATTCCCTCCAGTCGGACACTGGGGGAGCCCCGACACTTCACCGTTACTATCACGTCTTTAAAGACAGGGAACTTGATCAGCTTATCGAAAAATATGTTCAGAACTTGCACATAATTTCCTCGTACTATGACCATGCTAACTGGTGCATAATAGCTGAAAAAGTACAGGTTTGGACCATATAAGCTTTACGGTTAAAATATCATTAATAATTAAAAACGTGCGTAGCTTAACGTTCATTCTAGCAACGTATATGATAGAAATGAATAACTAAATAAATGAATAAGTAAATATACAGCGTAGGCTATTGTAAATACACAATAATTGTGTATACATAAGGCAAAGTTCATACATGCTGTAAGCATGGTAGCGTATATACATTATATATATAAACATGATGTTCATATTTTTGTTATATGGTGTTTGTGTCACTGATTTTATAGATGGAATGATACTCACCATATCATCCTTCTGTGCCTGTGGGAAGGTAGTTCCCTATGCACTATACAACACCTGATGCCTTTCATACACATTTTTTTCATTTTTTTTGACACTTTTAGCATTATGTGATGTGCAGTTCTGTCGTGATCTTTAGGTCGTTCCTGAGCTACTATTTTGCATATCAATAATTCTGAGTTTTAACTCATATTTTGCATATAACAGAAGTGATAGTAGATAACGCTCGCGTTTTTGGTTCATTATTTTAACGCTTAGAAGTAAATGAAAAATCAACTATTTTGTTGAATTTCCTGGAAGTTCTTGAACTCTCTGTTTATTTTTTTTATGTAATAAGTAGTTAGTTTTTGATTACCCAAAATTAACCGTAATAATTATAATGAATTACTTCTCATATCAAGTTATTGATTACTGCTATATATTTTTACCTGCTATGCTGTGAATGTGTGTTCAGTTGGGTAATTTACGCATAAATTCCGATTGAAGGTATGGCGAAAACTTGTAAACATGCCTTGATTAATATTGTTACGTTAGCCCATCCTATGTTTTGGGGAGCAGCGCCCCCGGGTAAACCCATCGGATATCATAGCATTTCCTAAACCTTCAGGGTGTCTTCTCTTTGTGCCTACTTTGCTTCCTCACATTTTCTTACTCCTACTCTTTGTATTATTTTTCCTGCTCTTTCGAGAATTTTTGTTCTTGCGCGTTGATTAAGTGTGGGAACACTTTTGCACATGTGTTCCTTCTTTCTCTGCCCATGTTAGACTATCTTTGTTTTAGCGATGGATGCTTAAATTTATACAAAAAAACATCAATAATCATTATAATAGTCATGAAAATATTGATAATAATAGTATGAATAACAATAATACGTCAACGAAAGTTGTATGCGCAGGAAATGAACGTTTGGGTATCACGAGTGTAAAATTATGTGTGGTGTGTTTCTAAATATTTTCTCCATGCCTATTCAAAGACAAGAGGCGGTAAACAATTCACTGGTGCACTACAGTGGTCAAGAGTATATTCTTTTAACGAGTATGTTTAAAATGATAATGAAATTGTGGGGAGAATTGGATCTTGTCGCGAACCAACTGAGATTTTTTTTTTTTACACTCGTGTCACTGGGGAAAATGGTCATCCAGAGGCCGATAAGCTCAGCTAAATAATTGACGTGCCATCAAGATAAGCTAATCTCATTAGCTTTAACTTGTGCAGACTGATGATCATCTGTTATGTTAATTTGGATAGCTTTTTAAGCTTTAAGCCTAAATAGATAAACCGATCACAGGACAAACTTTCACGCCGTCTCAAAGGATATCGCTTGGAGGGGGGGGGGGGAGATTTACTCTCGAAACTCGTTCCAAGGTATCAAAAGTAATACTGAAGACTGAAATTTTTGAC
The DNA here is from genome assembly GCA_001587735.2 of Parhyale hawaiensis. NCBI lineage: Eukaryota > Metazoa > Arthropoda > Malacostraca > Amphipoda > Hyalidae > Parhyale > Parhyale hawaiensis. The sequence goes on from LQNS02000139.1 coordinate 1,118,323, forward strand.
AAGCTGAAGCTAATGAGGTTGGTTGATCTTGATGGAATCATGTATACCGACGGCAGCTAAACAGCAGCAGGTGCTGTGCTGCTGCAATAGCTCAACAGTACAGTAGGTATGTACTTCTTTTACGCTGATAAAATTTAGCTCCAAAGTTATTTTTACAATGTTCTAAATTTTGTTTGCCTGTAACGACATCGCGGTGCAGTCTTGCAGACGCTCAGACGGAAGATATAAACAGACAACCGTTGAACGAAAAGTTAAATTATGTCAGCCACACAATAATATTAATCGAGGGAAACGCTAATAATTAAACGAAGAAGCACCTTTTTGCACGGTTCTTTTTTATGAGCTGCATAGTTCAGTACCAGACTATTCTTAATTTTTCATTAACTAGAGGATACCTACTGACACTACTAGGTAGGCTGAAACTTTCATTAGCCCTCCTTCAGTTCATGCAAGAATAACAAATATCCGGGCATGGACTGTGCCACTCACTGCCTCCATAACGGTCACGAGCCCCCACTGGTCCTCTTGCTGCATTGCTAGTGACAAATATAGTAACCTTGAAGATTTCACGGGAAAAGTTAGTGGCAGAATTGCATTACCGTGTCAACCCTGCCAAGTGGTCACTCGGAAGAAGAAGCCCGCTTGGGAGCGCACTAGCACTTCGGATCAGCGCTTCTTCCAGCATTATGTTCGTACGAACATCCAGGGGATGTCAGCGAGTTCCATGAACTAAAATAGTTTTGAGAAGGTCCCTGAGTTCTCTGCGGATTTGAAAGGTTTCAAGAAACCTTGGTGGATTTAAGAGACTTCCATCAACTTTTTATGGATTAGACAGATGATTTTCCTGAATCCCTTGTGGATTTGAAGGATTTTTCACGAAGCAACTATGAATTTCAGAGGTTTACTTGGACTCTCTAGAATCCCTCTTGTGGTAGTCGGGGTATCCAAAAGCTAACTGTGGATGTCAAGAGTCTCCATAACTCCCTGTGGATTTCAAAGATTTCCATGAACCTTCTGTAGATTTCATGTTTCGATGATCCTATCGTAGACTTCAGATATTTCCCGCAGATAACCCCTTTGAAGACATTCGCGGTTTTCGCTAACCGTCAACCTTTTGAAACAGCACCGGAGCCTGACTTATAATGGGTGAGGTGCATGAGAGTGCTTCGAAAGTAATCAAGTTTTTAATGTGATAATAGTAAGAATAGAAAACTTCAGATGAGTGATCAACAAATTGTAAGCTTGTTTTGACTTTGAAAGACGCTCCACGAATACGCTGGAGTTTTTTGCACATCAGTTCAGGAACCGCTGAGTTATGTAGCGAATATTGCAGTCTCTAACATAGAAAAGTGTTGAGTCCTTCTCGTGAATGCCATTTACGTTACTTTACTTTTCCTCCCTCCGAATTTGTTATTAATTAAAGAAAGAAGAGACTTATGAAGCTTGTCAGCTGGCCGAGCACGTGAGCAGAGCAGCGTCTCACAATAATAGAAGCACAAACATGACCACAGTTTTTGTTAAACACCAACTTTTTCTGAGCAACAGCAATTCATTATCGGTGTTTTACAAATGCAAAATTTACGGTATCATTTCAGAAAAGGCTTTGTGAGCAAAGTCAATAGAATTTATTTAAATTATGTCTTGGATGTGAAATAACGGTTGAATTAATGAGTATTTCACAGACCGTTGAGCTTCGACAAAGTTCAAAAATATACATTTCTAAATGCGGAGTCTTGCAGTTATTTGGATTGAATTTAGAATATTTAAAGAAGTAATTATCGTCTCTTCATAGACCTTCACTTAAGAACGTTCATATGAAAGCTACTAACGTTTTCGTACATAATTTGCATTATTATTTTTTATGTACGATACTCTTATAGCAATAATATATAGTACGTCAAATAATTCCTGTAGTTCATCTTTGTATACGACAATCTTCATCTTTCAAACTTTTACTTTGAGTCTGGCTGGCAGCACGTGCTTCACGATGCCTCAGAGAGCAATTTTCTTTTTCAGACTTCCCATATTTTCAGATGACGCTTCACGTATCGCATTTCTATTGCAAAGTTTTTGATCAATATTTGGTGCTGTTCTTAAATTAAGATCAATATTTGGTGCTGTTCTCTTCTTAAATTATGATCAATATTTGGTGCTGTTCTCTTCTTGAATTTAGTGGGAAAATGTCAAATGTCCATTTTTTGCTCTGTGTGAAAGACTGAAATTATGACGGCATGACTGAGTTTCGGTCGTTTCAAGCCTAACCGGTGTGCGAGTGACTCCTGAAACTTGTAGCAAATTAGCGAATCGAACACCCAGGATTGAAGACGCAGACACATTAAAGCTGATCGAACAAGATTATCTTGAAAACATCCAGGGATCGAATGGAAGACTAATTGTAAATGCTTATATTTTATTAGGCCAAGTGAATGAGTTACGTTGGCAATTTTAGAGCTCTATTCGAGCGTCTCTGTCTCTAGAGGCAACATTCTATAAATTTTATAAAAATTTTATAATAGCTACTTTATGTTGAGTTTTAAGAAGATACATGGTGTCTAAAAAATTGATATTTCATTTGTAATTAATTAAGTAGATAATTATACCCACTTGGACAGCAAAGGTAAAGGCAGATCTTACATCAGATCGAGGGCACACCTAACTGGAATCCATATGTTGCAGATAAAATATCCACGTAGTCCAGAGGAGTTCACGACTTCAGTCGACCATAGGTTGTCACAGCTGTGGAGTTACAGACAGAAGGCTCATATATGGCAGCTGTGATTCCACTTCCTTGAACCGTCCCCATTATTAGCTAGGTCAGTGCCCTTAGAATGGACTCTTATAGCAGAAACGCTGACTCGGCACTCCTGATCATTGTAAGATTTCACGTCCTTTCTTACATGGAAGTGAACTTCAGACCCTGAGATGAGGCCAAAGCTATATCCACTGTGTCAGTGAAACTGCCTATTCAAACTAGAGCGCGTGCCTTCGCCAAGCAAGGCAATATTAGTGATAAAGTCAAAGTGCCGCTAAAACTAGGATTTTCGTTTGATCGTCACCAAAATTTGGTTATTTGTGTCTCTTTCCAGGAGTAAAAGCTTCTGTAACAGTCATGAAGATCAGCCCATAATTCTGAAATTATGTTCTGGAAAATATGTTGACAAACATTAATCAAAGACACAAACGGACGAACCGATCATCATGATCATCATCAAAATTTTGTTACGAGTGACATTTGATTTTCTAACAACTAATACAAATTTCATGAAGATCCATTCATAACTTTTTGAGTTAGGTTACTGACAGATATAAAAACCAACAGACTAACACACAAACAGATCTACAAAAAAATTGGCCAGTAGCTCTCTTAACAACACTAACAGTTCCTGAAAATTTCGTAAAGATCTGTCCATAATTTTGTGAGTTATGCTACCAAGAAAAAAGGTAGACAGGCAAAAATATAAGCGGTTGAATAAATCTCTATAGTCAAAGTTAACTTTCGGTTCTTCTTAGCATATCTGACAAGCGCTGTAAGTTTGGTAAAGATTTGTTCATAACTTTTTGAGTTCACATAGTAGGCTAATAGACAAAGGAGCAAACACAGAGACAAATTCGACTGAAACACAACCTTCTTGGAGTTGGCGGAGGTAATAATTATATAGAAATTGCGATGAAGTTAGGCATGGGACACTAAAAAGTTGAGAGCTTATTGAAAACTTATTGAATGAATGAATAAACTGATGAATCAATGAACGAGCTAATGCATGAAATTACCAGTTTTTACAATACAGAACTTATCAGACACTTGGGTGTGTGAAAAGAATTTACGTGTCTTGTTAAGCATTACAAAATGATATCCAGTTGGAGTTGTGGTACTGAAAGGAAAATACGGATATAATTTATTGATTAGTTATTATTTGATATATACAATTAAAACTATTTGAAAACATAAAGTTTGAAAGAAAATTTGATTTAAAAATATGTATTTGCATTATGTTTCATACTATTCTACGTCTGGATTGGCCATATATTTCATTATCGAAATGTTCAGAATTATTTTTTCATTGAAAGGATAAGTTTCATAGGAAAATAATTATTTTCAGGATGATGTCACGTCCTGAAGATCTTGGTGACATCAACGTAACCACAAAATAATGATAGTCTGAGATATGACTACTCTTCTAACAAATATTTGAAATAATTATACAACGGTCATAAAAGAATGTTCCGCAATACATGAATGTAAAAAATAAGTCTGTATTTATCATTACAGTCCGATATAAAAAATATTATTGGTGTGATATTCTATCCCCATCTGAATCCGAATTCGTAGAACAGGCATTATAAGAATTATTCACTATTGATGTTATTGTTTAAAATGCTTAATTGTCGTAAAAATAATTAAAGCTTATACGGTATTCTTAGAGATGATGTATGGCATTGGTGTACTATTCCCAGATTTTCATCTTCTGTGCTAACCTTCCCAAGCTTCATATTGCAATCTTGCAGGATCTCACCTTGTTGCGAGCAGTTGGGAGCAATCGCTCGTATCCACAAATTTCGATTATGTTTAATCCTGGAGCTTTTTATCGTTACTGACTGGCCGAAACTATGGAAGTTTCGCAGCGATATAGATAATAACAAATTTAAAAAACTATACTGTCTGTAAAATTTCGATAATGGACGTTTAGGGTAGGTAATGATTGCATGCCCTTCACTTGTTCAGCGTTAAGATGTCCAAGGACGCATCTCTTCCAGAGAATCTGCCACAATTTGTTCCTACAGTATATACGAAACTGACCATATATTTATAATTTTACGTCTTTAATATTTTAAGGACAAATGAAAAAACTACGGACATTTTACAGAAGCAAAATGAGCTCTGTAGATTTTGAGAATTTTGATTCGTAGTGTTTCAAGTTCAAGAACAAACCGAATTGCGGCGCATCTTCGAATCCAAATTTCTCTTAACATATCTTTGGGTAGCTGGCTACTGCTAAGCAGCTTAGGGTTGAGAGAATTATGGTTGGAGCTACAAGCTACTTAGGGCTGACTTTGGAAGTTCTTTTTTTAAATATACTTCAGCTTTCGTTTAATATTTCATACTAATTTTATTCTATATGAAGTGCCTGCACTTGGTATACTGTATATTTATTTGAGAAAAATTTCGAATTTTACGCTTTCATTTCAATTTCTCCTAACCTAACTCATTCAGCATTTTTATATAATGTTACACCAGAAAATTACTTTGAAAGATGGCAGAAATGCAACCGGGTTTTGCAATTAGGGTATTTGTAAACAGTGTTTTAACGTTAGCATTAAAAAAATTCTGAAGTCCATTGCATTGCTCCACCGCCACTGTACCTAGTTCTTTGTCTATTGCAAATGCTAGACATAAAGTTTTAAATATCTCTCTTATCTTTAAATTTAGCATTTAAACACCTTATGCTACAACTGCTATCAGAGACCCTTTTCTTCCAAAAATATGGAGCATTTCGCATTTTATGCTTTCACGGGCCATGGTCTTAACCTTATATCGGGCAACTGAAAAAAAAAACATCGTACGAATAACATTGCGGAAGTGACCCAATATGGTTCTTGCCCGAGCACCATTTAATGGACGTAACTTGTTCCTGTGTCCTAAACCTTTGTGGTAGTAGGCTCTGCTGTGGCTGAAAACGAGTGACTTGGCATTATGATTTGACAATGTTTGGCTTTGCGATAATGTGGTACATGATTGATTCATGGTGTTTTTCCTATACAGTTGTGAAAAGGCTTCTTAACACATACGCTATCTGTACGATTGATGTTATTTTCACGTTTGTGTTACAGTGTTATGCTTTGCAATGATTCTTCCACATTGATTTCGAGTGTTGGTTATAAAGGTTTTAGAATAAGCGTACTGTCATCCCTTCAATTGAATTCGGTGGTTTTTATGCGAATGTTAACATAAGTACACTCTCATAGTGTCGTGTAAGGCTAATAATGTTTCTAAAACTCAGTGATTTCTATGCGAATGTTAAAGTAAGTCCACTGCGACATTACCCAATAAAGCCCCTTGTTTTGAATAAATTTATTTGTTTCTATGCGAATGTTAACGTAAGTACACTCTGACATTGCCCTCTCAGGGCTCTTATACTTCCAGCTAGCTCGCCTCCATACAGCTCTGGGTGACCTGTGCTGTTGTTGTTGCCCATGCTGCACTCCTTCTGCTGCTGAAACTTTGGATATCTTTACGATATCGCCGATGGCCGGTAAAACAGTGCGTTGGAGTTTCAACGCGTGAGGAGCGCGCTACTACTGGCAGCAGAACAAAACTGTTACTATACTGGCGCCCAGCATCGCGGCCCTGCCTCTAGAGTAACACTGGCGAAGGCTGCAGATCCGCGGTTTTTATTTTAGTCCACAGGAGCCCACCTGTGGTTTTATAACATGTTGACCGAGATGGCATAGAACTCGTGGCACCAATATGCTTATAATTTGGGACAAAACCCATGCTGTTACTGAAAATCTTTCTAAGAAACTGCATGTCCGCTACACAACGACTTGAAGCTCCGCTTATTACGAGCATTCGTTTCTCTCCTGGGTAGCGAAAGGATTGTCCGTGACGTCAGCAACAGTTGCCTCGCTCGCACTTATGCAGTAGGTTTGACTAGCTAAGGCTTTGGTGCGGCTTCCAGAGCTGAATTGATCATATCAATGGTTGTAGAGAATTGCTTAGCTAGCTATATATGAGCAGTACAAAGGTCAGCTAGTGCCAATTTAGGTAGAAAACCTAAGTAGATGAGACATAAATGCATATCACAATAGTTCAATGGTATTTCTGACGCGTCGGAATGATATCAAAGGCCTTGCAGTTCAGAGGAGAATGTATTTCTTGCTTTGCTAGCAGACTGCCGAGGATTTAGGATGCTACGTGCAGCGTACGGAGAGCTTCCCGCTTCTTACATTATGAAAAACACGTAACTTCTTCCGGTTGCACTATAATATGATATTTATAATACATATCGTATGACGAGCATGACTTACGAATCATATCGTTAGTATGAGATTCTACGATTTGTCTTTCTTGAATAGCAATTTAAGCACATTATTTGGAATATTAACGGTAGTACTTTTGTGGATACGCATGAAGCGACTCAGAGCTAACGCAGTTATATGGAGCGTGCAATCTTTGCTTGATAAGTCGTGAGCAAGAGCATTTTTGCGCAGCGCACGAAAATCAATTTCACCAAATAACTTGAAATTGGCTGAAAAAAATAATGTGGAGAATTGGACCAAGGAGCCAGAGACCGCAAGCCATTCTGTCAGCTCCCTTGACAGAGCACGTTCGATTGGTCCGCTGCCATTGAAATAAAACGGGACGTCTTCGACCGGGCCGTCGGAGTCGACACAAGCTAAGGCCACTCGATCGACTTAACTTGCCAGAAGCCCCAGACAAGCGCACTTGCTTCGAAACTGTTTTGAGTTTCATGCGTTGACTTCTAATCGATTGTCTGTAAGGCTTTCAAGAACTCAACTTTACTCCTAAAAATGCAGGAAATGCAAATTTCAGTCTGATCAACATACTCGGGCAACTTTTAACACCCGCAACACGATTCAAAGTGACAAAGCTAAAAGTCCTGTCTGCATTTCGGGACAAGTCAAGTCGAATGGGCTTGGCTTAGATCGACTATGATAACCCATTCGAATGAGTCCATCGTCTGCTTAACACCCCCCTTCCCCCAACAAGTATGAAACTTATGTCATGAGCTTTAGAGTTACCACCCTGAAGCGAGCTTCAGTCGTTAATCGTAAACTGACTGCGGTTGGAATGGTAGAAAGTTCATTCAGATGGAAAGTAGAGAATTCAACGCTCACGACTGAAGCTTCGAATAAGCTAAGGCTAAATAGATTAGGATTCTTTCAATTCGGCGCTAAAACAAAGTTTTCCAGAGTTGACTTCTCTGAAGCTTCAGACAGAAGTTTTGGATCTGTAGTTTCGAATCGTGTTGCAGGTGCTAGAAGCGTCCCTTTTCTATTTTACTGAGATGAACGGAGCTTTAGAAAGCTCAGTATTTACGGATCAAAGGTCAACACCTCAACGTCAATTCTACGGGTAGAAGCCAGAGCACCTGTCACAAGTTTCGGACGAGTTCAAGCCTCTAAAGTTTAATTTCGACGCCCAGACGAGCACACCAAAAATATTCCGAGGAGGTAGGCCGCGTAGCCATGCAGGCATTAGCACTTCAGTAACAACAGCAACAGCAGAGGTCACATATGCTTATCTCGCCTAAATAGCTATAAGCCAGTTCTCTATAACAAAGTTATAAATACATTGATGATGATGCTGCCTCACAACGTTTTTCTGCCCTTTCAACACGAACAACTGAAGCGCTGGCGACTGCCTGCAAAACAACATATTCAGAGTTTACCACTGCTATTGCGCCAGCAGCATGCAGAAAAGAAGGTAAGAAAGTTTTCAATGTTTCTAAGCCCAAACATGTGCTTGTTGCAGGTAGTTTGATTGAAGCCATGAAGATTATTTGGGGCATTGCTCAGGGTTTAACACTAGTGACATATGGTCCCTGTGCTTCAAAATACTTTCACTAACGGTTACTATGCCGACGATTCCGTTTTGATAGAGGTGATTCGCACCTTATAGTGCGGTGTGCTGAGGCCCATTATTCAGATAGGGGCCTGTCACGGATTAATGCATTGTGCTCTGCCTGGAATATAAAACTAAATACAGACAAAGCTAAATCGGAGATTTTTCGTCGGCTTTGAACGCTTTTTCCCCACCATCCTCCTCTAAGATTTTGGGACAGCATGCTGTACGGGTTCAGCTCTCTAGAGATGCTCGGTATCTTTTTAGGAGATTATAATGCGGGCGCGCGGAATACCGGAGCCACTTCATGCATTCACAAGCACACTTGATGCGAGGTTGTGCAACTCGCACGTCGGTCATACTGCTGTATCTATACTACCAAGTTTAGATATATATCGGAAGGGCGAGTGAGATGCGCGGTCTCGCATCTAGTTGTGCATGCGAATGCATAGTGTGGCCCGGAATAAAGCGCCTAGTCTTAAGCGCTTCGTGTGGGATTGGGCTTAGCGCAAGTTTTCATGCTGTGTTTGGTGAGAAAGAAGAAGTCCGTATGCGTCTAAGCTCTCATGCTGCTTTTGTCGCACTATCGCTCCTCTGTCTGAACTTTAGCTGCTGCCCATCACCTTGCTATTTAGAACAGACTCATCGATTCAGTCGGCTGCAGGCTCAGAATAATTTTGTGAATTTCTTCTAAGGTATTCAGCAGTGAGGGTCATCGGTTGCATTGTTCCATCCCTCCCTCAAAAGTTGTTGGGAGAAACACACGAACTGTGGCTGAGGCTCATCTCTTTACAATGATGCCTGAAAGCTAATGCACACGAGAACCATAAGTTGCACGGAATGATAACTCACTCACAAATGCTCTATCAGGCCCTGGCAAGAAGTTGCCTTCAGCAGCAACTTCAGCAGGATGGTTCAAGGCCGTTTTGTTCATCGAGCTCGTACAAATCAAAGCAAGATGGAATTATATTTTCCTCAGTTATCATTTTACGACCCACTGTACGCAATCTCCATTTTTTTCCCAACAAGGACTACGGTCCTATTCAAAGCACGTTTCAAATAATGCTCTTCTTACGAGATACCGATATTTTATCGTTGGTTTTTGTAGCGATAAGTCCTAACTTTCAGTGGCTGTGGTTCCAAATGTGAGGTAAGAAATATAAAATGGATTTGTCTCAAAGTTGGAAAAGGGCATGCCAGGAGATCACGTCCATATAAGGCGAGCTCGCACAGCTGCAACGATTTTTGCTTCCTACATTGATTCCAAGAACGTACAAACAATTTTTTTTCGCTGAATTCTACGGGGAATAAAAAATGGATATGTAAACTGACAATAAACTATGTTAACTTTATATTTTCTGTATATCTTCTAATTAACTGTAAAAAGTTTACCTTAGAATATACCAAATGCAAGCACCTCTGCCATTCACTTGTATTTACCTTGCACGTACATTAAAATACCGCTGCTACTCGATATTCGGGAATTTTATTCCCCTCAGAATCAGTGAAGATGTCGCTCGTCTGCAAAGTTCCTTTAGGTATCAAACTCGTGTAATTATTGCAGGCATTGTCATACCCCGATCTCTACACCGCTTCCCACCGCTGCTTTCTGCGATGGCCTGTGTGTCTGGTCTGTCAGATACTATCTCTCCCCAGCTCAGGCCGTCAATGCAGAAATCTTTCAATGAAGCCTTGCAATTATCGCTGCACCGCGACTTACCTATAGGCCTACCGAGAGGACGAAAGCCTTCGGTAAGTACGCCATAGAGTATCCTCTTTGGTAGCACGGCATCGTCCATTCTCTCAACGTACAGCTTTACATTTCATCTAATTAATTCCGGGCTTAATACATGTAGTGATTTGATTCCTCTGGAACAGGATGCAGTACAACAACTTTTTCTTTCAGCTGCGGTTGCCGCCAGATGTGGATGCATTTTTCATTTGTGGCTTTTCTGCGGTTTCATAGTGGGGGATAATGGTAGACCAGCTATTAGGTTTCTTTTAGTCGGATGAGCATATTAGATCCCCGTTGTGAATATTTATCACTCGCGAGCGAAGCGAAGAGTGGTGATAATATTTTCGTTGAAGATTTAATTTTGTATATTTGTTTATTCGTTGTATGTATGACTGTTTGTCTGACTGTCTGTCTGTCACCAAGATAACTCAAAAAGTTCTAAACCGATTTGAACGAAATTTACAGGGATTGATAGGTATGTTAGGAGGAACATATGATAAACTTTTGGTGAAGATATGTCCATCCGTTTGTTTGTCTTCCTCATTTTTCTCAATGCCATAACTCAAAAAGTTATGGATGGGTTTTTATGAAATTAACCCGAGTTGTTAGGTATTTGACAAAGAGTAAATGACCAAATTTTGGTAATGTTCCGTATGTTCGTTCGTTCCTTTGTCACTGTTTTTAATTTTATGCTTGTTAGCACAATAACTAAAAAATAATGAATGGATCTTGATGAATTCATAGGGGTTGTTAGAAATATTGAAAGATATAAATGATCAAATTTTGGTGCAGATCGGCTTTTTCGTTTGTGTGTTTGACTCATGTTTGTCATAACGTTTGTTAGCAGTATAACTTGAAAAATTATGAACGGATCGTCAAGAAAAATGCACAAAGGTGTTATTACTATCAAACGGCACAAATGATTAGATTTTGGAGTTTATACAAAGAAAATTATGGTTTCAGAGCCAATTTGAATTTTTTGCTACCGTTGCCTGGCTTGGCGGAGGTATGCGCTCTCAGAGTGCTCTAGTTTTTGCTGAGCTCCTCAAGGAGGCATTTAGACAGACTACTGAGGGGAGTTACCTCCACACAAGAACAGATGGAAAACTGTACAATCCTTCAAGACTGAGAGCAGAAACCAAGGTGCGCACGGTGCCGATGCGTGACTTCTTGTTCGCTGACGATGAAGCAATTGCCGCCCACGACGAACGCAGCTTGCAACATCTGATGGACAGCTTCTCCTAAGCTTGTAAAGATTTTGGACTGACGATCAGCATAAGAAAGACAGTTGTTATGGGTCAAGATGTGGGCAACCCTTTCCGTATTACTGCCGACAAGCACCAGCTGGAGACTGTCTGGAAATTTCAGTATCTTGGCTCCACGATCTCAGATACCCTATCGCTGGTATCCGAACGAAACAGGAGGATTGGCCAGGCCTCTACAACACTCTCAAGACCAAACAAAAAGAGAGTGGACTATGGTAAGCTGACTGAACACACCAAGGTCCAGGTTTATAAAGCTTGTGTACTTAGCAAGCCAGTGTGCCAGTGAAACGTGGACCCTGAGGGCATCACAAGAAAGAAGACTGCAAACATTCCACATGCGCTGTCTGCGTGAATTACTCAATATCACTTGGATAAGGTACCTAAGGTACCCGGGCCGGGGTACCGCCGATGGCCTCGCTTCTGAAGCAGAGACGTTTGCGCTGGCTCGGCCATATTCGTAGAATGGAAGATGGTCGGATCCCTAAGGATCTCTTTATGGCGAACTAGTGTTGGGAAAGCGCCCACTCCGGCGGCCAAAACTGCGCTTCAAAAATGTTACGAAGCGCGATATGAAGGCTTGCGAGACTGACGTTGGTGCTTGGGAGGTCTCTGCTGACGATCGGCTTTCTTGGAGCAGGAATATCGTCGGGGGCCTGCACATACATGAAGCTCAGTTACGACGGAAGTGGGAGGAGAAGCGAACCCGAAGACACAGAAGCAGAGATGTTGGTCCGTCAGCACAGATATACTCTGCGGTCGCTGCGGGAAAGACTAGAAGTCTCGTATCGGCCTGCATAGTCACGGGAGGCGATAATAATAATAATAATAATAAAATCATTTATTTTTCTCATAAGGTACTGTGGCCAACAAGATTAGGACACAGCGCCTGAGGTTTTCATGATTAAAACTAACTTAAGAATAATAC
>LQNS02000139.1:1136580-1159555 GCA_001587735.2 Parhyale hawaiensis
AATTTGTCATGAGGTTTGGCACAAGGTCTTTCGCATCAGTAGGCATTGAGGTGCTTATTTTAGAGTTAGCAGATGAGTGGCTGCTAGTTCTTGATCTGGAGGTAGTTATAACGTCAGAGGGTGAGGTAAGGTTTACGTTTGATTGTGTATTTTTGGATGACACTCTGTTATTTTTTTTCTTCTTTCTGGAGTTTTTCACTGGTGGTGGAGATTTTTGTGATTTGTTGTTGCGACGTTTTTGTCGTTTAGGACGTTCCGGGGTGTAAGGGTTCTTTGTTAGATTTTCCATGTCGTAATTTTTCCCGCGTGTTTCATTATACTAGGCTTATCACTTGGTTTATCTCAACAGTCGTGGTTGGTTCTAGAGTGGGTTCTATTTGTTAGCGTAAAGGTCGATCCTAGTATTTTAATGAGTCACTATTGGCTTATCCATAGAGGTACGGGGCGGAACTTATCGTCGAGGCAGAACAGCTGAGACACAGTGTTTGACAGAGTTCACTATCATGGAGAGCGACTGGTTACACACCTGAGACACAGTGTTAGACAGAGTTCAAGATGAGGAACAATTGGTTGCCCACCGATTAGATATCTACCGTTATGTATGTACTATAAGGGTTATGAGTGTTCCAATATACCTAATGCAGTACATATAACACATCCTAATGCAGGGAATGGGAATCAGATAACAGGGACAACTTGTTTAAAGCACTAAAAAGCATTTCTAGCTTTGTATGTAAATTCTCCATGACTGTGAGATATGGCTTTGGAATGTTCCAATGTACCTACCTGATACACTACACATAATACATACTATAGTACAGAGAGTGAGAACCAGATAGCACGAAACAACTTGTTTATAGTACTACAAAACATTTACAGTATCGTACGTAAATGCTCCATGTGTTCCAATGTATCTACCTAATACACTACGCATAATACATACTAGTACAGAAAATGGGACCATACTTCAAAGGATCATTTCTATAGTATGTTGTCATTAACGTAGAGCTAAGACTCTAAGACGTGCGGTGGAGAACCAGGAGCGCTAATCCAGGGTCCTTTGGGACTGAGCGGATGCCTACTAGTACTGGTACTACTACTACTACATGGCATATGATATGTCAAAGTGGATACTTGATACTATCCACCTGCTTGGACCAGCTGACGGACCAAGAGTTTCTAACCTAAAAAACGACTTTAGCCGACATCGTCGAAAGTTTGGCCATACGCAATACAAAATCCGGAAGAAGTTATATTTCAAGAATATGGAACCATAATGGCATTTTCATCAAATTCATATCAAATTATACATACATAAATTGTCATATCGTCTTTCACCACTGTAACCCGTTGATGTTTAGTTAGTGTACTTTATACAACTAGAAAATGGTAGAGTATTATTCCCCTGAAAAAAATAAGCATAAATCTGGCACTGAAAGGTTAGTTACATCGGTTGTACATGAAACCACCAGACCGTCTTTAACTAGTGTATATATATATATATTATATATATATATATATATATATATATATATATATATATATATATATATATATATATATATATATATATATATATATATATATATATATATATATATAACATCTAGTGTATCTGGCCGTGAAAATATGACGGCAAAAATTTATGACCGTTATTCTTCTTTGATCAAACTTTCATTACTAATTTGCTCATACAATCTTTACTGCATATGCTACCTTAAATCTTTACAAGCAACGGCCGTTCTTGGCATCACTGCTGCTGAGCAGCACAATATTTCCTTCCCTACGGTGACATGCAGAATATTTTGGAAAACTAATAGTTCAGTATTGTTAACGTAAATTTCAACTTCGTATGTATGTATTATTTATATTACTTCAAAGAATTTTATTTATTTATTTTTTTGCTAAAGCGGAAATCTATTTTCGTCGAAAGAACAAATCAAGCTGGAGACAAATGAATAATACAACTAGAGCACTCTGAGAGCGCATACCTCCGCCAAGCGAGGCAACGGTAGCAAAAATTCAAATTTTCTCTGAAACCATATTTTTCTTTGTATAAACTCCAAAATATAATCATTTGTGCTTTTTTATGATAATAACAGCTTGTGCAATTTTCTTGACGATCCGTTCGTAACTTTTTGAGTTATACTGCTAACAAACGTTAGAACAAACATGAGTCAAATATACAAACGAACAAACCAATCTGCACCAAAATTTAATCATTTCTGTCTTTTGACATTACTAACAACCCTTATAAATTTCATATATATCCATTTATTGTTATAGTTATTGTGCTAACAAGCATAAAATTAAAAACAGCGACAAACGAACGAACAAACAAACGGATCATTACCAAAATTTGGTTATTTACTCTTTGTTATATACTAAACAACTCATCTTGATTTCATAAACATCAATCCATAACTTTTTGAGTTATGGCATTGAGAGAAATGAGGCAGACAAACAAACAAATGGATGGACGTATCTTCCTCAAAAGTTAATCATCTGTTCCTCCTAACATACCTAACAATCCCTGTAAATTTCGTTAAAATCGGTTCATAACTTTTTGAGTTATCTTGGTGACAGACAGACAAATAGACAGACAGAGAGACAGACAAACACGACGAAAACCTAACCTCCTTGGCGGAGGTAAGAAGGAGGTAAGAGCGAAGCGAAACTGTACATCTCTTTATAGCTAAGGTGAGGTGGCAAAGCGAGAAGTACATGCAGTTTTAAGGCTGTACTATTTCTGCCATAGTTTGCAACTGGTTTAATTTTCTTTTTTTGATCCTGAATAGAGCGTAGCAGGATGGCCGCAATCTCAAACCCGGCTTCATGTTATCTTCTTTCTTTCCTTGAAGGGTGACAGAAATGGAAATATGCAACAAAGATTTACCATTTGGTGTTCCAAACAACCATATACAGAATTCAGAGAGTTAAACAAGCTGAAAGTAACTCATGGCCTTTGGACAGAAAGCTCACTTCAGACGAGAGAACGATTCCTTGACTTCAATAATTTCTTTCCAGCGATGGCAGCAGTTAGAGTGTCGGACTGTCGTATGCGGGGTCGGGCGTATGAGCCTGCTTGCCAAACCGGTGAGCTCTTGCAGGGGGCTTTGCTTGCTGAGTCAGCAGTCTGGCGTTCGGACACTATAGGGGGGTACTGACTTGAACCTGCAATGGCGAGGGTCGGGAGGTCACAGTTGTCGTATGGACCTTCCGTCCCTGACACCACAGCTCTGATATTCATTCTGTTGACTGCAGCCGTGCATCCCAGCGCGGTCAATGATCATATAAATTATCTGCAGCACGAATCAGTGCATGTTTAATTGACAGTTCGGGTGCACAGGGAAGTTGAATTTACCTTTAATAAGCAGCTGTAATGACGTCACAGAAGCAGTACACTACTCCCTAATAAGAATTATTGACGGTCTCAGTAGTATTTTTACGATATAATCTTCTGAGGCGGTGGAGATTATTGCTACAGAAAGCTTCCTAGAGAGAGTTAGTGGCGCAGTCCACTGCCTGAGGAAAATTAGACTCCTACTGTATAAGAATATATTCATCTACTGAACGGAAGGCGGCCGTAGCCTCACTAAATGTTTGAAATTTCAGATTTGGATACGTTTGGAATACAGTGGAATTTTTATACCTTAGACATATTGTCTCAATTTCCAGATCGAGATGCCTCAGATGACCAGTTCTACAGCACCCCTGTTTCCCCTATGCATTCCCAAAGATTTCCTTTGGCTAACATCACACGAAGTCTTGAAGTTGTACAGATGAATAATACTACCAATTGAAATCTACTGCACATTTCTCCCTGCCATGCAATATGGCGTCGACTATCGCTACAATTACAACAGATAGCACTCGCTTGGTACAGTCTCTCTGCCAGGAGTTGCGTCAGTTTCCACCGCTGGCCTCATATTCAGGAGTTTTCTCTGCTTTGGAAGTCTCTGTGTGAGGAATTCTACTGTACCTCGGCGTGGTATCATACTTAATAGAGAGTACGTTCATCCCGCAGCGAAGATATTTTTCAATGAAATTGAGAAAAAACAAATCGTATACGCAAAGGCTATACGGAAGAAATGAGAAAGACAGTCCTGAGAATAGACCTCCCATTTCCTGTAAAGGAAATGGGAGTTTCACTGGAGTAATTATTTCTGCTGTCATTTTCGACGACTCGGTTCACGACAGAAGCAGGAAAAGTTTTATTTCTTTAATACCTTGTATCGAAACGCAAAGTTTGACATAGAGCTACTGATATTAGTAAATATGATTTGACGGAGACTGTGAATGGTTATATAATTGTACTAATTGAATGAAGAAGCCGCACATATTCGAGCGCTTTAGTTCCAGGAGCTAAAACGTCTTGCCGAACCGGAATGCATGAGGTTTTTCTTTAATTAAAATACTATTACACTGATTATGTTCATGAGATTGGGTATTTTCGTTGTTAGGAAATACTTGTTGCAAGGCTAGAAGCAATTCCGAATCACATTATCTTCTTGTTTATATCAACATGTTAGCATTAGGAATTTTGATTTATGGATGTTAGCCTATTTCTGTCCCAATTATTTCAGTTAAAAGTAATAGTCACCTTTTAACCAAGCAGCAAAACATCAGTCGATTCTGCTCAGAGAAAAACCTACTTTAGTGAGGTCCAAAACAAAATTTTTCTCAAATTCATCGAATATAATACAGCTATTTTTAAAATATCTACAGCGTAATAAAGACCGATGTTCATTATCTATTTGCGTGTTTATTTCTCTTTATGCTCATTTTCTATCACGCTTGAGGAAATCAGACAGGCAAAACATAGGTCAAGATGGAAACTGTGGCCATCATATCACGATTCGTTGCCAATACAGGTAGGTAAAAAGTAAACCAGGTTGCCGGTGATGACGACATATGGGGGTTCGATAGTTGACAGTTAAAGGAGCACCTTTCTTAATTCTTAAATTACTCCGCCAACACTAAAATGAAAGCTATGGAGACATCTACAGTCTCTTTCAGCACTCTTGTCCATTCCGATTCGTACTCTTCTAACATCCCAACGTCAACGTCTCTCAGGTAACACATAAAGCAAAGGAACAAAGGGCAACATATTCGTCAGCGTGCAGTAGACTGGCGAAGAACTGAAGAATTTCAATTCGGCCCTTCCATTTTCCAATTTGACTTCTCCAGTTTGCAAAAAAAGCTTGCTGTTTGAGTGAAAAAAAATCGACTGACATGATTCCATGACGTACCTGTGATGTCGAGCCGAAATAATTGACAAAGGTATAAGCGATGCTTCGTTGCAAGCTAAAACTGAATAATTTTTCTGCGTGTCACCTGAGCGTCAGAAAGAAGCGCGCTGCTGAACAGGAGTGGGCAGTTGTGGCGCAAGGAAATTAGCAATGGAAGTAATAAACGTAGATGTAACATCACAAATTCTTTATGACCATCTTTGATGGCCGCCTACACTAGTTTATATATAATAAAACGCAATTTGTTGGTTGCTTGCTAACTCGCTAGTTTGATTAGCCTAACTTACTTGCATGATTAGTCCGTTTCTCCGTCACATTCTTAAGGAATAGATAGGAGAAAATTCAGCTGGTGATAGCGAGAGGGATGAGATGGGATGGTATTCGAGCAGCAGCAGCTTGATTTGATAAACGCAAGCCGAATTTGATGATTTCATACTCAACTCCATGATCGATTACGCGTCTTGATGACTAGAAGCTTAGCGTGATGATTTCATGCTCAACTTGATGATTACTTGCTCAGCTTGATGATGATATGCTTAACTTGTTGACCATTTATTAAGTTGAATAGGTCAATGACCAATCTTTTCTACCAAGCTATCATGCAGGTTCCCTCATCAAGCTTCCCTATCAACTTCCTGGACCAAGCTTCTTCACCAAGCTTCGCAGCCAAACTTCTTCACCAAGCTTCGCAGCCAAACTTCTTCACCAAGCTTCGCAGCAAAACTTCTTCACCAAGCTTCGCAGCCAAACTTCTTCAACAAGCTTCGCAGCCAAACTTCTTCACCAAGCTTCGCAGCCAAACTTCTGCACCAAGCTTCGCAGACAAGCTTCTGCACCAAGCTTCGCAGACAAGCTTCTTCACCAATCTTCTTGATCAAGATTTTTTGCCAGTTACTTCATCAAGCTTCTTCATCAAGTTTCTCTCCCGATAGGCTTCTGTACCAGCGTCTTCATTAACATTCTTCATTAAGTTACTCCACCAATCATTTTCGCTAAACTTACTTGTAAAGATTCTTCGCCAAACTTATCCATTTGGCTTCTTCTCCATGGATTTTAATCAGCTTCTTTATCAAGCCTCTCCACTTCGTGGGTGGGATAGGTGGGTGATATTTTGACAAGTAACCCTAACCAATATCATTGCCTCGGTAGAAGCTAAACCCGTAGTTAGCTTTTGCGCGGCACCGCAGCGTCCATAAATTTTGTTAGGAAAGTGATTCAACGTATCGCAGTACGCAGCTCAAGGATTGTGCGTCAAATTAAATAACTACACGCTCCATTTAAAGAATGCACCCTTAACTTGGCGGCCCAAAAGTAAATGTAAAGTCAACTTAGACCACACCCTCACCAGGGAAACCCATATGCACTGGTTTGTGCTGCAGGTATATGCCCACTGGCCCCAGATGAGTAAGTGTAGTTGCAGTCGACCTTGGGTTACCAAGAACTATGGCGCTAATTTGACGGAAGGAACAAATGACCCGAGACTCCCCACCCCCTCATCTCTGAGGAAGGCAGTTCCGCCACGGAGCCGTGCATGCACACACAACTGCCGAGTCAGCACATCAAGATCTCCAAAGAGCTCGCTTCCTGGCAGGGCATCGAACCAGCGCTGAGAGCTGAGAACGGAAACATGCTGCTACCGTGGCGACGCACCAGACTTGCCATTAATTTGACAGCTGGGCAACTAGTTACAGCATGTTCCGATGCGTTAGCTTTCCTTGTTGAAGACTAATCAAAGCGTGAGCTAGCACGTGGCCGCCTGCGCTAAGCGACTTCTCTGAAAAAGAGAACATCCGTCGAGCGGAAACCTGCGCATCTTCTGCCTCCGTCGCTGCTCTGTCTGCCCCGAGTACTCGGCGTACTGTAGGTGCCCGCGTTCAGTTATTAACAACAGTCATGGCTACGGTATGTGGACTACAGCGCAGAGGTCTGAAGCCTAACAGTAAAAGATTTACGCATCGATCCGTTTCCCATCAAGTTAATACTCACTTCTGACCACAATATATATCTCATAAGTAACTACTGTACAATAATATTCAATTAAGGCAAATATATACCGTAGAGTTGACAAATTTTTTTCCCTCTTTTTATAAAATTTTAACGTTTCGGGAAAAATCAAATTCCCATCATCAGAAATTCGCACTAAAAAGCTAGTTCCAAAGGAATGACTAAAAAGAAAATTTTACTCTTTATGAACTAAGGACAGTGTTTGCCTGAAGAGAACCAAATGGCAAATGACTGCAGTGCGCAACGGGGTTCCCTATATAAGTGACGGACGGCATGGGAAGCGGAGGGAAGCGGGCAAGCACAGTCGGAAGCAAAAGTGTCAATCATGAATCGTCATGACTGGCACGGCTGAAGACATTATGTTGAGGCTAGGATTTACTTTATGAATATAAAGTGATTCCAGAGTTCTGAGTTCTATTGGATTAGAATAAGCTATTATAGAGAAGTCTTTCCTGCTAATGGGATGATTGTTTTGCTCTGTATGGAGACGGGGAGCTGAATGTGCGGGTTTTGCTACCAGTAAACCAGTTCTGCTTGATATACTTAAGTGTTGGTCGACGCGGGCTTTGAAATGCTGTCCAGTGCTGCCGTAGTACAGAGCTGAGCAGCTGGTTCTCTTACAAAAATACGTTTACGTTATGATCCTATTTTAAATACAAAGATAAACCTCCCACAAACCTCCGGTCCAGTGTTGTTTACGTCTTTTCTTGCACGAGCTGCTCAGCTCTGACTATGTCAACCTTGTCCATTGTTATTCGCTCTCAGTGGATACATGATAGGATGCGCCATAGGGTTAGGTAATTAGAGTCGCTTATCCTATGTTATGGGGAGCAGGCTTCTATAGAGGCACCCAATAGGTTACCTTAACTTAATTAGCTAGATCTTCAGGGTGTCTTTTCTTTTTGCACACTTTTCTGTCATCACACTTCTGTTCTTCCTCTTTTTACCAGACATACGGTTACCCTGAGCACTGATCCTGCGTGGAAACACCCTCGTGCATGGGTTCCACGTCTCTGTCGACATACTATTTGTTCCTTCTTTTTTCCTGTGCTGGAACCCCATTGCTGTGGAGACAGTCTTAAGCTACTTAATATAATAATGGTTTGGTAATCAGTGTTGTTGCGGGTGTAGTTTTCTAAGAGGTTAGCTCAATCACGGTCTTAATAGCTCGCGTCGCGTACACACGATGGTCTTTTGCTGCTCATCCGTGCTACTCAGCGACTGGATGCTCTGTTGTGCACCTGCAGACACTGTGAGTTTAACGAAGCAAATGCTAAATTGTTAGCATTGGCTGGCCATGTGTCACTGGAACTATGTCGGATATCTTTTCAGATTTGGGCGAATGAAAAAAGTTAGAAAGTTGGGCAGTTTTCTTCTATTTCAACTGACACAGCAACGCATTCGGACGCTAAGAGGACCCGTTCATTTGACTGTCCTGTAAACCTGTTTTTATATAACTGAGAAGCATGAAGAAACAGCACCGAGTTCTAACGTAATACATAATATGACGACAATCACCAAGTTAGGACTTGGCTAAGAATCATAGCATAAACTCATAATCGTATCTATTTGTACTGCTGCTACCACCAATAAAGAATCGTTACACCATTCTGCTAGTTATTCAACATGGCATCGGCTATCGCCACCCCCCCCCCCCCCCCCCCCCNCCCCCCCCCTCCCATCCAGCAGATATCCCTGTACGCTGTCTATGTTTCTTGAGTTTCTCTGTTTCAGGAACTCTCCGTTTGGGGTATCTCTGTTCGACGAGTTTCACTGCGCTTTACAGGTCCGGAATATTGAGCTTGACTTTACTAACAAATTTGATTTCGAAAAGAGTTTTTAACAGCCCACAGTCTTCTTCGCGACTAAGCTTTCGCTCAGCAAAATACAAGTCATATAAATCGTTTCACATATGAATATTATGAGTTCTACAAAGCAAGACCGGAATTTGAAGACCCGGCGGTCCCTAAGCTTAAACTTAGGCATAAAGCTTTCCTGTTACGTACAAGGAACAAGCATGGAACGAGATCCGTATCTTCTCCTCATTATCTACACATCAGCTTTATTTGTTAGTGATTACGGTGTAATAACAATGGGTAAGCCTTTGTCGTAAGCTAATAGAAGTGGCCATATATTAGGCCTCTGTATATTCAGGTTTATACAAGTGTCTAGTTTCGTGTAAGTACTGTAATATGGACGAACTTTAAACTTCGTTTCTATTTTTTCTTATTAACCAGAAGAGAACCTGACTCTCTGGTCACAAAATAGTTACGGTGTCTATTCTCAAATGCTTCTCTTCTACAAAACCCATCATATATCACTTATGAACTAACATACACCGTCAATATGCGGAGAAAGCGATGGCAGCAGAAACGCCATCCGAGTTTTATTACCTCCGCCAAGTATATTCTGTTTGTCCGTTCGTCGGTCTTTCTGTCACCAAGATAACTAAAAAATTTCGGAACCGATTTAGACTAAATTTACAGGGATTGTTGGGTATGTTAGGAGGAACAGATGAATAACTTTTAGTGAAGATATGTCCATACGTTTGTTTGTTTGCCTCATTTTTCTCAATGCTATAACTCAAAAACTTATGGATGGATTTTCATGAAATTAACATGAGTTGTTAGGTATATAACAAAGAGTGAATCATCAAATTTTGGTAATGATCCATTCGTTCGTTCGTTTGTTCGTTTGTCACTATTTTCAATTTTATGCTTGTTAGCACAATAACTCAAAAAATAATGAATGGATCTTTATGAAACTTATAGGGGTTGTTAGTAATGTTAAAAGACATTTACGATTAAATGTTCGTTTGTATGTTTGACTCATCTTTGTCATAACGTTTGTTAGCAGTATAACTCAAAAAGTTACGAACGGATCTTCAAGAAAATTGCACAAGGTGTTATTACTATCAAAGGACACAAATGATTAGATTTTGGAGCTTATGATAGAAAATTATAGTTTCAGAGCCAATTTAAATTTTTTGCTACCATTGCCTGGATTGGCGGAGGTATGCGCTCTTAGAGTGCTCTAGTTGGAAGGACGGATTTTCCTAAATTTCCCCTCTGACCCGGATAAAAATTGACTGCGTCAGGATTTGGACCCCTGTATGTATTGCTCAATTGAGGTATAGCTTTGTATATCAGTCCCTCAAACGAGTGCGCTATATTATTTGAGATGACGAAATTTGGTTTAAGTTGTGTCATAAATATTCAATACATTCTCATTCTCTAACTCAATACTATATTAAATAGACTAAAAGTAACCATGGAAAAAATGCTGCATTTTCTTATAGTGCTGCAGTCTAAAAAATATGTATGTTTGGTCCATATTTCGTTAAAATGAAGAAGGTACCTGCGTTGTAACTGAAGTGCTTGTCAGAATAAGTATTTTGTAGTAGTTTTTAATTAAAATACATCTTTGGTGCTATGCTTGTTAAATCTGCATTATTCAAAAATTCTGTAGTATTAACTAGTATGGAATATAAATTAAAGCCTGAATCAGTAATTTTAAAAATCCATTGCACTAATTTTCAAAGGACACAGCTGAAAAAATTACGTACTTGATCTCGTTTTGCGTGTAGAATAAAATTGAAAGTTTCTTTGGTGCTCTCATGTGGTGCCCCGCAAAGTAGGTAAAAGTAGCATGAAGCCTTATAGAAATACGAACCTTCTGTCCATTAAACCATTAAACCGAATTACGGTGCTTTCCCTTGTAAGATTTGCGCAATTTTGTCAGTTAGAAAAAAAAAGACTTTTTATTCAGTGTATATGGCTAGCTAGAAATTTGAAGTCTTTATGATACTGTAGCATTGGGAAGGGTCAGGAAGTCCAGTGCTGTAGCCTGCGTCATTGCGCAGAATAACTTTATTTTGAACATTCGTCCACTGACAACTAAAGAATGAATTTCATACGAAGCTAGACTTGAGACCAGCTGCTTGAAGATGACGCTGAACCTGCTCGTGCTAACTGCACACTTTGGCATCAGTATGCTATCCCTACGGTAAGTTACGTTTACTTCAGGCCAAAAAGATGCAAGTTGTTTGGCACAATGAAAAGCGAATTAGAATAAGGAAAATGTTTATTCAATGTCAAAATATCATACATATATTGCACAGTTTTACGTAAGAATTACAAAGTCGCTGAATTGATTGCTCTCGTACATAGTTAAGATGTATATAAGCAAAAGGAGAGAAGTTATTACCTCCGCCAAGTAAGGCAACGGTAACGAAAAATTCAAATTGGTTCTGAAACCATGATTTCTTTTGTATCAACTCCAAAACTTAATCATTGATTCCTCTTAATAGTATTAACAGTTTCTGCCATTTTTTTGATGATCCATTCATAACTGTTTGAGTTATGATGATAACAAACATTACAACAAACATAAGTCAAACTACAAACGAACCAAGCGATCTGCACCAAAATTTGACCATTTTTGGCTTCTAACTTTATTAACAATTCCTGTAAATTTCATAAAGATAGATTTCAAAGTTTTTGAGTTATTGCGTAGCAAACAATTTGTCAAACACAACTCAAACATAGAAACGAATCAGCCGATCTGCACCAAAATTTGATAATTTATGTCGTTTAACATTACTAACAGTTCCTGCAAGTTTCATAAAGATTCACTTAAAACTTTTTGAATTATTGCGTTAACAAACATAAAATCAAACACAGCGACAAAGATACGAACGAACTAACAGATCATCACTAAAATTTGGTCACTTACTCTTTATGATACCTAACAACTCATGTGAATTTCATAAAAATCCGTCGATAACTTTTTGAGTTATGGCATTGAGAAAAATGAGCCAGACAAACAAACATTTTTTTTTTTTTTTTTTTTTTTTTTTTTTTTTTCGAATGGGAGGATCTTCACCAAAAGTTAATCATCTGTTTTTCCAAGCATACCTAACAATTTCTGTAAATTTTGTCAAAATCCGTCCTTAACTTTTTGAGTTATCTTGGTGACAGACAGACAGATAAACACACAGACAGACAAACCCGACGAAAACATGACCTCATTGGCGGAGGTAATTAGACAAATAGCAGTGGCGGCTCTCGGCTACAGAAGTGGGAGTACTGCGTAGTACAATACCAGGATATATGGCTCTCTTTCCCGTTTAGAGGATGGCTTCTGGCTCACTAGTGCTGACACTACCATTGCCTGAGTGGCCATCCTATAGTCCCTGCTAGTGTCAGTATTTTTGTTCTAGTTGGCCAAAGAATTAATTACCAGTATGACCATGGAACTATGCAGCGGGTAGCCTCACTGTAGTGTACACGAGCCACCACTTAAATAAAACTGCATAGGTTTTTTCTAGCTTTTGGTGAGCAAAATCCTATTGTTTTGTAGCTGATAAATAATTCGATCAAAATTACCAACAGTTGGCATTGGTTCAACTATAATATTACTCCTAAACGAAACAGCCCTAGATATACAGTATTAAAATATAGCATTATAAAATCCAAGGCTGTTGTCATTTTGGGACATGACCCTGCGTCAGCAGGTGTGGCGTCAAAACATACGATTAGTTTGCTGCTTCGGAGCACGTTCTGGTGCATGTAGCGTCGATACCTCATATATATAGTGAGTACTCTGACGGCATTTGGACAGGACTTAGGTTGCGTTAGAGATGGGGCCACAATATCCATTCCCATGCACAACCTGATGCGAGGATTAGCAGCTCGCATGTCGTTCACGCCACCGTATCTATGCTACCGAGTTTAAATAAATATTTCAGGACGACGAGTGAGACGCCCATCCTCCTCGCGCCCAGTTGTGATGCGAATGCATACAGTGTGGGGGGGGGATAAATATTCATACGCCATGAAATTGTTCATTATAAAAAATCTAGCGAACCAAAAATAAATACAGTATATTGACACAGTATTTATATTTTTGCGTAAACAATACACACGCAATAACAAAACCAATAAAATCCTCTATAATAGAAATTATATAACAATTTATGTATTTTGGGTTGAAAAATGTATTCGTACAAGACAAAAAATGATTTTAAAGCAATATTTGTTATTGTGTGGCGTAGCCTTATTCAATCCTTCAGTTCCGGAATGGACTTCGGCGTCCTGGCATTAATGTTTAATTTCAGAAATCGCCACAAATTTTCCATCCGATTCAAATCCGTAGACTGGCTTGGCCATTTTAGCTGTACATGATTATCGGCGAGCCATTTCTTCGTGGTTGTCGCCGTATGTTTTGGGTCGTTGTCCCGCTGAAAAACGAATTCTTGCGGTATCCCGAGTTTTTGAACCCACGCATGGAAATGTTCCCTCAAAATGTTCTGATGCATCTGAGCGTTCATTCTCCTTTTATGATATGAATGTTACCTGTTTCACGTGATGCAAAGCATCCCCAAATCATAACATTCCCACTACCAAATTTCAAAGTTGGACTGGTGTTTTTTGGTGCGTATGCCGTTCCGTCCTTCCTCCACACATGGTTCTTTCAATTTCGTCCAAATAGCTCTATTTTAGTCTCATCCGATGACAACATGTTTTCCTAGAACGATTCAGGCTTGTCCTTGAGCTCACGACAAATTTCAGACGAGCTTCTCTATTTTGTTTCGACAGCAGGGGACTTTTGCGAGGAGTTCGAAAAAGCAGCTCGTGGCTTATTGCACGAAAGCTAACGCATGTCTCTGTTGCTAGCAAGTTCTCCTGAAGCTCTTTACGAGTAGTAATGGAATTTTCAGACACTTTCCTGACCATTTTTCTAGAAGCTCCAGGGGAAATCTTCCGATGCCTGCCAGATCTAAGTCGGTTTTCGACGGTTTCCGCACTTTTAAACCTTTTCATAAATGACCCGATGGTGGTAAACGGTATTTTGAGTGTCTGTAATATTTGCCTATAACATTACCCGGATTTCCATTCCTTAATAATCTACTCTTTTACAGAAATTGTAAGCTTCTTGCTTTTTGTCATGGTTACAACCTCCTTCTACGATGTCGCACGACATAATGACGCCCAAGCTGTTCATGGACTATAGTAGACTGCTAACCTAAAATCTAGAAGGTTTTGGAAAGTTTTTAACAGCCAAATCGATATTAAAATGAAACAATCGTTTTGTACGAATACATTTTTCAACCTCAGATATGCAAAACATTACATATTTTATAAGATTTCATTATCATTTTTGGGTTTGTTCCTCTATATATATATCAATTGATAACACTTAAATACAGATACTGTATCGATACATTTATTTTTGGTTTGCTAGATTTTTTGAAATAAACAACATGCTGTACGAATATTTATTCCCCCCCCCCCTGTATGTGGTCTCGGTATAACGAGTGCCATCTCATGGGCGACGCCCAAGCAGGCTACTACAGCTCCTAGCTGACGCCCTTCGCTGCCTGTGATGGTTTCCTCTTGGGTGGGTCACTATTTTTCATGGCAGGATCGGTCATACGTATTTTACCTGCGTAAGTAATAGCAGTTCATACGTTTTACAAGAAATGGAAGAAGGAATCTGAAATATATTAGCTAATGCGAACAATTGTACGTGCTCGCACTTCATGTTACACCAAACTGATGCCGGGACCACACTATGCATTCGTAATGACAACATTATGCAAGGATGTGAAACACGGACGTCATTTGCGTTGCCGTATCTGTGCTACAGATTTTAAACATGTATGGCAATGGCTCGCGAGCTGCTGAGCCTAGAAAGTAGTTCAGAGTGCGAATGCGTATCTTGCATATATACCTATCGCCGCTGACTACTCCATTCTAACCCAAAACACACACTATTCAACTATTTCAATATTATTAATAGTAATATTTGCATGAGAAATTAAGCTTGGGTTTGAGACAAACATCAGCGTCAGTTACGTTTGGCTCGCAATTCTCGTAGTAATTTTGCGTATTTCCTCAGTAACTTTGTTGGTTTTTCAGCATTTTGAGGAGAAGAAGATGAGCCCAACAGAATGATCTCTGACGGCCGCCATATTGTCTCGTGGCTTCTGACGTAAGGGGAAAAAAACTCGTCCTCCTACAAAAAAACACTAAAAGGAGCTTGTAAATTCTTTTAATTCATCAGCTTGCCTTTAAACAAAGCGACATCTAGGTCTGAACAACAGAAAGTTAGAAAAATTCTGTCCTTTCTAATGCGACGCTACAAAAAACTTGAAATGGGTGTGTTAAAGCCTGGAATATCATGGCTCACTTTCGTACAGAGCGGCAGAGAAGTCAAGGCAGTGGAAGAATCTTAGAAAATTCTTCACTTTAGTGACAGCTTGGTGTTTCTGCTGATGTTATTCCCAGTTTTCAGATAATAATGCTTTGATTTACTGATTTACATAAATAGGCTCTATATTTTAGTTTATGAAAATAGGTCGACAATTTTACCTTGTTAGTTTTACTCTTCAGCCTAGTTATTTATTTCATTTTGCTGCGTTGCTTTTTAATCTAACGTGCCTGAGATTAATTACACTTAAATGAAAACGTGTTTTTCCTGTACCAGCTTCCATTGTTAATATTAAGAGGGAGCATCAAATTTGTAGATTGTTTCAGAGAATTTGACCTTTATCGTGTTATCATTCCTATTGTGTTTGATTTATAGCCGTCTATAAACATAAATTTCGAATTTTGTTCGAAGATCACTACTTGTCTATTTTAATTAATAAAAGCCCGAAAAAAGGGACAGGAAAGAAGTCAAAGCCATAATACCACAGAAAAAATAATAACAGGTCGAAAATGCCATCTAATGAAATACCTAGGATATAAAAACGCTAGGAAGACGCGTCCCGTTGGATGCCACCGATCCATATCTCACTCATGTGTTTGTGACTGCTGAAATTTCATGTGTTTCTTTAACCCCTAGCGGCTCATAGTGACAGTCAGTCACTAATAACTTAACAGTGCCATTTCTATGAAAAATTATGTTTTAATGTCCACGGTATAAATTAATAACGTACAGTAATATGTATATATGGCAAAACCCAAGGACATCCGCCTTACTGCGCCGCCATTGGTTTCGTGTTCACACCTGTTTGTAACATTGTATCGATACCGGGTACGTCAGTGTCGACAGTCATAAATAGGAAAGTTCGTATCTATACCGGGTAGGCCAAAATAGCCATAAACCGTGAATTTTTTCTTTAAATACATTAAATGGATGGTTTCTTTATTCCAGTAATTTTCCAACCCTGCTTAATGTCATTTTGAGTGCTGAAAATATCCTTCTTGAATTTATGTTAAATACGTTCGTGTAAACAAATGTGAAGAAATGTAAAAAAAAACCTGGAACTGGGTATATTTGCTTGAACCTTAATTTATACTGTTCTTTGTTGTATCTTCCTTACTTTACTGCTAATTCAAGTGACATAGCGTGGATTGTGCAGTTCTTATACCCAGGAGATAGCATCTGTACCATATACGAGGAGTGATTTCAGTTGATTTTGGTAGCATACACCGTCTATTGGGCGAGAATAGAGTAGTGAAATATTAGTGAGACCAGTGTATCTGCTGCGCATTCGGTTACTGAATGAATAAACAGCCTCAAGATGGCGTCAGCCTCAATTTTTAAATCGTGTCATTTACTACTACTTTAAAATTCTCAGCTCTGTAGATAACTTATTACCAACAAGATACCGTGAAGTGGATAAAAACGTTATTTCGATAGCCAATTCACAGTTTCATGTACAAAAATAGGACTGCTGATGAAATTTCTGGAGGCGTAGACTGCCTCGACCTGCCGGATGACGTCATAGCGCCGCTAGCCCTCCCGGTTCTGCTAGTTACCACAGCCAAGGAAGTTATGGTTTCGTCGAGTTAATCTGTCTGTCCGGATGTTTGTTTCTCCGTATGTCTCTTTGTCTGTCTGTCACCAAGATAACTCAAAACGTTATGAACGGATTTTAATGAAATTTACATGCATTGTTAGATACCTATATGAAGAGGAACAGATGATAAAATTTGGTGACGATCTGTCCATTGGTTTGTTTGTCTGACTCATTTTTCTTAATGGCATTACTCAAAGGTTATAAACAGATTTTTTTATGAAATTTGCAGGAATTGTCAGGTATATTACCTGTTTGCTTGTCTCTGTTTTTGACTTTATGCTTGTTAGATAACTAACTAAAAAAAAAAGAACTAATGTTTATGAAATTTACAGGAATTGTTAATAACGATGAAAGACATAAATGATTAAATTTTGGTGATGATCGGTTTGTGAGTCTGACTAATGTTTGTTAGCAGCATAACTCGAAAAGTTACATACGGATCTTCAACAAAATTACAGAAGCTATCAATGCCGTCAAAAGGCGAAAATGATTAGATTTTCGTTTGATACAAAGGGAATGATACTATCAGACGTAATTAAAATTTTTCTTTACCTTTGCCTTGTTTGGCGGAGGTATGCGCTCTCAGATTGCTATAGTTACCTCCGCCAAAGAGGTTATGTTTTCGTCGTGTTTGTCTGTCTGTCCCTTTGTCTGTCACCAAGATAACTCAAAAAGTTATGAATAGATTTTTGACGAAATTTACGGAGATTGTTTGGTATACTAGGAGGAACTGATGATTAATTTTTGGCGGAGATATGTTCATCCGTTTGTTTGTTTGTCTGCCTCATTTTTCTTATTACCATAACTCAAAAAGTTATGGATGGATTTTTATGAAATTAACATGAGTTATTAGGAATATAACAAAATGTAGATGACCAAATTTTGGTATTTATTTGTTTGTTCGTTCGTTCGTTTGCTACTATTTTTAATTTTATGCTTGTTAGCACAATTACTCAAAAAATAATGAACAGATCTCTATGAAATTCATAGTGGTTGTTAAAAGACATAAATGATAAAATTTTGGTGCAGATCGGTTTGTTCGTTTGTATGTTTGACTCATGTTTGTTATAACGTTTGTTAGCAGTATAAATCAAATAGTTATGAACGGATCTTCAAAAAATTGCAAAAGCTGTTATTACTATCAAAAGGCACAAATGATCAGATTTTGGAGTTGATACAAGGAAAATTACGCTTTCGGAGCAAATTTGAATTTCTTGTTATCTTTGCCTCGCTTGGCGGAGGTATGCGCTGTCAGAGTGCTCTAGTTCTTGTCTGTTTTGCTCGTAGTGTTGCTATGCCCAATTATTTTGGTCATTTGGGGTGGTCACACGCAGGTTCTCACCTAGCCCCACTACTTGGATTGCACATTGATGTGCGCAAACGACTAAGAAAGAGGTCGACTTTTCAATTTGCCTTCATTCAGGAATGTGCACTCCCGATTGTTTGCTGCTGTTGTTCATACCTGAAACGTATATATCTTGATTCATGGTCACGAAGCATCGTTTTTACATTTTAAAGATGATTATAGACAGGGAGAAGTGAAGCATAACAGGACAGGAACTTTGATCAACAATTGGTGACGGAAGATAATAACGTTCCTTTTTCATATCATTTGTAGTGTCTTAGCATGCTCCGATTGCGTCTGAGAAGGTTTCGTACTTGATAGATCGACAATTTGCATTTCTTACTGTTATTACATACAAACAGAATTATAACATGATGTAAGTATGAAGGTTTTTGTTTATACTTGTGGAACGTACAGCTATAAAAAAATGAACATACTTTATATGAATCGGGTCGCTTTCAAAATTCCCAATATTTAGTGGTCAGTTAAGTGTGGTGTGATTTTGAGCGCTATAGTTCCAAGTAATCGTTTTAGTAACTAAAATTATTGTGTAGACCAGCGGTACCTGCAGGGTAAAAAATATAGTTGTCAGTAAAAAAAAACAAGCCCATAGCGGAATATGTTTGGCCAAACATTCTGTCTACAGGAGTGACCATCGAATAAAGGCGGTTGCTGACCTAAAATTTTCTTATTGGATACGGTATAAAAAACTTGACTATTCATCACATTTTTTCGTTCATGAATAAAATCATAATGATAAATACACTTAACTGACAAGTAAGATCAACAGTGGCCCAGCAATTTTATAGCTCCTCAATTTGTGGCTCACAAGCAAGCACAACTGTGCTGTACACTTGAACAGAGTCCCCTTATATACAGAAAATGCCATAAGTATCTTACAAGTTCAAGATAATGAATAATCATTATCTTTACTGCATGATTAGCAATCTTCAGGGCGATAAAAATGTGTTATGTTTCATCGGCCGCATTCACTTATGCAGTTGATAGTGGAGCAGCTCATCAATATATCGTAGTACATCTCGACTAAATTTGGGCACATTATATGATATATAAGCTAGGAGAAAAATATAAGCTTGTAAGGATATTGAGTGAGATTAGATATAAGAGCACGTTCTTTTGTCTTAGTTGATAGCAGTGACGAGTATACATAGATATGGTGATGTCAGGAGCCATGTGTTTGATTTTTGTAAGCAGTAGTGGTAGTAGTAAAAGTGCATGAGTTGGGTCATTATACGTTTCTTTCGTACACAAAAGAAATCGTTGCCAGCGGAAATTGAGCACTGTTAGTGCTGATGACAATAACTAGGAAGGTTGATATAGTAATTCTTCGCCACGGAAGCTCTGCTCTAGCAAGAGTATAATAATATTAATAATCTTTATTCGCTACTCATGGATATTGAGCAAGAAAGTCGTTGAAGCGTTACAAGGTACACTAGAGACTGTAGCTTATATCCAGGTTGTAAACAAAGGACACGTCCCATTGCTTTCCATATTAGAAATTTTTTTCTACTGACAGTTGTACCTCATTTATAGATAACTGTTCAGTATAAGTAAAAGCTTTAGCCACGTTATTCAAAATACGGTCAAAATTCGGTCATTTTTGTTAATCAAAACCTGTTTCAGGTATCTTTAGAAATGCCGTTAGTGAGCGGGCTGACCAGGAAGTACAGAACAATCCATAGGGAAGACTCACCACTACCACTTTTTTTTACCGTAACCGCAATGACGTCACTCCACCAGTTTGGAGCATTTGTGTTACAAACGAAGAAACAATGTCACATTTTGTTTACATGTGCAGTTACTTGCTTTGGACCCATACACACAACACTGCATCGCACGTGGTTGTTATTACTGACGTAAAGTATGATGAGAAATAAGTAAAGTAATTAATTGTTTCACCCTTTTCGAACACCATTATACTCTCAATGGACAATGTAATTTGATAGTGGCCATGGATAGGTGTTTCTTTTTTCACTCCAAGTGGGTTCTTTCTCAGCCCAAGTGATTTTTTCCGAAAGTTCACGTTACTTTAAATCAATGGGACTAATTTGTGCTTCTGCAGTTTACATTTTCTAAGAGAGCGGAAACAGAATAAAACAAATAAGCGGAAAATTGAATTAGTCAAAGGCCTGGGTTGGTAGTGCTGTTGCTGTTCTGCTATTTCTATGAAAAATAACTGGATAATGTAGGTGGTAAAGTGATAATTAACAACTACCGTGCCGTCGATGTTCTCCATCGGTAAAGTCTTTTACAGACGGCAGCCACTCTAGTGATTATTCAACGAAAAACAAACTTCAACGATAATTATCAGCAACATCATAGTGACACATCCACACGGCAATTCTTAGAGCAAAAACAAGGATGCAATCACACAAAAAATTACTCATCTGGCACCGAAGTATGGCTGTAGAGTCGGCCGTCCGTCACGCAAAAGCGGTCAGAAACAGATCAACCCCTCGGATTCCTAACCACTCTCTCAGAGCCTTCCCTGGTTTTAGCTTCAAGACCGTAAAATAACACACTATATTCGTGAACAAAAGATTAAAAGTACTTTATTTATTAGAGTTAAACGTTCTTAAAACACGCTATGCAGCACTGAGGTGATGGTCGTTATTTTCACCATCTAAACAATATTATTTTCAATGGATATCGCTAGTTTGGTTAATCGGCTTAGGATTAACATAGTAAGTACCACCCCTATCAGAATTTGTGGTCATCCCAGAAACAATTTTATGAATTGTGTTTACTTGGCGGCCAGGAATTATGTCAAGGAGCGAACTTCACCTACGACATTTCCATCAACGATATTTCTGCGAGAGGCCAATATTTTGCTTTATTCTTATGAGGTTCATTGCGGCATAGCGGGAGATTCCCAATATAGCAATTTTTTACTTTAGGGAGCCATTTTATTTTCTTTATTTATGGTCCCATTGTTATGAAACCTGCACAATATACGTAAAATTGATTTTTAAGCACATTTAATTCATGATAATTATTCTATTTTCGCAATAGTTTTTGAAGAAATGTTGAAGTGACTTCCTCTTCATTATTAACAAAAACGAAGGGCGCGTGTAATGCATGGCTGCAACTCTTGGGGATTTACCCCAGAACTTCGGAATTTCAGATCGCTCCATGAATTTCCGGAACAATTTCGGAAATCTTTCTCTAGTTAATACTTGACAATTACGAAAATGATTAATAATTATGTAATACTGCATCTATTGAGAAAAGCATAAAGTGTTAATTTATAACGTGAAGTGTTTCATTGTATTCTTTCATAAATATTTGGGGGTTTTGGTCAAATGTGGAATTCCCTTCTAAGAGATTTGTATTTTCCAGGTGATTTCACAGCGGACGATCGGTGCCCGGGCCCCCAGCAGGCGTGACACCTTACTACAAAAAAGTAAAAAAAAGTAAAAGCTTTCCAGGTGACCGTTGTGGAGAACGGACGAACAGCTTTCTTTGTTGTGGTGTCGTGTCGTTGTTGGTATATTTGCAGTACAAATTTGTTTTTCGTTATTTTTTTTTACGATTGTTATCAAACTCGCACAGTAGACGTAAACTTGAATTGGAAGAACATTTTACTCTATTTTTTTCATAAATTTCAGTTTCGTTATGTTTGGTTAGGGTAGGGTAGGTTAGGGTAGATTAGGGTAGGGTAGGGTAGGGTACGTTAGGTTAGGGTAGGTTAAGTTAGGTTAGGTAAGGTAGGGGAAGGTTAGGTTCCGTTGGGTTTGGCTTGGCTTGGGTTGGGTTGGGCCGGGTCGGGTCGGGTCGAGTTGAGTCGAGTTGAGTCGCGTTGAGTCGAGTTGAGTCGAGTTGAGTCGAGTTGAGTCGAGTTGAGTCGAGTTGAGTCGAGTTGAGTCGAGTTGAGTCGAGTTGAGTCAAGTTGAGTCGAGTTGAGTCGAGTTGAGTCGAGTTGAGTCGAGTTGAGTCAAGTTGAGTTGAGTCGATTCGCGTTGAGTTGAGTTGAGTTAGGGTAGGTAAGGGTAGGTAAGGTTAGGGTAGGTTAGGGTAGGTTAGAGTAGGTTAGGGTAAATTAGGGTAAGTGAGGGTAGGTTAGGGTAGACTAGGGTAGACTAGGGTAGGCTAGGGTAGGTTAGGGTATGTTACGGTATGTTACGGTAGGCAGTGATGGGCACCGGTACATGATATCGGAGGTCGTTACCGTTACTCATTACTACAATAAAATTACCGGGGCGTAACCATTACTCGTTACTGCCCCAAAATTACACGGGACGTTACCGATACTCGTTACTGTAACGACCGTTACTTCGTTACTCGTTACATCTGAGTTTTTATTGTATAACAAACCTGAACATAGTACAAAATTTGCTACTGTTATAAACTACAGTTGCGAGCATAATTAAGGGACAAAAATAAAAAAAATCATATCTCAAAAACCGTAAAAAGTTCAACGCTGAAATTTTAACACAAAAGAGGTATTGGGATACCTAATAATATGCTAAGAATTTATTACGATCTGAAGGATAAGAAAAAAGTTATGTATATTTAACTTATAATTATGAATTTAGTGTGAGC
>LQNS02000139.1:1175690-1200697 GCA_001587735.2 Parhyale hawaiensis
TATTCACCATCTTCGATCCTCCCACCTGATGAGCTGAGGTTACAGCGAAACGCGTCGTGGGTAATAAAATTTCAACTATATTATTTGCTTCTGATCAAATTCTTCAATATGTACGCCATTTAGAACCAGAATATAAATATATTGACAAACGCTCGACTGTGTTTATTTTATTATGTTGAATGACGAACAACCAAAGGACTCACATGAACACGAGACGGGATTCAGCGCCCTCTCACGACAAACAAGACAAGCTCCCCTTGTCAAGAAACAAATAACCGCTGCCCTCTATTAACGATCACAGTCTTTAATCACGCTGTTTTGGTGGATACCTCAGCCTAACATAAGCTATAGCCAAAAACAACACTTTGTAGCCTCATAAAAATTCAATTCTACTCTGAATAAACAACTTCACTTCGTAAATAAACACATGCGACGTCACAACCAAGACCGACAAGCGCACTAAAAATGAAGTTGCGACTTGTGGTCGTAAACACAACCAGAAACGAGTATTCGTGCGACAACCACGTTTTTGGCTGTCACGTGGACATGAATTTGGTGGTTTCTGCAATTTGTGATTGCATTCACTCATGCAATTTCGCCACAAGGAATCGGCACAGAAATGCTGACTGCGACACGCCCCTGAATTAAATAATTTAAATTTTATTTTTGCATAAAAAACACAAAACATTACAGAAACAAACCTTTTACGTTTTGGGAAAGTAATACTAAAACTGAAATCTTGATAAGGTAACGCTAGTTGCGCTACACGATGCTGTTGACGTCGTAGCTTGCCTCCGAGGTGTCCTAATGGACACTGCCTAATTTAATATTATAGCTTATTAAAGATTATTTATAACATCCGATTAAAGCAGTATCCCATCGTCCTTGATATCTGCTCTCCACTATTGCGGTATCCTATTGAAGTTAACCCCTTACCAGACTTCTCATCGACGTAGGGTAACCTTTCATCTTCGCCTCAGACGATAGTATCAACACTTCGTATCTGAAGAAAAATTATTTCAGAAGTTTTACAGAGCAGCAGAAGGGATTTTTTTTGTCTCGTACTCTAAGTTTGTACATTTTGTATTGCTTCCAAGATATGAGATGGCTCTCAGAGTCTATTAAAGCTCTATCTTGTTAAGGCTGTAGTTGAGGGCAAGTAGAAGACTGCAGTTGACCGCAGTTGACAGTAATTAGCAGAGGGGGTCCTAGTTAATTTGCAAAAAATTGGCTGAAACATTCTCAAACTTCTCACTTACTAAAGCTTGCGAATGATAAATTCGCAAGCTTTACGTCCAAAAATGTTTGCTTTCTCAGGTTAGAGCGTAGGGCAGGTCCTGCTATTGACGCCATAGCTTTTAGAGGTACACAATTGACGAAGAGTTCGTGAGCAGCGAGTGTCTACTACTGTAAGAACGTAAATAATTGATATGGGTTGATTGCTAGGGAATCGCACACGAAGTATAAATAGTAAAACCAAAGTCGTTACTAAAAACATGTTCTGCTAACGTTTCGGATTACAGAGAATCCATCCTCAGTGCACTGAAAAACACAAATGAACGTATAGTAATTAACACAAATACTCCAGGAAAAAAAAAAACAGACAAATGAATTGTAAACCTAAGTAACCAAAATACTATAGAAGATTAAAATCAGACCAAATGCATTGTTAACCTAAGGCAGAATGTGTAGCGGGACGTAAATAATAATTGAAGGTGAAAGCAATTTCATCAATAATGTCACTTTCCCACCGATCACAGGCGTCTATGTAGCATTCTTTATGGTTAGCCATCCAAATTGTTTCTTCAAACGGCTTATTTTAGACGTATGTAAAAAACGAATCTTTACCCACAAGAATAGCACAAACTAAAGTCAGATTAGTAAACTGCAATATAAATTCGATATGCTTGCTATTCAGTTATGGTTGAAATTTGCGCATACATTGTTAAGAAAGCCAAATACCAAACATAGCTTTGAATTGTATAATTTAATTTGGTCATGCGTGGAGTTTTCACATTAAGTGTAGAGTTGACGTTGTAAGTCTCTAGGCCACTACTGTCGTTTCAACGTGCTGCGTTGGTTAATGGTCTGACAATTTTGTTGTTGCCTTGCAAACACAATTATTGTTTGTCCACCAATACATGTAAAAGATGTGCAAGCCATTTCATTTCAGTTGGCTGAAGCAAGTGCCACTACCAAATTTATGATATTTTCCCAAATTGTCGGTGAACTGGAGCTTAAAAAAAAAAAACAATCGGGAGTAATTTCTGCAGGTTAAAGTAAACATCAAAGCATTTGAACGAATTGCTGGAAGAACATTCGAAAGGATAACGTGTCAACCGGTATTCAGTTTACATTTGAGATACATGCTTTATTATTATTAACAGCTCACACAAAATCTCGACAGATCAGACATAAAAATAAAGAGCCACAAACCAGTATTGGTCTCTGCTCCGTGATGACGTCAGTGAACTGTAAGTGGGAACCCAGCCCGTTGCACCTTATAAGAGCCTCGGTTCAAGCGTAGCTGTCATATCTTGGTAGACATTTGTCGGTGATGGTTCGTTAGTGTCTGGCTGTTATCGTGTATACTTTCCGGACCGTGCGTTATCTCGAATGATAAACATTGAGAACGATATGGTTTTAATGGAACAAATATTTGGCAGCTGGATTTTAAAATTTAAGCAATCATCCCTATAATTACATACGCGTCATACATTCATAGAAATTAGCACCTACCATAGTTCTTACTTTCTCAGAGAAAATCTTGCAAGCGGCGGATATTTATTTCTGTACCAAAAGTGTTTTCCGTGAAGTGTGAAACCAGTACGCATTCGTACAAAAATGAAATCTTTGAACTTGACGATATCTTGTTCTGAAATGATCTATATTCATTTCGTGCAATTTATTTCATATGATATTATAGGAGTATTCATTTCGGGCAATTTATTTCATATGACATTATAGGAGTATTCATTTCGTGCAATTTATTTCATATGACATTATAGGAGTTTTGAACATCGGAAAAATGTTATTTCCGTTACTAGTACAAAACGCGCTATTACTCGAATACAGCTTATAAATTGTACGTATAAGCTTCGGTTCTTGACGTGAGTACACAAGTAAATGAGTAAATGACGTCATAATGCTGCTACTGCACTCCTCTCTAGTCTGTGGATTTACTTCTTTATTATTATTGTTAAGTTCCTAAATGAGGTGTTGAAACATACCTATGATGTTTTTTTAGGTTCTACCTCCCTCCCGATCAGTCCCAGGAATTGTACACCGCTTTCCTTGAGGGTTTTTGCTTTCTTTACAGGAATTGATTGGTTATAGCTGCTGTCTCATTGTATTCGTTTTCGAGATTTGATGCGCTTAGTTCAACAACATTTCGTTCCTCCAACGCACACCAAAACCGTGTAATTTCTTTTCGCGGTGGTTTTTAAACCACGCCTTCGCGTGTTCTTATTCGTGTAGTGCCACCCTTTAATATCACACAACTCTTAATCACCATTACTCTCTTATATAAAGCCACTGTATCTAGAAAATTTAATCAAAAGTGGCGATAGGGAACATGCATCGGCACCTTTTACAGTAGTCATGCTGCTGGTAATTATACAATTAAGACTATGCATTACACCCACTGCAGCGTGGTATTCCTTAGCCGCAGTCAGTCTTTTTTCCACTACAGCTTTAATGGCCGTCAAAGTAGATTATTAATGAGGAAAATCGGAACATAACAGTACTAACTAGAGCACTCTGAGAGAGCGCATACCTCCGCCAAGCGAGTCAACGGTAGCAAAAAATTTAAATTGGCTCTGAAACCATAATTTTCTTTGTATAAAATCCAAAATCTAATCACTTGTGCCTTTTGATAGTAATAACAACTTGTGCAATTTTCATGAAGATTCGTTCTTAACTTTTTGAGTTATAAGTACTGCTAACAAACGTTAAGACCAACATGAGTCAAACGAACAAACCGATCCGCACCAAAATTTGATCAGTCATGTCTTGTAACATTACTAATAACAACTATAAATTTCATAAAGATCCATTCATTATTTATTGAGCTATTGTGCTAGCAAGCATGTAATTAACAACAGTGACAACCGAACGAACTAACAAAGGATCATTACCAAAGTTTGATCATCTACTCTTTGTTATATACCTAACAACTCATGTTAATTTCATAAAATCCAATCATTACTTTTTGAGTTATGGCATTGAGAAAAATGAAGCAGACAAACAAACAAACAAACAAACGGATGGACATATCTTCACCAAAAGCTAATCATCTGTTCTTCCTAACATACCAATCAGTCCCAGTAAATTT
Organism: Parhyale hawaiensis; assembly: GCA_001587735.2. Lineage (NCBI taxonomy): Eukaryota > Metazoa > Arthropoda > Malacostraca > Amphipoda > Hyalidae > Parhyale > Parhyale hawaiensis. The sequence continues at coordinate 1,180,024 of LQNS02000139.1, forward strand.
CGTCCAAATCGGTTCACAACTTTTTGAGTTATCTTGGTGACAGAAAAACAAACAAACAAATAGACAGACAAACACGACGAAAACGTAACCTCCTTGGCGGAGGTAATAACTTTAGATATATGAAGCTTCCATTAGCCAATCGTGCATCTTGATTCGTAGTTTCTTCTCACAGATAATTCCGTTGCATCGATTATTTTTCAAACTTTAATTCAATGGTAGACAAAACAGCTTTCGCTAAGCAAAACTATTGGACCTATATATAGGATATCCTACCGTATCCATGATACCAAATTGAAACTATTACTTTGAGCGTTGCGAATTGGCCTGCAAAAAGCATTGAATTTTCTCCATTTCAGAGACAAAGAGAAAAAAAAGTTTTGATGTTCAGCAGTTGTGAAGCTATTGAACGCTCATCTCCAAGTGCTTCTAGGTTAACAGTTGCACCGCCGAAAGTATGATCGATGAAGCAGGTCATCACAAATTCTTTACTGTCATTTTTGACAGCGTGAGCCTTGTAGTATAAAAACAATCCAATATGTAGGTAACTGCGATGGCAAGTGTGGTAATAATGCAGTTAATAATTTCCATAGCAAAAAATTTCTCATATAATGATAATGTGAGAATGGGGGTTACCGTGAGTATCTTTTCACGGCACATGCCTTAGCCTATGTGTAAAAAAATATATACATGCTATGGTCTGAGCTGATGAATAGCAGATCTAATCTAACCCCTAGGATCAAATTTCCTTCAGCGACTTACTCTAGTAGAAATTCACACCCTAAGAATTCTTCACCAGCAGCGGCCATATACACTCTTTACAAATCGGTGTCGAATGATTCAGTATCATTGTATACCACCTTAACTTATTTTATGGCATTTATGGCAGTTAACCAAAAATACAACTAATTCGATGTTATTAGCAACATACTAATTTCTCTGGTCCAACACTCCACGGCCGTTGCACGTCACGTTTATTTTCACAGCTGAAATGTTCACGGAAGATTACCAAGATTTTATCGCACCACGGTAATTCCGAAATATCTTGTACTTCTGCTTTAAAGTCATTTACACTTGCAGTATTGTGGAAAAACCCACCTTCAAATGCATGAACTATCTTGTTCATGGATTAATGCTAGCGTCGATTCAATAATTTAAATTTTTCCCCGGTTTAATGGTACCTCAAGAACAAATTGATTTCTTTGTATTTCATTTCACAGTGTAACAAAGTTTGTCTCTCTCTCTCTCTCTCTCTGCTGAAGATCTCTGAATGTGCCCTTAGAAGTAATAGTGCCGCATAAACGGTATAGAAATGTGTGTATAAATAAGTAATAATAAAAAGTAGACAGAAGTGGTTATAGTTACCATCATGACCCTTGTGCTCAAAAACTGTACAGCATTCTAGAAAGGTCTATATTTGGGGATCACGCACCTAAGGTTCCCGAGAGCCTCTTCCGCAGGAGATGCAGCTTGCCGCAGTTCCTGCTGGCGAGGTTAGTTTTATAAACTTAGGTAGGTTCTCTACTTTCCTCTTTCTGTCCCGTGGGGGGGGGGGCTGTCGGTCGAGATAGCCGACTTGGAAGGACACAAAAAGTCCTGACCACTTGAGTGTCGCCTATTAAACTTTGCGCCTGTTTCCCTGCCCGTAGTAGCGCACGTGGGAAACCACGCGTACACAATATGCTGTATTTGAATACTGCACAAGTAGTTTCTCTGTTGAAACGCCTCAGTTGCGGCTACGGAGGTTAAACAAAATATAGGTATATAAGAATCTATAAAAGTCTCTTGAAAACGGTACGAAGCGACGTTGTTATTATATAGATACTAGTGGACCAGCGCCTGAAAAATTCACGCAATAATCGGTGTATTTGCTTAATATAGGCAGGTGTAAAATCTTCTCTTCTTTGACTTGCTTTTTCTTTATCGCAAGCAACTTGTGATGACTAATGACACTTCTTCATTGATCGCACTTTCCTTACTAAAATACATATAGAGGAAACCGCTACGACGGCCAACTCAAATTATTTTCGTAAGAGATGTGTACTTTCCTCTGCGCAGTAGGTACTCTTTAATTCGTCTTCAGCACACTTCTTCTCTGCCCTAGATGACGTGTAAAATATTAACTGTATTCGTAAGCGCTAAAATATCCCTGAATTTCATTTCCGCTGTGTATCCAGAATACACAGAGAGATAGTTTCAGCAGAACTAAATTTTCGCTCCAGAAAAGTTGGAATAATGAATGACTACGTCTACTGTACAGAAAAAACAATCTGTTCCTCTACTCTTTGCTGTTTTTCTACATAATGTGTGCATCGTAAACCAAAAGAAAATATAATTTCGATTTAAAGCAAACGTGATGAATATCAGATTCCATGGGAGCGACTAGAGAAGCTGGATGAGCAAGAACTGCATTCAATGTTTATAGCGATAAGTACCGTATTCCAAATTTAGCCTTCTTCTGCAATATGGTTTATTACCTCCGCCAAGGAGGTTATGTTTTCGCCGTGTTTGTCTCTTTGTCTGTCTGTCACCAATATAACTCAAAAAGTTATGAACCGATTTGGATGAAATTTACAGGGATTGTTAGATACAGTATGTTAGGAGAAACAGATGATTACCTTTAGGTAAAGATATGTCCATCCGTTTGTTTGTTTGTTTGTTTGTCTCCCTCATTTTCTCGATGCCATTACTCGATCAAAACGTTATGGATGAATTTTGATAAAATTAATATGAGTTGTTAGATATATAACAAAAAGTATATGACCAAATTTTGGCAATGATCCGTTAGTTCGTTCGTCACTGTTTTTAATTTTATGCTTGTTAGCCCAATAACTCAAAAAGTAATGAATGGATCTTTATGAAATTTATAGGGTTTGTTAGTACTGTTAAAAAACAGGATCTCAAAAATTTCCAACGGGGCAAGAAATGCATTCAGATAATAAAGGGGTAAGGATTTCACTTTAACCTTCTGCAACCTCGTCTTTGTTGATTACGAAATCTGCATCCTGGCCTGTTTTTCGCTTATCTATTACGCAAAAAAAAAATAAACATAGATGAAGGAAACCTCAGAAGAGAGTAAAAACGACGATGCAACGGAGTGCATATGCATCTGCATCGATCGAGTGAACTTCAACGTTGGAAAAGAAAGAATTGTTTCCTAACATATAAATAAATATATAGGTAAATAAATACATAAACACACGACGGTCAGTCTTAGTGTTAGATAGCTGTACGATAACATCATTTCGTAAGGCAATTTTAGCTTGTGTAGCGCACCACATCGTCCCGCTGACACTACACGGAAGCAGTCGAGTGTTCAACGTAAGAGAAGTATTGTCTACAGTTCCGGGAACCGACCGAACATGAAGAAATTGTGGTTTCATCGAACATAAAAATTAATGTAAGGTCTTAACTTTTTGCCGACCGAGTGAACATCAGGGTACACTTGTCTGATACGTGCCATCAATGTTGCATATTAAGCCAAGTGTTGACCCATTAACGCAAACTATTTTTCTGGACTATATTAATAGCATCAATTATTACTAGCTGCACCCTTGAAAATTTCACGGTCTGTATGGGCCTTTCAGGTTAGACCCCTGGAAATTCTACAATAATGAAGAAATATCAAGTTTTATAGTACACTAAACTGCCCGTGACCCGCTGGATCGTTATCACCATATTTTCCTCTCGCTAAAGTCAAGTGTTATTTAGCTGGTCATAGACAAAGCTCGATATGTCCCGGTTCACTCCTGCCAGGCCTGGCCATGTGGGTCACCAACACCAGCTCCTTTGCTTTGCAAGTTATATTCAACACTGCTTGTGCGCAAAGAAAATATATATGTGACGTATTGTCCAATTATTGTATTGCCCGTATCAGCTTCACATTTAAGGTGCACGTTCATGCAGCCGAGCTCGACGTCATCTTTCGTATCATGGATACAATCGAACAATATATCTAATTTCCTGCTACCTGTTACTGATGAAAAGCGTAACACACGAACTTAAGAACAACGCCATTAATCCTTATATAATAAAACGCTTCGTGCATTGATTTATTTCGTGTCCAGGCCAGTTAGTAGATTTTATAATTGAGTTATGTTTCCATAGAGATCAATAACCAGATTTCAGAAGATGGCGAAACCCTTTATCTGAATGCACTTCTTTTTTGATACACTTCTTGAAATCGGAACAATAGATATGTAGCTTCTGGAGTCAGATTCAATAACTTTTTTTCTCTCAGTTAAACGACGTATAAATTCGGTAGATGATTAACGGAGCGCTCACGATGTGATGATTTCTTAGACAATTTTAGACAGTTATTTCTTCTAGCTTACTGTTTTTCTCCGACGAAACAGTTTTTCTCTTCGCAAGCCAAAATTTCAGCTCCTCAATGAAGCACATAGCTATTTGAGTTTTGAAGACAGTACGCTATCTTGGCTACGGTGCGCTCACATTGCATATAAGCTGACTGGGGTCGCATTCAAGTTCATAACATTGTTTTACTCAAGATTTTGCTTCTGCCTCTCACTGTGTATGACGTACGTTCAAGAAGTATGAGACTGCATGATAGAGAACCTGAAAGAAGAATGAGACGACTTCAGTCTCGAGAAGAAAAATGTGCTACCAATGGAGAGGGATGAAGCGTCCATGCGACACAATGTCAAGAAAGACTTGAAGCAGAGAGGTTACAGGAGGGAATAAGCGCTGCTGATAAGCGTGAGCGTGAAAATGGGGAAACGGTAAATCAGAGAAGATTCGACCTAAGCCTGTGAGCTCAATATAGGATCAATGAAGAATTAGGTCGGAGAAAAGAAGATTCCGCACCGGCCTATATAGTTATAATAAGCTCAAATATTGATTATTGAATGAATTTTTTCACGCACGGGTCTACTGGTATTAAAGATGAAGATAGTCGTATGAGAAATGAACATTTTATGTTCACGTTAAAGAGTTAATTCGACAAAAAGTACAATTAAGTGGATTGTATATTAAGCGAACATTCCGGGGGCTAACAGAATTGTTTGTCGTTTATTTGCAAGTTCTCGTTACTTAGCAACTGACTATACGTCACTTTAGCCAAATATGTGAAAGTGGTATGATCAAGCTGAGCGATGAAAACAGTTATAATGGAACGCATCCTTTTTACCTTTTTGATGCTTCAGGAGGCTCCTGATCCAAGTCCTATCAGAAAACCGGTTAGTTTTTTATTGCTCTTCACTTCTACCCACAATCTCGTACTTATCTAATTTGTTACTATCCAACTTGCTGCTGCTATGCGCGATTTTCCTTTAACCAACGTAATTCAGCCCCAGATACTACGAAGACTCAGCATTAGCCTCGTTAACCAAATTTGGCTTACAAATTTTGAAATACAGCCTGCGATCTCTCTTTAACGTAAGAGGAAGCGTGGCTACATTGGTAACAGCGTGTTTTTATATGGCTGTTTCCGTATCCGCAATTGTCTATTCGGGTGATGATGCATGCCTTACAGCGGGCTGTGTGTGTTCGGACCAACTCGAGTAAATGTTGTGTAATGCAAAGTAGTTGTTGTGAGGATGTATAATCTTGAATATTAGGCAGGACTTCAATATTACTCACCATTATTTGTAACTCATCATTTTATTTTTAAATTCTCTACATGTAGTAGCATCAACGCTGAACCTCCTTCTCACTTGCCATTGCTTGCTCATTTTTTTTTCTATATATCACTTTTGTTAGGGTTCTGTAGGCGTCAGCCACCTTCGATTTGAATGGTACCATAGAATTGATCTAATGTGCTCAGTAAAACTGGTAGCCATCATCTCGCCACCCTGGAATGGACTGGTGCAAGTTAATGTACCGAAATTGGTTTATAATTATGCAGCCTGCAACTTCGCTCAATGGGGATATTGGTGATTCTGTGATTGAAGCTCCTGACAAGTTAGCGCTAAAAGCGATGAATTATATGGATCGTACTGTACGAATGGTTGATACCTCTACACTTTCAACCCATTACCGTCCGAGTGACCATATATGGTAAACTTCCATAAAGCTGTTTCGACGAAGGAGTTTTTCAGCTGCTTGATGGAGGGTCAATACTGATATGAAGCAGACAAACATAAGCAGAGCAGATCTCTTCCAGTTAATAATAACAATACAATAAAAGGAAATGCAAAATAAAATATAATTAACTTACGACGCTTTTTCCATTTCTAAAAACAGCCACCTGCGGAAAGAGAAAGTACCACGCTAAATAAATACACCGCTTAATTTGGCGGTAGCTGTGAAGCAGAAAAGACTCTACGCAGTTGTTAGTTTAGCCTTAGTTCAGCCGTCGGGACGTTTTCCCTTCTGTGTCCATTTTGCTTGGGCGGTTATTCGTACGTCTGCTGATGGTCTTTGTTCCCTATACAGCCAGCTTTCACTTACACCACAACTGGCTGTAACAGACGATGCATTGCTTGCTGGATGATTGTTCTGTATAGAGACCAACCAAACCTTCTGAATGACCGCGGTAATGCAGTCCATGTCGAGTCGGTTCTACACTAGTGACTGGCAGACCATCATCTCCAGAAAGACATAACTATACCGATATATGCAACCAAGAAACGGAAACTCATGAACTGCTAATTATTTAGCGACGCTTTCGATGACTTCAACTTTATCGCTATCCAGTTTTACTGTTAACTATCATTCGCACTGCCCAGTGGCAATTTTCATAGTTTCACAGTTTTATTTTTTTTTAATCTTCAGGACACATAGGATGGGTGAGCTAGTTGGCTTCACCCATCCTATGTTTTGGGGTTTCGAGCACTGATGGCTTACCATAGCTTACGTTTAGTCTACAGTAGGTCATTGCGGTTTTATTGTTCTTGTGTCCCCTTGGCTTTATTCGTGTATTCTGTACTGCCTCCGATAGTCGTGGTTCCCTTTTCTTCAGACTTTCCAAAATTGCTGTTCCCAGGCGTGGTGATCCTCCATGCATTGGCTCCCGGTTGTGCTTCGACACCGTTCGTATCCTCTCGTGTGTAGCAGCCACAATAGTATGGGTGGCATCTTCGGTTCTCACGGTACAGCTTTGCTATCTCCACTCCGTCCTCTCTTTGCATTACGAAAACTAGGCGTGTTGTATGGGCGGCGNGTACTGTACGAATGGTTGATACCTCTACACTTTCAACCCATTACCGTCCGAGTGACCATATATGGTAAACTTCCATAAAGCTGTTTCGACGAAGGAGTTTTTCAGCTGCTTGATGGAGGGTCAATACTGATATGAAGCAGACGAACATAAGCAGAGCAGATCTCTTCCAGTTGACCGGCGAATGACCGTCGCATCTGATCGTAACAATACAATCAACAGAAATGCAAAATAAAATATAATTAACTTATCTAGGACGCTTTTTCCATTTCTAAAAAACAACCACATGCGGAAAGAGAAAGTACCACGCTAAATAAATACACCGCTTAATTTGGCGGTAGCCGTGAAGCGGAAAAAGACTCTACGTAGGTGTTAGTTTAGCCTTAGTTCAGCCGTCGGCACGTTTTCCCTTCTGTGTCCATTTTGCTAGGGCGGTTATTCGTACGTGTGCCGATGGTTTTTGTTCCCATAGTTTAAAAATTTTCTGTTGTCTTATTCAATTTCTTTGCTTTGGTTGACATGCTACATGTCGCTTTTTTCTTCCTCGTTCTGGGTTGCAGTGAACGCTGTAGGTAGGAAGGCTTAGCCCTATGAGAACCAAAAATAGGGCATAGGTTTCTTGTAGGAATAGCATTAATTGAGACGTTTTCGAGGTCCGATGATCTTTGTGGGCTTAAACTCAGAATCGAATATACCAAAGTCGTATAGCTCGCTATGGCATGCACCATGATCCGCACAGAATATAACCTCCTTACGTCGCTGGTCGCTCATCACTAACCCTTTGCTGGGCGGCTGATGAAAGTTTTCGTAAGAACAGCACCATAGAAATTACCATTTTCAGCAAAGAACTACGCAAATACAGAATTTTTTAGGGCTTCATGGTTAACATTTGCAATAGACTCCCATAGGGCGTTGTGACAACTGAACCGTTCAAAACCGTTCGTGGTTCAAAAATTGGCGAGACAAACGCTGGAAGCAGCACCCTCCATAACTTATAACTCTTGCTTTTGAACTCATAAACTGCTAGGGCCCAACTTCTTCAAAGTCTGCTTTGTCACTTAGCCTTCCCCATCCCATTTGATTCAACGGCTCAGAAGCCCTGCGGATCTGCTTCATTTTATCATATCTGCACAATCACTCCATTGGTTGAGAATCTCCCTTGAATATGATGTTTTTTACATAAAGGCAGTAGCTGATAGAGGGTCGGAGCGTGAGGCTTGGATCATCTCTGGGAATGGTCCTATTGGTCCGTCTACTGCCAACTAGTTTAATAGAATTTAGTGCATTATGTATAAAGGGTCATTTTTTCCCTGAAATGTTAGCTAAATGGGACTGCCTCCTGTGGACACAAGACTCACACAAGGAACCCCTCACTGTTCCCTATACAGCCAGCTTTCACTTACACCACAGCTGACTGTAACAGACGATGTATTGCTTGCTGCATAATTGTTCTGTATAGAGACCAACCAAACCTTCTAAATGACCGCTGTCATGCAGCACATGTCGAATCGGTTCTACACTAGTGACTGGCAGACCATCATCTTCCGACAGACATATACCGATATATGAAACCAAGAAACGGATACTCATGAACTGATAAGTATTTAGCGACACTTTCGATGACTTCAACTTTATCGCTATCCAGTTTTACTGTTAAGTATCATTCGTACTACACGGTAGCAATTTTCAGTGTTTCACAGTTGTTGTTTTTTTTTAATCTTAAGGACACATAGGGTGGGTGCGCTAGTTCGCTTCGCCCTTCCTATGTTTTGGGGTTTCGAGCACTGATGGGTTACCGTAGCTTACGTTTAGTCTACAGTAGGTCATTGTGGCTTTATTGTTCCTGTGTCCCCTTGGCTTTATTCGTGTATTCTGTACTCCCTCCGATAGTCGTGGTTTCCTTTTCTTCAGTCTTTCCAAAATTGCTGTTCCCAGGCGTGGTGATCCTCCATGCATTGGCTCCCGGTTGTGCTTCGACACCATTCGTATTCTCTCGTGTGTAGCAGCCACAATAGTATGGGTGGCATCTTCGGTTCTCACGGTACAGCTTTGCTATCTCCACTCCGTCCTCTCTTTGCATTACGAAAACTAGGCGTGTTGTATGGGCGGCGAACTGACAGAGCAACAAACACAGTGGACAAGCAGCCATGGGAGCGAGCAATAAAGCGGACAAATTTGCCGAACAAAATGGCAACAAACGTCCGACATATTGCAGTGAAGCGGACATGCCAGCGCACATGTCCTGCGCTGCGCCCTTGACTCACAAGGACTTGCACTTAATTATTACAAGAGTCTTAGACAAAGAAACACGTCGGTGACGTGATCATAATCATAGCCACCTTCGCTAGAAGGTGCTAATTTGTGCGATTCTTTAACAATAAGGCCGCGGCGTGTACATCTTGCGGTCCTTCCAGCATGTACGAGCAATAATATTACTTCAATTTCTAGCAGCCCATCACATATTGTGATATTTTCTCCACACGAAATGAAAAGTGTTTTGCAAAAGCTACAGTTGAAGGCAAAATGCTCTGACACTCGGCAGCATTTGAGCCAACTCATATAGGGGTAAATCCTAGCAGTTGGCGATGAAATATTACAGGGCATTTTCAAGGCGAAACAACGAAATCCCCATTGGAATTAATTTAGAATTAAGAGCTCATATTCAAATTGTGCTGATTACTGCAGTTATTCGAAACCATTCCTCAAACAATTCTGCTTGATAATTTCACAAATGAGTGTCTTTCAGGTTTCTAACCTCAGCTATTTTATAATAGCATTCTTAACGATCGACAAATTATAACATTTGTTATATACTAAGAGTCCAGGATATCACCAGCTCGCATTCACTGCACTGTGATATGAATCTTACAGCCTGACTACCACATACATACACATGCCATGCGGCATGTAGGGCACCCATAGTAGCATGCTACAGGGCTGTGTGACAGCGTTACGGGTTCGGCCACAGCCGCAAGCTCCAGGGTTCAGTCTAGCTTCAGTCATTCATGTTATACCGCGGGGAAGTCACGTTACTAAATGAAATGGTAGACAATAGACGGACAAAGAGGCCTTTTCCCATGAAGCAACCGAGACTTACGCTCCGGTACTCCGTGAATTAGTGTCATAACATCAAAATTATAACGGTATCTAAGGGAGAAAATAAAAAATGAAGAGAATTAAGTCAGCCGAAGAGTTGATTGGGCAGGTACCATCAAATACTGCAGAAATTCGAAGCACGGGGACGTTCAGTTCGGGTATGAAAGAAATCGAATTACGGTGGCGCAGAATCTTTGGCCGTTACGAATTTGAGACTCCCGGAAGAGGAACTTGTAACTGTGGAGGATGTTGCTCCCAATATTTGTCAAGACAATTTTTAAACGTGACTGATTCTGTACCGTCAATTTCGGAGGGGTCTAATCCAGATATCCACTATGAAGTACGGGAAGAACTGCTGGCTGACAGCAGTTCTTTGATCTTTATGCTTGAGTTTCTGGCCGTTGTTTCGCAGGCGAACATGAACATCTCTGTCCTGTCAAAAAGTCCCATTGTTGGTACGTCGTAATAACCATTGAAGTATTTCAATGTTTCTATCAGTTTCGCAAACCCCCCCCCCCCCCCCCCCCCCCCCNCCCCCCCCGAGTCGTTTTTGTTGTTTATGTTATACGGAACATCTGTAGCTAACGGTAGCCTAGCCTTCCACCGTCCCATCAAGCACCAATTTTCTTAGGAATAGCGCTATGGAGAACAGAACTGAACGGTCCTGCTTGTCGTAAATGGTTAGTATTTTAGTGTCGTGAGACGTCATTCTCACCGTGCCTGCTTTATTGTTTTATTATTTTCCTGGTCTTAGTGACAGCCTCAACCTGTTCACATTTGTGGGTGCCAAAAATAATTCTACTCCAACCGAAACTTACGCCTAATTTAAGCAAGGGATTAACTTGCTTATCCTCTTGTGTTCTACCTTTCCGTTAGCAAGTGCGGTTGTTCACTCTAACTTCTCTTTTGTTCTACTATCGACTAATCTTTAATACTCTTTTTTTTTTTAGGAATGCTGGTAGTCGAGCGAGAGGCTTAAACAGTACCTGGACCATATAGATCGTAGGATCTCGTAGGAAGGGCCTTGTTTCCAACATCAAGCAATACGCTGGACAATGTAAAGTTCACCTAACGTGTACAGTACACACACAGTATCGGTTAACGTATCTTTGTTGCAATTTCTTCGATTTCTTGCTATGTTGCTCCATATTTTCACTAAACCGTTCCGCTACACTACTTAAAAATATGCTGTACATTTGCCATTATGTCATCTTCAGTATGTATAGGCTATGACACGTCATCGGTGGTACATCCGATGTTGTAAAGTGCCCTAACTTGCCGAGGATACGAAGAAGTTACCAGTGAGTGGTTTGCTGCTGAAGTGGACGTGAGAGCAGATGCTCTCTCTCGGGCAATATTACATTGCGTAGCGTATTGAGTTTGCGTGCATGCACACACGCTGGAACTAGATATTTTTGTTTTGGTTATATTTAATAGATAGCTAGTAGCACTTGATTTTTTCGTTTCGACGTGAGAATTTACATGGTGATATGTTGTGCTTACTGCCTACTGCATTATATGTTAATTACGATTATTGTGCATTGCGCTGTTGGTTGGCACCTACAAAGAGCTTAGGGGTGGAAGCCTAATGTGATGGATAATATAACAAATAGAAATAACATGTTTGATCTTTGATTGCAGGACTATGTTAACTAAAACAATTCGTACTTAACTTTATTAATGTGAGAAAGGATACACTCCTATTGGTAGGTTTCAAAAAGCTTATGGTTGCGTCACTCGCGTGCCATGAGGAAGCCATCTGAAAAGAAAGCACACACACACACTTTGTATCAGAGCCAATTAATGACAGATATCAGACCGAAAATTTTTTAGTTTATGAAACCTTAGAATCCTGAACCACTTAAAGCGCTGCCATGAGCTAGTGAGTGTTTTCGTATTTAGAGATTAGATGCAAATTGATGTTAATTCTATCAGGTATGAGCTTTCCGGTATGCATTTCACTTTTAATATGGTTTTCCTTCTGCTGTAGTACTGCAGAAAAATAGATGTTGATTTTGCTTACCCCTGTAATTTTCATGAAAGCTTTTCCAAATGTGAATGAATTATAAGGGCAGTGACTAGGCTTACTAGGTGGTGACTAAATCAAATCCACGGTTAAATCGGAGCCTGTCCTCCTCAGGGGCCATAGGATGGGTCATAGGGCTAGTTTAGGTTCGCCCATCCTATGTTATGGGGAGCAGCGCCCCCAGGGGAATCCTGTAGGTAACCTTAGCCATTAGCTAAGCCTTCGGGGCGTTTGTATTTCGTGCCCACTTTGCTTCTTTCCTCTCTCATACTCCTAATTATGATTTGTCCATCTGTTCTTCCTCTCTTTCCCGATTTGTTGTTCCCATGTGCGATGATCCTGTATGGGAACACCCTCGTGCATGGGTTCGCCGTGTCAATCGTCATGCTATGTCCCTTCTCTCTTCCTCTGTGATATCGCCTGTGTTGTGTAAACGCAAACTTAAACTTTTGAATATAATAATAATCAGAGCCTGTCGTAGTCAATGAGAGGCATCAACATTCTCGTTGTGAGCAACCTACCAAAATCAATTGGTTGGGACACTGTAGCCAGTCGAAGGAATATACTTTCTCGGAATGGGGAAGCCAATGAAACGCGATTGGTGGTGGTGGGCTATGACGTCATGCATGGCCTTGTTTTCGTCACGTGCGTGCACACTCGTATGTCTAGTTACTCGTGGTGAACCAAAATTTAAAAGGCTATCTATAGCTGGTCAGCATACAGTCAGCCTTATTGCCACACCCGTCTGTCCTATCAATTATTTTTTCTCCATTTTGTCAACTTCGATTTAAACAGGGAACTTTATTTCTCTTCCCTGGGCACGCTAATATAACACGCCCATACAAGACTGGATCTTAGACATTTAATTGATGTTTTGCTTCGACGATCACATAAATGTAAAAATATTACTCTGCAAGCTAAGCTAAACGATACGGCTTCNTATTTCATTGGTATTTAAATATGGTTAAAACAACACACTCGGGAGCCGCGGGACCAGAATACCGAAATGATACTCCGAGCTCGGCATAGACGCTCCAAGTACTCATAAAAAGCGCCACTAAAAACACAACTGACGGCAAAGCTTGCGGTCCACATGCTCTTCCGGACACATCACCTTACGTCGAATTCCATGCTCACGCAGATTGGGGGATAAAACACTGAACAAACAGGTTTTGCAATCAAATTAATAATAAAAGTAGAACAGAAATGTAATCGTAGCTTTCAACAAGTTCGGGCCGGGGTATTTTGATATTCGTATAATCAACTGTCGCTTACTCCTCCTATGGTGTCAATCCATTGTCGAAAAAACTTATTCCATTACATTTCAAATCGTTTGCGGCAGTGGGGCTCCGAAAGCCCGGTACCCACTAGCATCTTTCGTTGCCGCTAGCACCCTAGAAGCAACTCAATTAATCCCTTTACGAAGCCGCGGTACGGCTTCAGCTTGCGCAAAACATAACTGTGTCAAAAATTTTGAAAATCTTAGTCGCTACTGCGATTTGTGCACTAAAGCATGTGGCAATAATGAACTGTTAACTATCGCCCTTAATTATGAGCAGTTTAAGTCCACAACGATTGATATTTTAAGAATTAGTACACTATGTTCATATATATAAATGCTGAAGTCACAGCCATGACTAAGCAATCGGATTAGTTGAGTCTGTTCTAGGCGGCTAGCGGCCCACCAGCATGATGCATGATGGACACAACATCCACATGAGAAAATATCATACAGACTCCTTTTGTGTAACTATAGTTTTATATAATAGATTACTTTCATAGTTCTAACAGCTTTAACAGCTCGACGTACAGGCTCAAGTTTTCATCCCTGCAGACTTAGGGAAAGTTTGCAGCTATCGTGCAGCAAAATATTACTGAAAGTTATAAAATAAAATGAAATATCAAACTTCAGCTCTGTAATAGCATCCAAGGCAGCTGTGCTACGAAACAGAGGCGCCCTCTGGATGGTTCTCGTTGCTCTAAAATATAATTTTCCTTCTAACCTACGTACGTTCACTACGCTCTGATAATTGCCGAGTTACCCCATGGATTGCTTCCTCTATTTCTTCCCCTCCCCGATCGTTTTGGGCGAGTTTGCTTAGAGGACATTCTACCTGCGGATATTTCGCCTTACGGGCAGTTTGCTTAACGGACGTGTCGCCTGCCGGACAGCTTGCCCGCTGGGTGTTTTCAGAAAGGGTGAAAGGGAAGAATTGTTTCGGGTTCCCGGTTTTGTACGACTGAAAAGCAGTCCTGTTGTTGCTCTCTTGATTCGTCGTGTACTGATCTCTGAATGTGCTAACCCGTAATATTGAGTGTTTTTTAAATGCCACGAGGACTAAATAAAACGTTGGTTTGTAGCAGAATTTACATAACTTAAAACTTTTCTGTTTTCTACGGGTCCAAAAACTTTGGAGAGTTTCTCTTCCTTCTTCTTCTGATCACAGCGCAGCGTTAATGAGCTCGAGCTAATCTCATTATGCACCTGCCGCTTCAGGAGGCCGATTTGCAACTTACTTCATAATTCTCCTGTTGTTCTCACGGCAGGGTATTTCTGAATATGCTATTCCTACCCATTAACTACAAATGACGGAGATATCCATTCCTGAAATGATATAAAGGTATAAAAGATACGCATGCCGAAGTCAAAGGGTTAATGCCTCAAGTAAACCTTAATTTCATATATGAACTAGAGCACTCTGAGAGCGCATACCTCCACCAAGTAAGGCAACGGTAACGAAAACTTCAAATTGGCTCTGAAACCATGATTTTCTTTGTTTCAAGTCCAGAATCTAATCATTTGTGTCTTTTGATAGTATTAACAGTTTCTGTAATTTTTTTGAAGATTCGTTCATAACTTTTTGAGTTATACTGCTAACAAACATTATTACAAACGTAAACGAAACATACAAACAAACCAATCGATCTGCACCAAAATTTAATCAATTATGTCTTTTAACATTACTAACAACTCCCTTGTATTTCATAAAGAACCATTCAAAGCTTTTTGGGTTATTGCTCTAACAGGTATAAAATCAAACACAGTGACACACACGAGCAAACAAACAAACAAACCGATCATTAGAAAAATTTGATAATTTACTCTACGTGATACACCTAACAACTCATGTAAATTTCATAAAAATCCGTTAATAAGTTTTTGAGTTAAGACATTTAAAAAATGAGGCACACATAGAAACAAACAAACAGACTGACGGATCTTCACCAAAAGTTAATCATTTGTGTTTCTTAACATACCTAACAATCCTTGTAAATTTCGTCAAAATCCGTTCATAACTTTTTGAATTATCTTGGTGATACAGACAGAGAGATAAACTCGACGAAAACATAACCTTCTTGACGGAAGTAATAACACTATTGTTGTCTCTGAATAAGGGCTGTGTGTTTATGGGCAAACTTGAGTGTGTAGTAACCCTGTGAAAGCAGCTTAATATCCAATTGTACCCAGTGAGGCTCATCAAAAATGATTCTCCTCGAAATAGTACTATTGATAATATTCAAGTAATTGGAACCGTGCAATATAGCTGGTGGAAGATAGAGTTCGGTTAGAAATAACTTGTGGCGTTTTTCAGCAAAAAAAAAAAAAAAAAAGAAAACTTGTTGCGTCGTGCAGCGATGGGGGTAGTACTCCCATGGGAACTCCATAGGTAATCTTAGTTTAGTATAGGCTATAAAAAAAATCGGACTTCGTATGTAAAGTAAGATGAGTGAGCAAAAGCAAACGTTATGGATAGAAAGCACCCATTTTCTGTGGTACAGAGAGACGGCATTAAACTTTAAATGGTAAATTGACAAACCGTGGATAAAAACAGCATAGCATTCTAACCTACAGACAATAAACTACTTCAAGTTAAAATAGACGTAATAGACGTAATTATAACCTCTTTATGTTAAGAGGGACCGCAGTAGAGGTTCGATTTGTCGGTGTAAATAAGTGGATTCTAGTAGGTAACCTAAGATATTGCCCCTCAGTTGTACAGTCTGTAACAGGAAAATTTCTGCACCGCATTGGACGGTTTTCAACTTTTCATTAAGACGATGTGATCAGATGGCTGAACGTCTGAAGTTGGTTGTTGCCCGCTGCGGAGCGAAGTCTCTTGGTGTCACGCTATCTTAACGTAGAGCTGGACCCAATGTGGTGCCCACGTATTGCCGCGGCCAACGTAGAGCTGGACCCAATGTGGTGCCCACGTATTGCCGCGGCCAGTTGTTACGCACGTACTTGCTCGTTACAGTAAATATCAGAGCCTTGACTTGAACGGTCACTGCGGGACGACTTTCTATACCCGAGTCAGCGTTGTTTCCTTTTACTATTGCTGCTTCTACTGACGCTCCCTCGTCTATCGTTGGTTTTTCTTGCAGCTACCACGCATGCGGAAAGGTATAATGTATGAGCGGTCATTCTACGCCTTCTCAGGTGCAATAGGTTGGGCTTAGGGTTCAGTTTGGCCATCTTGTGCTATGGGGATCAGCAACTCCAAGGGACTCTGTAGGTTACCTTACACATTAGCTAGGCCTTCGGGACGTCTGTCTTTCGTGAACACTTTTCGTTTTCCTGTTGATCTCACTTTCCCCTGTTTTTGCTCTTCTTTCCCGACTTGCTGTTCCTATGTGCATTGATCCTGTGCGGAAACACCTTTATGCATGGGCTCCAAGTTTCGATCGACAAACTACAGTACATGTCCCTTATTTATCCCTCTATTGAGGCTTAAACTATTCAGTATAATAACATAACTTACGTTCCCTGCCCAGTATAGATCTCTGCATTTGTTCTACATTAGTCTGGCCTGTTGTGTAACGTTCTCCTTTTCTCGTGTGACACTTACCATTCTTAGAATGGCTTATATTGCCATAAAATTTCATTGTTATAGTAATAGTTTCTTTGTACGTATACATCATATTTTGCAGATTATCCATCTGCAGTATCGCCAAGATAACAATTTTTTGTACGTGCCATCCCACGCTTGGCTCAACACGTCACATACCCTACTGTGCAGGACTCTACCTTAAGTAGATCAGTGTAGAGTATTACAGCACGTTTGGTTGAATACATAGACATGAGAGTAGCGCACATATCCCTGCCTTCAGTAAGGCCAGCACTCTCTGGTGCCCTAGCCAGCCAACAGGAAGCAGCATCCTCTGTAGATAAGCGACCACGCAAGGCATCATGTTTGTTTTAGTTAGCTGTGACCTCTGTTATTTTACTGAATATATTAGAGGTTTCTGAGAGAAGCTCCAACCGAAACCTTTTGTACTCGCGCTAGTTGCTACTTCGTTGGAAAACCCACCGGACTCGGAGGAAAACTTTCTCTCTAAATGCCCTCCCTTTCGTTAGTGTCTATCAAAGTGCTGAAGGTTATAGTTTGTTGTTGCTTTTTTTTTAAACATTTTGATAAATTATTTATATGAGAAACATTGCACTTTCTACAGTTGCAATTAAAAGTAACGCTATCTGCCTCAATTGTGCTTTTCTGTACTGTAGCCTAATGAGGTAATTGTTATCATATTCTCTGAGGTGGCATAGCTACTCTGCCAATGCCAAACTGATTTGCCTTCTCTACACCATAGGGCAATGGACAGACCATTGAATCCGCAGTCAAATGATTTGATTCTATTCAACATGACGGTTCCGATAAATATCTCAAAGTTGATCTCGAGTTCTGTTGAATGTAGAAGACGATTTTTTTAAAAAGATGCTGGTCTTGAGTATTCAGACTCGACAAAACTAATTTAAATTCTGAAATAAAGGTAGACTATGTAAATGGGTATGTGGGTGCATTAGGAGATGGTTTCCCATATCCTGAGTTGAGGTGTAATGTGAGTATCTAGTTTTCTTTAGAACGTGTTCACATGACAGAATTTCGGTGTCCATAGGCCTACGTACTACTGAGCGTCTGACGAAACATGTATTGATTCGTTCTTTAGACGCATTGTTGAGCTTCTAAGAAACATTACCCAAATATTAGACGACACGTAAGCTGGCTTAGTAAATGTAACGAGTTTGGTTTCGAGTAGCGATATATTTAGATTTGGACTCAATTATTCGTAGAGCTGTAAAAATTTGTGCACTTTACGACCGTTATGACGGATGCACCAGATCCTTGTGAATGAATTCCGATGTTGAGTATTACGAATGAACACGAATAGACTATCAGGCGATCCCGCCGTTGCTGTTCTAATGATACCACAGGGGTCATAGTTTGCAAGGTTAGCTCAATACGCTTTTTGAAGAGGCGTGAATTTGCTGCACGAGTCTACTGCTAAAACATGAGATTGTTTTAGCTTTAGTTTAGGTTATGGAACCCTACTAGTATATGCCATCGTTGGTTTCGTCCCCTACGTTTTCATACTGCAAGTTCATCGATTCATACTTGCATTCCCTAATTTTTTTAGTAGGCTATGTTGCATGCTTCTGATTTTTCTTCTCCCGAAGTATTCTGCAGTATTTAGTGATGAAAATTATAGTACGCAAACTATTGTTTTTCTAGATTGTTGACTAAGGCTTTTCTCTCTGAGAAATGTTTTCGTTTATTTATAGAACTTTGGTCATTAGACCTTTCAGGAGGCATAGGTCGGGGCGTAGGCCAAATGATGGGTGGTTAGTATTTCTTAATTTAGTTTATTCATCCATTGTAATGGGCAGCAGCACTTAAAAACCTCATACCTTGCCTTAGCTAGGCCTGCACGATATTTTTTTCTGTCGGTTTTACTTCCTTAATTTTTCATTTCTTTGCTAATGAGGCCTTGATTTCTTCTTCTGCTTTCTCAACTGACTGTACCTATTCACCCGTATTGATCCTGTGTGAAAACACCCTCGTGCATAGGTTCCCGCTGATCTTTGTATAATATGTGTCTTAACCTTTGCCTCTTCTAGAACATCTAATTTGTGTTGATTTAGGGTGGCGTAAATTAACTTTTTTCATAATATATTATGATAATTTTCTCGGCTCATGCCTCTCCTCATCCTCCCTGGAAACACCCATGCCGACGACACGGAGGTTTAATCCTGAATGGGCCGCAGATCCGCTAGATCGGCTCAGTTATTATTCACCCAATGCCAAGGGTAGCCTATCTAGGGCTAAATTAACATTTAACAATAACCATTTTAAGCGGCTTCTGTTATTATGAAACTCTCCCAACCGACAGAGGTAGCCAGTGGACAGGCCGGTTAGCTTAGAGTAAACACGCGCGGAAATACGTACGCTGCCAAGTTACGATATGGAGCGCAAACATGAATGAATGCATAAGATAAGGTTGGCTTTGGTCTTATCGTGCTGTAGCGGCAGTGTGTATGATACTCTCTTCCTTTGTGTTGATAACCGCGAGTAAGACTGCTCATCGTCTTTCATTCATGGTGTGGCGAGCACTACTGCAAATTATTTGCTCATTAGTTCCAAATATATTTATCATAACATTTGGTGTGTACTAACATGTCCAGGGGACCTTACCTGGCACGGTAACTCATATCGTAGGAACTCAGGACATTTTTCTTTCCTCCTTTCACAGACCCTCCTGATTCTGTTCTTCTCTCTGTAACTAGAAAGAATTACACTAACGGGTCAACGTAGATCTTTACAAGTCGAACTAAACCAATTATTAATTAACTATTGAAAACACACTTATTTTGACACTCCTACCACATGTAGACACAATTTATCCTGGATTAGTACATTACGGAAAAATATCAGTAGACTGAGTGTGAGGTCGTTTCGCACGGTGATCGATTCTGGATTAGCAGCTGAAACCCGACTCAAAGCAGTGCAGTCAACGCTCATGACTGACGACTGAGACAGGTTGATGTCATGAGACTAGCTCGTCTCGCTCGAATAGTTGCAGTCGTTGACGCATGATTCATGCCTGGATCACGGATCCAATTAAATATTTTCGGTGGAACTACCGTGGCGTTTGGTCCACACATGGCCGCCGCAGGTCGCCTTTTGGTGCGGGGCATCCGTGAGGCTCGGGTGCTGCTCGGTCGCTGTGCGCGTTTTTGGGGGATGGCTCGGGCGACCTCGTTCCGAACATAAATCAGTAAAATCACCCATACAGGGCGCGCTTGCCCGACCGTGTTCCACGATATTCTACGCCTCCCTCCGCAGAAGTAGCAGTATACTGCTATTTTGGCCAAGACGTGGAATATCCGTGGAACACGGTCGGGCAAGCGCGCCCTGTACGGGTGATTTATGTTCGGAACGAGGTCGCCCGTGCCAACCCCAAAATGCGCAAAGCGACCGAATAGCACCCGAGCCTCACCGATGCCCTGCTCAAAAAGGCGACCAGGTGCGCACCATAGATTAGATTAGATTAGATAGGCGGCAGTAGACGAACCAAAAGGCCCATTCCCAAAAAGACACCGGGACTTACACCCCGGTCCTCTATGAGCTATTGCCATTATGTTAGTAGAATGTAGAGGAATG
>LQNS02000139.1:1205726-1262440 GCA_001587735.2 Parhyale hawaiensis
AAATCACACCAGGCTGGCGACGTGGGAACGGAGAAACTCCATGAGGTTAACAAACCCCCACGCAACCTGCCCAGCGGGTGGAGAAAACGAATGAAAAAAAGAAGATCCGAGATCATAGAATAGCTCTGAGTACACATCGTTTAAAGCTGCCAATACCAGCACCAGTAAAGACAGAGCCATCAAGACCATTCCATACATCCACACACGATGGAAAAAACGAACGGGAATACTGGCCCGTACGGCACCGTAACGGTTCCAAGGCAAACTCATGAAGAGCACCAGTCCGCCTAGCATTTAGAACATCTTCCTTTCGTGCTCATACTTATTCTTTCCTTCTCCAAGTCTTACTGACGTTTTTTGTACTGTTCTTCGTTCTTTTCCTAACATATTGTCTTGGGTGGTGGTCCATACATGTTTTTTTTTTTTTTTATTTCTTGACCAACTTCACGTTTCTTCAATCGTCTCGTCTAGAAGTGCACCATCGCATTTAGCTGACGTGTTACCTGTTGCCTTACTTGATGTTTAAACAATTTAATTATGAACTAGCATTTTAAACAACTGGCGTTGCTGCAAGTGCATCAAATTGTGTGATAAAATGGAACCGTGCTAGTTAGGTGACTCCGAAGAAACGCAGGGGCTCGAGTTTATATAAACAACCTTCTTTATTTTACAGATGAATGGATGTAACTCGATTGCCTCATGTGGGAGAAAATGGAAATAAATGTCCACTACTTAATTTTTGTCATGGCGAATAGGTACTAAGAAATAAGGTCGCTACAATCAGTCACGTGTCACCATGGAAAAAGGCTCATTCAATAATGTTATTCTTACGGCTCTTACCGGCGAGTATATATAGTTAAAACTGTTCAGTTCGGTTTTGTAACCACCGCTCGCATAAAAAATTAAAAATATGTTCATACATGCTTCCACTTCCTGATTAGTGCTCTTGCTGCTAAAGGAAATATCTGCGTATCGTCGAAGTAAAGCTAACCTGAGTTCGCAAAAAAATAATAGATAAAAATAGAGCTAACGTTATTTTTTTTTACTATGTACATTGGTTGTTTAGTGATGTCACAAACGCTGCATGAGTCTCATTTTATTATTTGCCTGACATACTTTACAGTATGAATAACTTATTATAAAAAGAAATATAAGCAACGTGAAATGTCTCGCTTTAAGCCTTAAGCGATGAAATTATGCTGATATTATGAACTGCTTGTAGGAGATAAAGAATAGACGCTTCGAGACCCTTTGCCTCATGTCATTGTTATATACATGCACGTACAGTATCTTTCATGCAGTTACAATTGGAACGTTGTCTGCATTATCACGTTAATAAGTTGGGGCCAGATTTAAATTAAGATTAATACGATTCTAAATTGGTCGCAATATTTTACGCAAAAATATAAAAATATCGCAGGACTACACGATCATCTTCAGTGTCTTTTGATATTACAAGTAGCATGATCTTCCCAAAGGCCATTCAACAACTGTTCACTCATCCACTCGTCAGAACGTTTTGTAGCGCTGTCAACACAACTTTGTGTGTAAGTCACAAAAAGGTACTAAAATGTTAACCGTCAAATCAGTTTCTTCGATAAGTGTCACAAGTCAAGTTGCTCTTATTTTTTCAACTTGGAAGGAAAGAAAATGGAAAAACAGTGCATTTTTTTTTGTTTTCACGGCAAGGTAACACATACGGACGTGTGGGTGAGTGAACGCGTTGCAAAGACTAACGTGTACTTCAGCAATTACACTAACTAAGACACTCACACACACGGACAGTTGTTTCAATTCAGAATAACAAATGAAACAAGTCTTACAATTTACCGTGTAACTTCTCTTCTTTAATCGTAAACATTTTTCTACTTACGCAGAAGGGCAGTGAGTTTGTTCTTACAAATTAATGGAAATCTAGCTGTATTGAAGCCAAACATGGATTTATTTTACTTATGCTTTACTAGTTAAGTCAGCTAAAGGGAATTCCAAGGAGAGTCTGCCACCTTCTGCTGATAAGACAGTACATAGCCTCTCATGGTCACGCCTGCCTCTCACTCTCCCTCCCATCGTTGCACCCGCAGTCACCACATCCGCCAATATGCAAAGTTCTGCTAACACTGCAGCCGACAAGAGGCTGGTGTCCAAGCTGGACTCGTACGCATCGCCATCGATCAAGATTCATGTACTTTCGTCCCAAAATACCAAGTGCCTAAACCCTGCTCCACACTCTTCCTCGCCCTCGCCCGTGGTCAGTAATGTCCACTTCAGTTCTGCGTTCCCCAGTTCACAAGTGCCAACAGTCCTATCTCTAACTCTGCCCGACCGGCCGCAGTCTCTGCTCACCGACGCTGCCAACCTAACCCCTGAGCTCACTCCCAAGTCAGGTTCGGCATCACCGGCCATATTCTATGGGAAATTCGGTCATTCTTCAGTGCACGAAGCGCGTACATCCCGTTCGTTGTCTTGTTCTGAGTTGACTGCAAAAGAGCCTTTGACACCTTCTGACCAAAGCCGTCAAGTTACAGACAGTGGTGTGATCAAAAGGGTTCGCGATAGGGAGGATTGTTTGCAGACTGCAGTGAACGAGATTTTAGTGCGCGGTAGTAGTTCAGCCGATAAACGAAAATTCGTAGTGAACAACAAAGAGGCTGCAAAGAATCCGTTTTGTTTTCCCACTAACAATGCAGTTTCCATGTCTAGGAGTGATGGGACTGTGTCAGCAAATAGTAAGTGTAAGATTGCATATCGTGAACCATCAACAGTGTTAGCTCTTTCTGGTAATTCTGAAGTAGGAAATGAGGAAATCGTCAATCGAAAAGAATGTCAGTTTCGTGGTAGCAGCGGCCTTTCAACTGCCATCGCTACTCCAACCGGCGGATCGTCGTACAGCTTATCCGTCCCATACTCGCCACTTTCGCCTTCTCCCTCAACTGCAGGAATCTCGGCAGATGCTCTCGGATCCGCCGAAGTAGATCCGAAGCTGGTTTTTACTTTTGAATCAGCTGACATTCGTCAAAATCTAACTTTAAATCAGCTGACCCAACCAGCCTCGCCAGAATCGGAGAGTATCAAGCAGGAGCTGAAGAGGCTCCAGAAGAGCGTCTCTGTGGCGTCCATATCCCCTGGCTTTGGCAACATCTTTTCTTCTCCCCACAGTAAGAAAAGTGAAAACGCAGAAGTTTCATCCGAGACTTCACCAATTTCTCTAGAGAAACGACCCGATGTTACTTCACCGAACCAGGTAAGGATACTTTTTTTCAATTCTCTTTCTGAAAACCATTGGAACATGCTACTTGGCTAACACCTACCTTCTGAGCACATGCCTGCTTTACTAAATGCTTTGCCGTTTCCTAAATAAGTATTAACCCCCTTATAATACAATCAAGTGAGCCAAGAGTAAATATACTGAGGAGGCGGGGGCTCGGTGCATGGAAGTGTTCACTGTGGCCAATGGGTTTTCCTTAGGACATGAGTTATCTTTTTTGTTTGTTTGCAGAAAAAGTACAAAAAGATTCGTTAGATTGAACTGTGACCATTGGTTACTTTAAGCTCATCCGTGTTCTCTAGCGACGTCACTTGTTACTCACTAGAAATCTCCCGCCTATTTAGGTGTAAAACAGGACTGCTGACCCGATATCCCGCACTGTCCCAAGTTCGGGATGACACATAGTTGCCATTTTCGGTTTATCAACCACTTTGTGGTCTAAGTACACATAGCAATGACACTATTAACAATGTGAAAAAAACTGGACAGTGAGAGGTAATGGGTTATGACGAGCAGTAATTAAACAGGAGGCGCTTTTATATTCAAGGCTGTAAAACAATATCAGTTAATAACAACTCCTATAGACAATCCGGGTAACGCTGAGGACATCCCATTTTGTTCTTTTAATAATTCCATAAGAACCAACTAACATGTTGGTTCCTTGTAGCAATACGTTGTTTGCAGTGCCGTTTATAAAGTAATGTCGTCCTCGCAGTATAAAGTTGCTTGTTGCATTTATCGTAGCCTGGTTTCGTTTGCTGAATCCTTCACTTGCTGACAAACGAACTTTATTAAAAGCGAGCCGAGGTAACTGCTGATAAGTTTGGTGGACGCTATTAAAATTTTCGAACATGTACCTTCGCTAGCCCATTCAGTATAGGCCCATTTTGCTTCCTTCGTCTGTCCTGAAGCTGCTTTGTACTGTTCTCCCTCTTCTTGCATGGCCTGTTTTCATGCGCGTTGATCCTGTGTGAAAACACCTTCATACATTAAGGGGCCACGTTTTATCGTCATATTATATGTCCTTTATTTCTTTCTTTCTTTCTCGGTTAGATCACCTTTAATGTGGAGACTAAGGCTTAAACTAATTAAAATAATGTTGTGTTCGGGACGTGAGATAATTTTTTTACAACTATTTTTGCCGTAACCCTGTGTAATAACACGAATAATCTGTGAAATAACGGCAATAATCTTTTTTGTAACAACTATAATAACTCTTTGCAATGACTCTATAACCTTTATCAACAACCCTTTTCAGAAACCCCAATCACACTTTCCTTTAACTTCAATACCCCTTTACAATAATCACAATAACCTTAACAACCCTCTGAAATAATCCCTACAAATCTTTGCACTAACCCAATAACACCATCACTACCGAAATTCTCTCTTAATGTCAACATTGTTATAATTTCAATACCAGGGCTGTGTTTCCTTCTGCAAAACGTTACTAACATTCTCCACTGCCAGATAGAAAGTTTTAACAGCTTTTGCTTACAATTTGCAGTTAAAATAGAAGAAAATAGCGTTTAATGAGCATGAACATATGATAATGACAAATGTATGTGTATTTTTACGCTTTTATCTGTTTATTTGCATATTTCATGTTTCTCCACAAGCAGAACGGTAAGGAGTTATTAATTAGGGTGCGTTCGATTGGACAGCAAAATTAGCAAAATTAGTGGAAGTTTAGCAACTGAAGATCGGAAAAAACACATTCGAAGGTTAAATGCATATGGCTTGGTGTATTTTAACTACGCCTGAGGCATGTTGTGTTGCCCTACAGTGGTTATGAATTTGTCATGTTTACATTGTTTAGTTTTGTTTCGTATTTTGTGGGCTCGCGTCAGCCTAAAGCCTTTAGCAAATCGCTTACTTGGATAAGATTTTACAACTGCTAAGTTTTGATAGCAATTAAACCTGCCTGGCTCTCAAGTTTTCGGTGCACAGTGTAAAGAATTAAAAAAAGACTTATATTTGAGGCACACTTACCGTGCATTATTACTCTGCTTTCCTAGGACGAGCTTTATTTAATGGGACTTTTCGATGAGTGCGGAATGTCTTTGTTTGCACCTCATCGTTCTTTTCAGGCACGCCCTTTCCTATATTTTCGCTGTGCTTGGAAGACGTTTGTTTCCACGACTCTCGTTACGTGTATCACTGTACGTCGTCCCGTGAAAGTATCATGAGCATGAAAATTTCTGCTGCTTTACGAGTATACATACACAGTATGTACATTTATGCTGGTAAAAGGAAACAGGAAATGAAAAATAGGAAACTGGAAACAGTTCCCAAAGTTTGTCCGTACACCGTGTTCTGGCAGGCTATTCGGGCTAGGACGGCTGGTTCATAAATTGACCGAAGACATTCGTGATGGACTTTTCCTCCTTTCAAGGCGCCCCAGCACCGCACTGCTAAACTGCGTAATTGAAAAGAGGAGATGCGGGACCGTAGACCTGTTAGACTTTACATTCACGGCCAATGAGAGTTTCTTTCAAGTAGCTACATGCTTAGCTTCGTTGCTCGAACTAACTCGTACTGAAAAGTTAACGAAATAACGTGTAAAATGTCGCAAGCAGAGATTACTTTGTCTTCTGAAGTAGCTTTCCACAATTTTCTAACTCTGTATAATATGAAGCGATTTATCAGAAAGCAGGAAAAATACAGTTCATATACTACCGGAATAATTACTTACTGGCGGGACCCTTGGAAATTCCACGGTTCACTGTTTTCTCATAGTGCAACGAACTTATTAAACGCGATTATAAATTAACAATCTTGGTTTAAGCCTGCAGCACGCTGTTTGACCTACGACTCTTGAGTAGCCTCATTGATCTTGATGTCGGGTGGTCAATTACAACTTTTGTCGGTGTTATCAGCGTAGAGCTAACTCGATTAATTCAGTTGCCATGCCGCAAACACGGCTTCATCTTGCCCACTATTAAGCTGGCCCACAAAACTGTTAGAAGTTCCAAATTGCTAAAATTTGTGCACTATGGTAATTGCCAGTGATAAACTTTCGATTATCTTGGCAAGTACTGAGTGAGTTCCAATTTCAGAATAATTTTATGTTTCCGTTTCATCCGGTTTGGTAAAATATGCCAAGTTAGAGAGCTCATGTAGTTTGGCGAAGTGTAGTTTATCATCAAACTATAGTCAGAGTCACGGCAACACAATCGAATGCAGCAGATAACGCCGGAAAAAGTCGTAAGTGAGCATCCGACTTACGTATCTCATCTTCTGTAACATGCTCCTCTCATGTTGCACCTTGACGGCTATAGCACATCTCGTGTACTCTGACACACTTTGCCTACCAAACGCACATTTCTTTGCAAAACGCACGGACCTCGATCGTCTATGATACACATGGGGCGCTGCCCCAAGGGAAACTAATAGATTACCTTAGAACTTAGACGTAATTAGGCCCTTTGAACGCGTTACCTTTGTCCCGTTTTACTTCCTTTCCCTTTAATACCATACCTATTTCTAATGATGATTCATTCTCTTCAATTTTTTATGTCGAATTTTTGTTTATTCTCTGTGGGAACACACTCATCGATAAACTCCGCATATCCATGGACATACTGTTTCTTACTCTGGTTGCAAGTCTATATTGAGGAGACAGTGGCTCAAACAGGGTAATTAAGCTTATCTGCTGCCAAGCGTTCACACACTTCATCTCGAAATAGTTGTGCAGATGTGCAACAAATCTAGTTATTTCATTGAGTGCTTCACGTGGAAATTAGCATTCATCTCAGGCATCTGTGTCCCCAACAGTTGCTCAGGAATTACGAGAAGCTATTTCATTTATTGGGCTGTCTTTCCTCTTGTGCAGTTATTATGTCAACGCTCGGAGGTGGACTGTTACTTGCTTTCATTATAATGCGAATTTGTCTTGCCTCTGTTTCTAGTGCATTTTCAATGGCGAAACACATGCATTGATATTCCACGGATATCAATTACTACTCGATTTTTATTATGTAGCTGTGGCATATATAAAGGGTAAAATAAAAGCGCACTCAACCAATTTTATTTATAAACGTCTCATGTTAGCAAACTCCATTTTGTTGCCCATCTTTTCCAATTTTCTTATCATTAGCTCCGAGCGCCAATATAGAACTCAATAAACACAACTCAAAATTTCATCGAAGGATTTTCATAAATGTACAGGTACTGCGCCAAATGTCCTTAGAAATATGATTAACTTTTGGTGATTCTCCATCAGCCCGTTTTCTTGCTGTCCACTTGTCTGCTCGTCTTTTGGTTCCAAGACTAAAATGTTTTGGGTGATTTTTCATCAAATTAACTGGAACTGTTAAGAATGCGACAAAGAGCAGTTGCACAAACTTTAGCGATGATCCTCTGGAGACATTTACTTAAATCTTTCAAAATTATGAAGTTCGTAGATCGTATAAAAGAATCAAAGCTGCAGCCCTACCAAACTTAGACGATTTTGTACGATAACTGAGAAGCTGGATTAAAGAGAGCTATGAGAACAGGAATTCACGAAAATTCCAGAGAGTTAATTGAAGCATTGTTCTTCAATGTTTTCTGAGACCCGTGTCGTACAATTGAAGCGCAAAAATTATGAAACTGAAAACAACCGGACATTTGGTAATATACGTTTCAAGACGAAAAAGAACAAACTTAGCTAAGATTCTTCTCTACTGAGATGGTCGCAAGAGATCTTAACAATGAACTTCATTTCTTTGTTCGAAACTGACTGAAAATTTCTTCAAGAGTGAGCGCAATAAGACGGCTATGGGTGAACTTCCTTTGGCGAAAATGAAAGCTTGCAAGTTGAAGCTTCCACTAACGCAAAAGAAGCGTAACGTGCAGACACGGGACCGACAGAAGCACGGATGGAGGGTCAACCAAACATATCATACAGATCGACACTGTCTGTACTGAACAATTCAGAAAACGGGCTGAGCCCCTGACCTCTGCTTACAGCAATACTTAGTAGTATTAGTACACATACGGAAAGTGAACGCCCTATATATGCACCAGAACGGCATGTCACATTTTGCTCATTTTTCAATAATGGAAAATGTTCAAGGATGAATCAATATTCAATAAGGTATCACCCATTTTAATTACGATGTAGCCTTGATTGTTTTGAGAGCACTATCACAGTTACCTTAGTCAAGAGACAGTTTTGCTGCAGCGATCTTTTAACTACTTTCTTGAACATGACTTACGGTTCAAACAAAATCTGAGGACCCTTTTTGTTTTTGATTACAAACAAAGTTTCAAATAGTGCCTAATGTTCCTACGTCAAAGACAGATTAATTCACAATAGAAAGAAGTTGAGTGTCATCGGTAGAGCTGGACATTGAAGCATTAATACGTAATATGCTACTAGCGCTCTTAATGCTCGATAATGCTCCAAACGCTGTAAAGGCTCCAAAGTGCTCCGTAGTACTCCATTTGACTCTAACTGCGCACAAAGTTGGAGCAGTCTCAAAGAACTGCAGCAGTCTTAGCAGGTGGTGAACCGTACCTTCAAGTGTTCTTGAATATCAACGAGTTTGATTAAAGCATAAATAAACGGCAATAGCAATATTCAATACACATTGATAGAAGTCCTATCAGTTTAAATGTGGCAAAATAGTTCAAGTATAGGAAACTTCTTGGGGTGGGGTAATTTAATTTTAAGTTCCCCCGTACTATGACACACTAAAGAATAAAATAGCATAATTGGTAGAAGAATGAGACGTGCATGATCTGTTTATGATTTATAAAATATACAGCGGTTTAGGGAAATTTCAGTGCAAATATTTTAACCACAGCTAAAGCTACCATAGCCGTATCCTGTGGTGTTCTTTTGCGGGCAAAATTCATTTTTTTTAAAGATACAGCGTTTTTAATTTCTATTAAAAAAAAACAAATTGCGCTATAAAAAATTCAATTTTCTACTGATTTTGATGAAAACTGGTAGCAAAGTACATCTTTTGATGCTCTATGCGCACATGTCAAATTTAAAAAAAAGTGTAAAATAACTAGGAAAATGACGTTCATATTTAAAATAGGCTACTCAAATTAAGAGTCATGCTAGTGAAAAACGGGAAACCTATAATGGAAGCCTAATTCAAGACCTTTCAGATGATGTAGTGAATGATGAAAAATAATTGGATTAAGTGCCAGGAGGAAAACTAAGATATCCAGTATTGACGCGCACCCGCATGTTGCCCTGTCACTGCACCAGATAGGCATGGCCAGACGAACGTCAGTGCTGCGGTAAGTGGGTTTTGCGCTGCATGACTAGGCAGTTGGCAGTGTTACAGTAAATTGGTGTTACTCCTAACGCAATAAAGTCCATAAACGAAATAATAAGCAACCAATCGTCTAGCCGAAAAACTTTCATCGTAGCTAATAATTTGTTGCGGTCTGTAAAGTTTAGAAGTACAGATTTTGTCGTGTGAAATTACTCCCACAATATTTTTTTTAGAAATTTTTACTCATAGCTTCATTTACTTGCAAATTCTAATTTATTTTGAATATTGGCGACACGGTCGCAAATGCAATGAGCCTCATTAGGGTGTTAAAGCCGTGATTACTCAAGTGACGAACTATGAGAATCCGTACTTAGACATGTTTTAAGCTGTGGATTGCTAATCATTCGATTTTGATCTACAAACGTAATGTATGTAAATTTCACCATGCTTAACAACTCTTAATAGTACAACTTATGTTTTTTCCAAAAATCCTCCTCAACCGTAGTAAAACCCATTTACTGAAGCACTGACGTTCGTCTAGCCCCGCCTGTCGGGTGCAGAGACAGGGCAACATGCGAGTGCGCGTCAATACTGGTGAACTTATATCAGTTTTCCTCCTGGCAAATGCGCTTAATGTGATTATTTTTTTGTCATACATAACATCATTTGAAAGGTCTTGAGGTAGGCTTTCATCGCAGTTATCTCGTTTTTCAATAGTGTGACTCTTAATTTCTGTAGCCTGTTTTGAATTTGAATGCCATTTTCCTAGTTATTTTACACTTATTTCAAATTTTGATATGTGTGCATAGAGCATTTAAAGATGTACTTTGCCACCAATTTTCATCTAAATCGGCTGAAAATTGATTTTTTACAGGAAAAATTGTTTCTCGGAATAAAAATTAATAACGCTGTGACTTTTTTAATATTGTGAATCTTCTAAAAAAAGTTACGCCACAGGGTACGGCTGGGATGACTTCACCTGTAGTTAAAATATTTGCACTGAATTTTCCAACAACCTGTTTAGTTAATTTTTTAGGATAATTACCTCCGCCAAGGAGGTTATGTTTTCTTCGTGTTTGTCTTTTGTCTGTCTATTTGTCTGCCTGCCTGTCACCAAGATAACACAAAACGTTATGAACTGATTTGGACGAAATTTACAGGGATTGTCAATATTTTCATTTCAAGGCCGAGTTCACACGTCATTCATCGTAACGCGTTCACTCGTCCGAATGTTCAGTAGTATCGTTGTTAGCACAACTTTGTGTACGCCTCAAAAAGTTATAAAAATGTTAACCGTCAAATCAGTTTCTTCGACAAGTATTAATAGGCTAGTTACGGAAATCGCTCCCGGATTCGAGTGAAATAAAATTTGCACAGTAACACAGTTGGACATGTAGATGAGTGAACGCTTTGAGATGAATGCCGTGTGAACTCGCCCAAACAGACAGCACAACGCTGCATTATGTGTGTAAATTAGTAACGGTTTAGCCTCAATGTTGTGATCCACTCCTCAATTCTTGTTCCCTCCCCCCTTAATCTCCATTGCATACCCCCCCCCAATCGTAGGCAGATCACAAGGCATATATATAGCTACATACAGTACATAATTACTATATATTGTATATATTTGTGACATTCGTCAGATATGACAGACGCTAGTAAAGTAAATGTTGTTTATAAGGCACATTTCTCCTAAAGTGCGAATATATGCTTTTACACACGATAGAAAACAGAGAAAGATGAGGCAGTGGCAGGTTTAATGTCAAACCTTGAATTTTGAAAGTTTAAGTAAAACAAAGACATGATTTTGGTAGTCCAAATGAGCCATGATACACAGATAAATGATTGTTCATCGCATGTATCTGAATCTCAGTCCAAGTGTTAATCCCATAGGCACCGTATCAAGTGTCAGTTGCTCGCAGAAATAATATTATTTTCAACATGCTCGTGATTTATAAACTAGCTTGTCCATGCTACGTTAATGTTCTCTCCCATATTGTGTCGCGTGCGCAACTTGCATTAAGTTCAAACAAGTGCAATTCATAACAACAAGAAATTCTTGAGGAAAAAATAGGTACAGGGTTTCAATATTTTTTTTTTTTGTGTTGTTAGTTAAGGTTCAGTGAATCGTCTTGACGAGAGTCGAATAGACAAGAGGAACTTATCTATCAATAAGACATCACCAGTAATTTTTTTACAATATCACGAAATACTAATCCCATTAGGAGTAAGCATATAAGGTAGCAAGTTGTCCCTGATTTTGCCCTGAATACGAGTGGTATATAAGCGCTAGAGCCCATATTAAATTTAAATTCTCGTTGTCGCTATTTCCAGCGATTAACATCGAGTTTACGGACCACCAAGAATTTCGAAATTCGAAGCGGCCTCGTTACAGGTCAGGACAAGTGTTGGTTTCAGCGTAAGCTGCTCGCCAGGTAGTGCCCCAAGATTGCTTCTCATATGTCAGCGCTTTGTCTGGCCGGCCGGCGGGTGGGTGTGCGAAATGTGGGACGGTCTTCTGCTTTACCGAGGCCGGGTTACGCTTTTGTTTTTTTTTCTCGCTGGGTGGAATGGCCTTGGTAACTGAAATTTCCAAGATCCGGGAGCGTTCGCTGTCTGCCTAATACTATTCGCGACTGCGCTGAAAATAAGCTTTAATTTCTTGTACGGCTCTTATTACGTTCAGCGAAAAACAGGCCATGAATACTAGTTACCTAACCCACTGCCATTCGGGTTAGCTAAAAGTCTCTCTCATCTTTGAGATTTTATAATAGGTTGATATCCCCAACGTTCATTGGGTTCATGCTGAAATAAGATGATCTATTTATTGCCTGGAGATGAATGGAGAAAAAAAAATGCCCCGAATATACTGCATAGGGCCGATGGGGGAAAAATTGTGGAATAAATGAGCTCGCTAAGATTTCGTTCCAAGAGCTGCAATAAATACTCAGCTCTGCAAGAAGGTCTCAGTGCCTATTGGGTAGCATTAGATAGCATCTGATAATCGCCTATCACTTTCCTTTAGTCTGTTCTTCCTCTTCTTTCCCGAATTGCTGTTCCCATACGCGTTGATACTGTATGGGAACACCCTAGTACATGGGTTCCACGTTTATTTTGACGTGCTAAATGTCCCTTCCTTTTCCACTCTTAGAACAGCCTCGTACTGATTTAAAGAGGCTAAGAACTAACTTATATGCCATACTTATCAATTTCCAAGGATCGCCCATAATTTATGGGTTTTATGGCGGTTTATCGTGAATAAACTAACGGTGTGGAAGGACAACGGTATTTCATTTGCAAACAGTGTCGTTTGCACAAAATTTGTTTCTTAATTAGCCGACTTAGGGCGATAAAAGGCTAAGATCAGGTAATACGAGAACAAGGATTGGTAACGAGATTTTTATTTAGGAGCGGTAAGGAGCTAACGCTGTTCGGATATGCAGCATACGTTTGGCATCTTGTATAGAAAGGTGTTATCGATTGAGCGGGGCGTTAGTTTCTCCACTTTCCATCGAGTTTCAGGCGTTAATCTCGAATCACTTACCATTGAGACGGGGAAAAAAAACTCCATGCTGTTCCATAAAGATCTATGGTAGTTGCACATATAGTTGGAGACCTAGCTAGGAACACTTGCAATGGACGATTCGATCTGGCGAGACCAGCTCTCCTGTCTAAGTTTCCAGATAAGGCAAGCGTAGTGAACTTAGCTCCACCGTGCCAATCGAATGTGTGTGTCTCGTGCTCTGGAGTGTAAGGCGTCCAATGATAACCCAAAGAACTACCTAAGGAATTACCGGAAGTTACGACTAGGAGGGAAGACTTTCATGTTGCATACACACGGCGTTGCGTTCATTTTTCTTACTCCTACTAGAAGTATTTTCTAGAAGCTCTTGCCATTTTCCTGTCTTTCTCTCTTATTTATTATTTTAAGTTTTGCTTATTGCGCAATCCTTGCACCTTTCCAGCTTTCTGACTGGCAGTAAGAGTTATGGAAATATAATTACTAAAGTAATAATCCACGTGTAATTTGAGTTTGTGCAATATATATGCATTTTATATTACCGAACTACCCATCATGGAAACCAGTCCGCACGGGCATCAAACTTGCATGCGCTGTGTACCTACGTGCGCCGCTGTGCGTGCGTTCAAATAAGCTTTATTACCGGATCACCACCTCCAAAAGCACTACCTAACCTCACTGAACCTAACCTAACCTAATCTTCGATACAGCGACTTGTGGCAATGGCACACAGCAGAACAGCACATGTACTTGAACGCAGCACGCACGCACAGCGATGCACGTACACAAAAAAGTCGCGAACGTACACAACGCGTGCGAGTTTGGTGCCTGGCAACCGGGCCGGTATTAATGCATCCTTTACAGTGGTTATATTTATTCTTTAGGAATCATGGTATGATTTGCATTTGAAGAATGGCATATGACGTATTTTGGGTTTCATAATTTTATGTGCGTTTGTCCGAATCCATTCAGACAATATAGGACATGACCGTCCCTCAGGCAAGAAAACTTATAAAACGAAAGCTAAGCTGCTATAATTACACCTTACTCCACAGTAGTTAAAAATTGTTTGCAAAAAATAATGTAGTGTAGATATACAGAACTAACTTTACTACTTCTGGTTTCATGGGAACGTGGGAAACGGCAGTGCATTATATAAAACTCACATGACGGGTAAAAGAAGCTGGAGGCCTAACGCATGCAAATATTCGCTACTGACAGACCATCTCGCCAAACCGCAGGAGTGATGACCGCAAGGCCTAACACACGCAAAGTGAAATAAGAAGTTTTTTGGAAGTATAGTCAGGCTCGCCTAAGTTTATCTTCAGATGATGAAAGTGGAGCAATTGTTGGAAGCGCGGCTCTGTTGAGTGGCGCGGCTCTGTTGAGTGGAGCGGCTCTGTTGAGTGGCGCAGCTCTGTCGAGTGGCGCAGCTCTGTCGAGTGGCGCAGCTCTGTCGAGTGGCGCAGCTCTGTCGAGTGGCGCAGCTCTGTCGAGTGGCGCAGCTCTGTTGAGTGGCGCAGCTCTGTCGAGTGGCGCAGCTCTGTCGAGTGGCGCAGCTCTGTCGAGTGGCGCAGCTCTGTCGAGTGGCGCAGCTCTGTCGAGTGGCGCGGCTCTGTTGAGTAGCGCGGCTCTGTTGAGTAGCGCGGCTCTGTTGAGTAGCGCGGCTCTGTTGAGTAGCGCGGCTCTGTTGAGTAGCGCGGCTCTGTTGAGTAGCGCGGCTCTGTTGAGTAGTGCGGCTCTGTTGAGTAGCGCGGCTCTGTTGAGTAGCGCGGCTGTTCAGCACAGGTACAGATCAGCGCACCTGCTGTGTATGGCGAAGCATTCAAATGTCGATATAAAATTTAAAATAGGGGGCAATGCTCTGCACAGAAATTCCACAGTAGTTTTGCGGAAACAAATTGAAGTAAGAACTGAAAGCATTGCAGCGTGATTATTATCTCAAGAAGTATGGCGTCACTGAATCGTCGACTGGGACACTTCCATCGAGATAAACTATCCTAATTAGTCTTTGCGCGTCCGGAACCTCGGTCACGATCGTTGGTTTGTTGCTTTAGATAGAGAGTCAGGGGTTGAATCTAAGGAGATTGTCGTTGAGTCTGTTCCACATTACTGCTCCAGAACTGAATTGCAGCAGGAGTCATTTTGAGATCACCGCCAGATACTCGACGCAGAGGGACGCGTCCTTCATACATGACTGAAGTTCTTTGCAATGTCTCTCGCGGGACGTCCCGTAGGCGCCACTTGCCTAGGCTCTCTGGACTTTTTTCTTCCCTGTTCACATTGTCTCCTTCCTATTTAATGTACTTACTTATATCAAAGTATGTTTGGCCTATTTCTTCATTTTTCTTCGGTACGTGCTATGCAGTTGCGGATTGCTTCGGTGAGGGAACAGCCTCGTGCACTGGTTCCACGTGTGATCGTAGATACGTCTAATTTCTCTTCCTCCGTCAAGGTCGTATTTAATGCTACGAGTAAGGAGGCTAAATCTATTAATAATGTGGCTTCATTAATACTAAGTGATGTAGACTAGAACGTACTATTTTTTCTATTCAAATATCAACAGCCGAGAACAGATAGAACCCTTAGCCTTGGAACTCACCTGTTGAAAAGGGAAGAAAAATACCTACATCTCATGTCATACGAAGTCGCACAAAGAATAAAAAGGAATTGTCATTGACAGCGCAGATAAGCAGAGCACAGCCTATTTTGTAGCGATAAGGTTCTTTTTTTCTCGAGATAAGACTCAAGTACTTGTATTCTGTTGTTTTCAATGGTGCTCTTCGTGAGAGACAAATGGCAAGTCTTATCCTCAGATCCACCTCGCTTATCCATCGCCATTCTTCTTGCTCACGAGGGTGGGAACCGCTGCTCAATTGTTTTATCACCTTATTTGGCGCTCTTTATGGGCGTCTTATAATATTGCTCTTGAGTTTCACCCCGACACGGTGCAGCAATTTAATCCTTTACTTCTGACTTGCATTAAATTTTCGTCGTGATAAAACGACTTGAAAGTGCACCTTTATTAATATTCACTTGGCACGTCAAGGCTTAAGGAACGGCGTATTTTATAAATGGAGTGACAAACAGTGCTATTATCACAAAATCGTACCCCTCATTTGGTCCTGGTAGCGTTTTCGCCCGGTGATGTTAATGGTGGCCTGATATCAGTCCGACTTGTTTCACAGGCACAGTGCAGTACAACAATTTATCAAACCCTGGCTTGCTGAAGATTCACTACCTAGCTGTACAGACTCTTTCGTGCACTTCTCGAGCCCGGTATTGTTTACAATATTCTAAATTCACCTTACGATACTAAAAATTTATAAGCCGCCCTAGCGAAGAGGTTGCGAGGTTGTATTGGCGACTGTACTGTTTGTGTGTCCGCACCCCGTGTCCTGAAAACAAAGTCTCTTTCGAAGTAAGGGCCCAGTGCCCTTCAGAGTGTTGATGCTTGATATTGTGCTATGCTGTGGGCTGTGAGCATTTGCAAGGATTTTAATTTTATATGGAAGAAGAGGATGGACCACACGCATACCTTAGCATGAGCTTAGTTTGTTCCCCCCCCCCACGCTATGCTGTTTGTGCCCAAGGAGGAGTAGGCTACATTAGCAACAGAGATTCCCGTATATAAATTACCGTAGTGAGCGGTAGATGATGTGGCCACGGAATAACGGTATTATTCGTAGGCACAAGTTACCGATGTAGACACTGGGGCAGTAGGTACAGCGTACAGTGGCCGGATTTACATGATAGTTACTCGGAGTAATCTAACCGTTGGTCCTCATAATCCTTAGCTTAGTTACCGTCATGTGAACTGTGAACAAAATTTTAATTTTAAAGATCTTTTGGGTGGCAAACAGTTAAGTTAGTGGCCGAACTTCTGTGATTGGTCGATTAGTTGAAGCTAAATTTATATGTTCGAGGATGCAATTTATCGAGTAGTTGTGTGGAGTAGTTGAAACTCAACTCGCCTTTATTTATATTCGAGGGTGTAATGTTTGTAACATTTCTCTCCTCACGGGGCGAAGGGAGATCCATAGGGTTACGTTAGTAAAGTTTGGCCATTCTACGATATGGGAGCATAGCTCCCCCAGGGAACTCAAAGGTTACCTAAGCTTCCTTCCTCATGCTCCTGCTTCATTTCAGTTTTCCTCTTCTTAACCAAGTTTATGCTCCCACGTGTGTTGAAGCTAATTGGGAACACCTACGCGTATGTGTTCCTTATGTCTATTGACATGCTTCATGTCCCTTCCTTTGTTCACTGGAAACAACGAGGATTAGACAACCTACATACTCATTCCTACAGTTTCAGATATCGTAACTGTAAACATCATCTTTAGAATTTTCACGGCATTTCGATCATTATGAAATGAACGCGTTCGACGCCGTATTTCCATCTGGGTTTCTAAAAATGCGCATCACTTAGCTGGGTTAAATTCGCTTTTCACCGTTTTTCATAATAACCCGGGATAAGCATATTAATTAAGCACGCGACTACTTACGATACAAGAAAGTAGTGTATACGCTGCAGTACGCAATAGTTCTATAGCATTTAAATATTTTCATTCCATATTTAGAACTTCTGATAATATTATTGCTTAGTTAAACGTAGAGGTTTTTAGGTCAGTCCATCTTATGCTGGAATTGAAGCGGCATCTAATTACTTGTCAATCACCATAAAAGTGAAAAAAAATAAGCCTGTTAACAACAAAATATTGTACGGAACGAATTCGCATTGTGGTCGAGCTGGCAGCCACCTAGTGAGCGTTCCTTGCCATGAAAATCGAAGCTCGCGACTCGATGGTCTTACTCAGTGGTAAATAAAAAGACCATGTCAATATACTACATTACTGTTATTAATGCTCGATTGGATAATATTTTGGGGCACCGATGCTTAGCTCCCGAGAGAGTTGCTCCCCTGTATTATCAGTTAATTTTCGTTGGTCGAGTTTAATGACTCGCCTACTATAGTGTATGCACTGACTTGAAAGAAAGTGATACAAGACCGTAGACGTATATGTTTTTTGAATAACTCTCTGGAGATGTCAATGCTTTCAGAACCAGCAACAATAAGTAACATTGGCCTGGAATGGAGACAAATGTAATGGTGTTTAGAGATGCCTTTAGGAACTCGAACCAAAATCTTCCTGTACCACCGTCTGTAAATTAAATAAATAAATAAATAATTAGAAAAATTCCAGAGCTATTTGCTGAAAACACTGACGAAAAGCAATCCATCGTTTAGAAACGTTTACTAAATTTTAAAATCCACCGAACTACTCGTAGAAATTCCAACAGAGGTGTTTCTCATGAATCGGAAAACTTAGACCACCCATTTACTGTAACTGTACCCCATAATCCGAGCCATGAGTCTGCGATCCGTTCGTTGTACAATACAGTACCTCCCCCGCTGTACAATACAGTCCCACCCCGCTGTACAATACAGTTCCTCCCCCGCTGTACAATACAGTCTCTCCCCCGCTGTGCAATACAGTCCCTCCCCCGCTGTACAATACAGTCCCTCCCCCGCTGTACAGTGCAGTCCCTCCCCCGCTGTACAATACAGTCCCTACCCCGCTGTACAATCCAGTCCAATGCGGTCATTTGCAGAATCCCGTCACCCACTTGAGTTCTTAAAATCCAAGCAAAGATTCAGCGATCCATTTGCCACTGCAGCCATACAAAGTAGACGTGGACCGATGTCTGCTTTTCAACATTCTCGAATGAAAATATTTTTTTGATACTTGCGAAAGCGAATATTCACTCAAAGTTTCCTTTCTCAAGTAATATGGCATTTTATTTGGATTCTAGAGCCTGGAGTGGGCTATTCGAAATTTGAATTCGTTGTAGGAGTTTAGCCATAATTGAAAAGCTAATTAAAATCCATTAAATTTCCTCTATTTCCAGGATGCAGGACAAGAACCCACTCTTTCATGTTTCCCACTAACCTCTTCCCCGAGCACCGGCCCTTTGAAAGAGGAATATTTACTAGTAGATTGACTAGATTCTCTGGATTGCATGCAAGCCATTATAGCTGTTGCTAGTACATGTTTAAGTCCTAAGTATCTAATGGTTAAATTCTATCATTGGCAAGTTGAATTTCAATACTAAAATTTTTGCTGCTCTTTCGCCGGTCAGGTTACTTCGTTTTTCATCGCATACTATGCCGGCACAACTAAAAAGACGCTCACTTGCAACACTAGTTGGCGGACAAGCAAGATGAGACTTCGCTAACTGAGAAAGATTAGGACAAATACTCGCGTGCATCTTCCACCATTTCAGAGGATCTTCATCGGTGGATATGCTTAGATATTCGCAAAATATTTGCATGTCTACATGCAAATATTGGATATCATGCGAATATTTGCGAATGCGACTATTCGGTCCACCTCTGATACAAAGAAGCATAACATTCCAATGCTTTCATCTGCACAGGTCCATCATTTACCTAACTACTCTCAAAGATAGGGGCAAAAAAGACAGCGAGCTACACAGGCCAGTCTAGCTAACTGCATCCAAAAAATAAGATCATGTGCAGAATTCCGTCACCCACGAAGCGCTTTCAAAATCCAGGCAGAGAGGCAGCGAGCCGCGGCCTGTCGGCTTATCTCCCGCATCAGTCTCGGTGTCTCTGGCAAAACAAGGCCGCTCGAGGTGTCGGGTGACAGCAGCAGGTCATGACACTTAGGAAGCGTGGCGTGTGTCGATAACTTGAGGCGTAGTAACAAGATCAGTGACGGTTGGGAGCAGCTGTTGGTGCAGGCCGCTGATAATTTTTACTTGGACGACACTTGTTGTGCTGATGAGCTTCCAAGCCTTCAACAGTGAATGTAAATTGAGTCAAGTATGCGTAACGTTCTCCCCGTAGCTTACCTTGGGCTCTAATAAAGCTTGTGGGACATTCATCCTCACGTCCACTATACTGGCTTCGTTTTTCGTAATGTTATTATTTTCTCCTACCTTCCCTCTTCTTCCCGGTGCTCTGTTCCTAGTGGTTTGCTTGATGTACTATAGTGATACATAGTAACCCCCTAGTAATACTGTATTGTAAGAAACGTATTGCGCATCTCTCACGGGGATATTCTGACGGGCCCTATATACTAGTCAGAATATCTATGGGATTTGCACCTTCCTGCAGGCGGGACTCCTACCTGCACCCGTGTGGGGGCCACGGAAGGAGCCCCTTGCAAAAGTTTTTTCTTCTGTCTCCTTCTCTTTTCGCCGTTCGGCTCTTATAGATACTTTGTGCTTGATTTCCTGGCCGATAGCAGCGCAATGGGTTAACTGAGATTTTCCGGTAAGAATGCTGAGATTAAGTATTCGGATCAAGTAAAGATAAGCAATCCCTGTTCCTACGGGGGTGCTTATCTTTACTGGCTCAAATTTCTTTATAAAACGTTCTTCCATTTAAGACATATACGTATGTCTGAAACTGCAATGTTAAGGAATGCAGTAAGTAAGCACTGTGAATCAGTACACAAAGATTAGTTATTTGTTTCGCTCAAAGATTTCTTTCCAAAAGTGAATAGAAGGAATCTTTTATTGGTGTCGGGAACTGAGTGTTTTGCCGACCGTGCAGTTATCGAATGTTTCTAAAGTGACAGTTATTGACATGTTTAGCTTTTTTTCGTGAAATTTGTATGAAACAGGTTGAACGCAACCCTATCAAACCTGGTCGACCAGCCACATGGTACAAATTGATGTGTCCTGCTTTAGTCATAATTTCATCAACTAAAGCACCATAGGGGACTTATGCTCAGAGTCCTCGATGGGCATTTGGAATAGTTGGCCTACTTCATCACCATCGCACGGTTATATGGAGATAGTCGACTCGCACGATGTCAAAACACTGTTGCTGATAATTA
Organism: Parhyale hawaiensis; assembly: GCA_001587735.2. Taxonomy (NCBI): domain Eukaryota; kingdom Metazoa; phylum Arthropoda; class Malacostraca; order Amphipoda; family Hyalidae; genus Parhyale; species Parhyale hawaiensis. The sequence continues at coordinate 1,226,598 of LQNS02000139.1, forward strand.
AGAAAGTAGCTATGCCTGGAACAGTTATTCACAGCGAACAATGGAAAGCCTACGGGAACATTCAAAGGGACGTTGGACTTGTGCACTACATTGTTAACTACTCCTTGAATTTTGTTGACAGGCCTACAGGCGTTCACACCCAAGCAGTGGAGAACTATTGGAACACACAAACTAAGAGTAAAAGGGATGCTCAGATGTAGGAGAGAATTTCTAAACTCTTTATTTTCTCGAATTCATGCGGAACGAATGAAACAAGGACGACGAGTTTCATAGATTTTGTAACACTATTGCAGGACAATATCAATTTGCTTAAATTTGTACAAGCTTTTATGGTTTCCTGACTCGACATCATATATCATTGTTGTATTTTTAATTATATATTTCATTTTATATGTTCGCTAAATGTTAATCAATAATACTTTAAATTGATATAATGTGTTTCAACATCAAACCATAATATGCCTATTCGCTTCAAGTTGGTGTGCTTACTATACTTGATCCTATATTAGGGAGTGTTTATCTTTACTTGCTCAAACTTGGGAGTGCTTTTATTGACTAGCCAGTTACGGGAGTGCTTATCTTTACTTGATCCAAGTATTCTAATGAGCTAAGTAGCATGATCGAGCCTTCACTACAAGGATCACTCACTGAGGTGGTGCGGTGGTGCAACACTAAATATAATCAAGAATATTAAAAGGCAGCAAAACGCGAAAATAAATTTTGCATGAAATGTTCTCAGAAAATGTCACATGCTTATGAATTCTTGTACGTTTGGCCGCGATCTGAAGTTCTTATACACAGGGTTGGTTGAAACCAACTAAAAAAAAAAAATGGTTTAAACAAAAAAAAGTTTTTTTCTTGAGTTTTTGATTTTTATTCATAAATATAGCAAAATAAACATATTTGCTTCTAGAAATTGTTAAATTTTATTTGCAATACTGATAGGATCAGTTAATGTATTTCTATTTAGGAATCCGTTTGACTTTTAGGACAGTTAGTGTCAACTATTGCTTATGTTTACTAAAAACCTACAACTTATTGAATCTTGTTTTACCGTATTTCGTATCAGAGATGCGTATCTAATATATTCTGGTATGCTAGCATGCAGCTACTGAAAATTAGTAGTAGTAGTAGTAGTGCGGTAGTAGTTATAGTTGCTATTAGATAGCTATAGTGAGCTCATGAGAAGGATGCATGCATATAGCTATTACACTTTCATTAGTTTAGTACTCTATTTTTAATTAGCTAGAATCTAGCTATTTCTATCGAGCTCTTTTTGTAATTACCTCCGCCAAGGAGGTTGTGTTTTCGTCGTGTTTGTCTGTCTGTCTGTCTGCCTGCCTGTTTGTCTGTCTGTCACCAAGATAACTCAAAAAGTTATGAACCGATTTCGATTAAATTTACAGGGATTGTTAGGTATGTTAGGAGGAACAGATGATTAACTTTTGGTAAAGATATGTCCATCCGTTTGTTTGTTTGTTTGTCTGCCTCATTTTTCTCGATGCCATAACTCAAAAAGTTGTGGATGGATTTTGATGAAATTAACATGAGTTGTTAGGTATATAACCGTACGTTCGTTCGTCCGTTTGTCACTGTTTTTAATTTTATGCTTGTTAGCACAATAACTCAAAAAATAATTAATGAATCTTTATGAAATTTATAAGGGTTGTTAGTAATGTTGTAAGACGTATATGATCAAATTTTGGTGCAGTTCGGATTGTTCGTTTGTATGTTTGACCTATGTTTGTCATAACGTTTGTTAACACTATAACTCAAAAAGTCATGAACGGATCTTCAAGAAAATTGAACAAGCTGTTATTAATATAAAGAGGCACAAATGATTAGATTTTTGGAGTTAATACAAAGAAAATTATGGTTTCAGAACCAATTTGAATTTTTTGCTACCGTTGCCTCGCTTGGCGGAGGTATGCGCTCTCAGAGTGCTCTAGTTTGAAGTGTTTTTAGGTTTTGAAAATGATTTTATATTTCAATTATAAGTCATAGTATCTCTACAGTTTGGATATTAAATGTAGCCATAGCAAATACAGGTACTTTGCTAGCTGCTTGTTCTAAACCCCTTTTTCTTAAAATCATTCTTCTACAATAGGAAGTTGAAATTAAGTTTAACGCACGCTATTGTTTTTGAAAGCTAGCTTACTCTAGAATTTTAGTATTTTTCATCTAGGTCAACCCACCAGGCTCTGCAAAAAATTATGAACATTGCTCAACTCCTTCTCCCTCTTTTTAGGTGGACAGAGGTAGCATCGCACGAGGGTGATAATAATGAAAAAAAGTGTTGCAGACCCGGAGGGATAATGTTCCTATTGCACGGATACAGAGGTAGCACAGCACTGTCGCTACACTACCGCGCTTTCGTTTCCTTACCGACCGCTCTCTGTATTTTCACTTTACTCCCTACTGTAGAGAAACGAAAGCGAGGATGTCTTGGTAACAGTACCGTGTGTGTCCGCAGTGTCTGTTCAGGTGCTGAGCCTCTGTTAGTCGTGGCTCGGTATCTGTCATGTTCTTAGCACGTGAGGTTGAGCTGTGCAATGGGGTTCCGTGACGACTTTGTTCATCAGGCGCTAGCTTAACGCTTTTTGGAATTAATTTGCCTCACGTAATAATAACACAATATGAAGTGTGACACATACGGTATGTAATGACATGAAAGAGTCTGGGTTAACTTGCAGCAAAGGCTTTTTCTCTGAAGGGTGCACAATAGGATAAAGAAGCTTGTAGCAGTGCCTAGTCAGACAGGGTTAAGCTCTATGTCTTCTCTGTGTGAGAGACCTAAGCTAGCGTCGACAGTGACGTAGCAGCAGGGATCGCCCTGTACCACGTGCCGCCGTTCAGATGACGCCAGACTTCTTGTCTAAAAGGGAGAAGAAAAAAAGAAACGAATTCGTTCCTTCTTATAAAACAATCTCGAGTGGTCGATCTGAGTCGGCCTACGATTTTTATCATTACCATTTAACTAAAAAATATAACCATATAACCATCAAGATATAAACTGCTCACGTATTGTGCTATGGTCCTTGGAAGCAACAATTGGAGTCATTTAAAACTCGAAAATATTTCGTTGAAGTGTGATGGCACGCCAGTGTTCCCAGCACCACCTTTTACGACATCTACTTCATGCTGAAGTGGGTGTCTATTCAAGCAGATATTTTGCTTGGTTTTGTGATAAGAAATTGCTTTGGCCATGAAATGTTACTGAGAGCGTCGTGCTAACGGTTGACCTCGAATAGCTGTCTCAATAAACGGTAAAATGTCCCATAGGATAGGATAGCAGAAGCCTAAAAGTGTATGCATTTTTATTTACGTTGTGCTCTCGAAGATGTAATGGAAGTTTACGGCTTATATAGTCTAGCCATTTTTTTTTGTAATTGAAATAATGGATACCTTACGTTATAGCCCTCAGGGGTATATTCTGGCGGGCCCTATCCTTGTCAGAATCAGAATACATATGGGGCCTCACGAACCCACGGGCTGTCCCGAATGCCTTCTCATCAGGGGATATTGCAGCTGACTGGATTTTTCGTGTCTCATTGCGAAGATTCTCTTCACGGTGACATTCAAGCAAACAAAGATTCAAACAAACAAGGTTATAAGAGCGTTATAAGTATTTAGATTAGCCGTGATATTCAATTATTAAGTAAGCAAGTATCATCAGCCAAGTTTCGAATCGCGCTTTTAATTTGCAGTGAACCCTCAGGGGGCATAGGATGGGCCATAGGGCTAGGTTACCTTACGTTCGCTCATCTTATACTATGGGAAGCAGTGCCCCCCCCCATCCCAGGGGGACCCCAGTAGGTTACCTTAGCTAATAGGTAGGCCTTCGGGACGTCTGTCTTTCGTACCCACTTTACTTCCTTCCGATTTCATGTTCTCAATAATCTCACTTTCATCTGTTCTTTCTTTTGTTTCCCGACTTCCTGTTCTCATGTGCGACTTCGGAACGTCCGTCTTTCGTGCCCACTTTGCATCCTTCATCTTCATACTCCTACTGATGATGCTCTGTTCTACCTCTTCTTTCCCGACTTGTTGTTCCCATGCACGTTGACTCGAACATGGGCTCCACGTTTCTCTTGAAATTCTTTATGTCCCTTCTTTCTTTCTCTCTTTGGATCACAGTGTACCTACTTTGTGAGTGTATAGAGGCGCAAACTTGGAGAATAATAATCCCATGCGCGTTGATGCTGTGTGGGAACACCCACGTGCATGGGTTCCACGTGTCTATTGTCATACTTTACGTTCCTTCTTTCTTTCTCTGTGATATCGCCTTTGTCGTGGAAACGGAGACTTAAACTTCTGAATATGAGTAATAATAAAAATAATAGTAATAATGACAGTAAAAAAAATAATAATTCAATTTACTGTGAATTATGACTAGAATATTTGTAATTAGCTGTTACAAAATACACAGCGTTACGAGGTGCAGTAAAGCGATTATTAGCGCCTACAGATCATTGTCGTCGCAATATTGATTTAAACACAAGTGTCCAGCATTGAAGAATTGCACACTTTCGCAGTACAAAACTAGAGCACTCTGAGAGCAAATATACCTCCGCCAAGCGAGGCAACGGTAACGAAATACTCAAACTTGCTCGGAAAACATTATTTTCTTTGTATAAACTCCAAAATCTGGTTATTTGCGTCTTTTGATAGTAATAACAGCTTGTGCAATTTTCTTCAAGATCCGTTCATAACTTTTTGAGTTATACTGCTAACAAACATTCTGGCCAACTTACAATCGAGCCAACCGATCTGCACCAAAATTTTATCATTTGTCTATTAAAATGATTTACAATTCCTGTAAATTTCATAAAGATCCATTCGGAACATTTTGAGTTATTCCGCTAACAAGTATAAAACCAAACACAGCGAAGAACACGCGAACGAACAAACAGATCATTACAAAAGTTTGATCATATACTCTTCGTAATAAACCTAACAACTCCTGTAAATTTCATGAAAGTCCGTCCATAACTTTTTGAATTATGTCATTGACAAAAATGAGATAGACAACAAACAAACAACCTGATGAACGGATCTTCACCAAAAGTTAGTCATCTGTTCCTCTTAACATAGACTTAACAATCCCTGTGAATTTCATTAAAATCCGTCCATAACTGTTTGAGTTTTCTTGCTGACAAACAGACACACAGAATAATAGATAGACAGAGTGACAAGCCAGACGGAAACCTGATCTCCTTGGCGGAGGTAAATATACCTAGATCCTATAGTATTCATAGGAAAAATTGCGTTATAAAGCCGGAATTTTTGCCTGTGCATTTCTCGAATTACTCGCAAACTAACGGCGAGTTACACACAATGGTCAAGTGTGTTGTTTTTGTAAGCTCAAAGCTATGTTTCAAATGTTAGTCGTCAAATCAGTTTTCTCCGTTAAAGTTGTCAAGAAAGTTCCGGCCATCTCTTGGTTTCTGGAGAAAATTTTACTTGATTTTTTTGCACATTTCTGTTACTTAAATGGACAGAGCGTCGCATTCGTACCCTGCATGGAGAAGCACGTTCGCTTGACTATCGCTGGTCAACCCCTTAACCGAAAAAGAGCCCAATTCATGGTCAAGGATGTGTGGAGCGTGAGTACATGCGTTGTTCACAGGATGAGACCCGACCATGTTGGTCCACTGACGTCCGTTTGCGGCAACCTTCTGGACGGAATCTGATAAACAATCTCATAGAAACTACCAACTATTAAACTACATTATGGTCCCTAATAAATGTGGTACCAACCTATTTATTGATAGTTATTACACAGAAGTTAAGAAACTGTTTTAGTTACGAATTAATTGATAGACCAGGGAACCAAGTCAGGCCTCAACTGCTCGGATGCAGCAGGAGTGGTTTTGGAACTGGAAACATGCAAGTTGCTCTCACTATACAATCCATATATAGATGTAATACATACATATCCTGTATAGTGTTTTAAATACTCTTTACGAACTACGGATCGTAGTTACAGTATCTCAATGCTCCGAATCTCGCTTATGAAAGTGTTTTCTGATAGCATCAGCTCTGCTGTAGAAAGTAGTGCGCTGTATCTTTCTCTGGAAATTTTTAATGCATCTGCAGCACTCTCTCCTAATATTTTAGTAATATTGTGGTATAAGTACAATAAATGCATTTGCCAGGTAATACAGCTCTTGAGAACGATTTATATGATGAAACAAATTGCAAATTACCAAGCTTCAACTAGTAGCCAAAGTGTGGAACCCTGAACCTGCACTCGGTGTTCAGGTCGCTATCAGGATGGAACCAGCTACATATGTTACGTATTTGAGAGTCGTAGGAAGTAAATAATTATTATTTAGGCAACATGCATACGGACTTTTTTCTTGCAGCAATGGCGAGTAATTATGATGTTACATAGGTAAAGGATTCTGCATTTCCAATTTTATAACGGTAGTTTCACAAATATGATAAAGTGACATTTGGCCTTTCACCGGCATCAGTTCTTGGAAATTCTAAATAATTCTGTGTCTTTCTTGTTTCGTTTTTGTTGACGATATTTAGAAGTCTACTGAATTTCTCCCACTCCTTACACCAACAAAAAAGTAATTTTTCTTTGTTTCTAGAAATGACAAAACATGGCCATAGTTGTGCTGATGCTTGTTTCGGATCACTTTCTACGTAGACTGTGTATATAATGGTAATCCTTGGAAATTCCTCTCGCTAAATCACCATTATCTTTGTCAGGTAACAAAAAACTTTGAATAAATAGTAACCAACTGATTTATTCAAAGTTATTTTGCCAGTACTCACGGAACGTTTTCCTTGACGCTGGCTCATCCTGTTGGTCACCATGGCTTGCTATTGTTGGCATATCCTGCTTCAAGTCCGGATGCATTGAACTGGCATGCTGTTGGTGCGGTAAGGATGGAACTCAAAGCATTTTGTTTCTTTTGAGACGCAAACCCTTCAGGGGGTTTCTTTTTAATAATTTTTTGCAATTTAGTACGAATAGCCTAGAAACATAGACAACTGTTGGTTTTACATTATCGGGGTTGTCATTTTAACGGGCTAAAGAACACCATGTACGAAAAGATTTCACAGAACAACAAATTTTTGTACATGAGCACGAACTGTGAACAAATTTCACGATGATGGAAACTGTTCACACATTTTGTTGCTCACACGTTACAGCAGGACGTAACGCACCGATGACCCCCTGATCGGGAGGCAGCCATAAGGTTAGGTCCGTTCAGGCTCGCTCATCCTATTCCATAGCATGGAACACCCAGGACATTCCGTAAATTACACTGGGAATCAAGCAATTTGTTGCTGCAATTCTTTCAATTGTATTCTCATCAGTTTCAGTTTGTGACTTGAGTTTTGCAAACAGTTTTTGTCTTTCATGTCCCATTTTCAAGTAATCACGTCCTGGTTTCTTCCCTTCATCAGTGTTATTCCTGTTTGTTGGACGTCACTGGCAACATCTTCCGACGTAGTCTGTAACGATGTAATACTATTCTTATGCGTGAAGTTGAGTACAAACTTATAAAAAAAAACCTGACGTGCCAGCGAAATTCCAGTCGCAGGTCTGGAATCAGCGTCCAGTGGTGCCTTAGGAGCGGCTCTTAAACGCTTGATGCGACAGAAGAAAATGAAGATTTGTTCCCCCACATTATCTCCTTAGCTTGGCCTTCGGGACGTCTTTCATATGTGCCCATTGTGCATCCTTTCATTTTCCTGCACCTACTATTAATATTTTTCTTATGTTTTATCTCCATTTCTTCTCGATCAGTAAGGTAGCCTCGCCATGCGAGCTGTTTCAGTGTGGAAACACCCTCTTGTGTGGGTGCCACGTGCCTATCGATACATTACGATTTCGCTTGGTTGGCTCGTTGTAGTTGATCTGAGCCAATTCCACTCGCCAGAAACCTCAGACACGATTCTCCGAGTTAGTTGATTCTTGTTGCAGATGTTTTAAAAGCAAGCCAAGTAGGCTTGAGACGGTTGGAAATTTCATTTTACAGAGACGGGACATGAATGCCTTTCTGGCCGTCTCATTTATTCGATCCAATAGGGCGAAGCCATGGCACCTATGCGGGCTCCGGACGAGTGGGATCAGCTTAGATCGACATTGACGAACCAACTGAACGTGCCACACCATGACCTAGGTACATGTCCCTTCTCACATGTAACACAGCCTACTGTCTGGGGGGAGAACTGAACAATCAGATAACTCGATCTAATCTCGAAATCATTCGGTCGTTCATTCAATATTGTGCTGGTGAGCTCAAAACCGATCGCAGCTACGGATATAAAAAACGTCCCTTCGTTTTATGTATTTGGTTTACCGCACATCTAGGCCACATTAATACTCCGTCATTCATGAGAAGACATCGATCGCGTTCCTTTCATGGATCACTTTCCTTCCTAGACCTTGGTGATTATTTAATGAATTTATTTGTAATGCGACCGCTATTATTTTGCGAGACTAAGAAGAGCATTGCAATCTTGGTGATGAAATTTATCCATTGAAGTGAGTACAATTATTGTTGTGATATAACATCGTTATTTTCAGGGAAGTGTTTCTTACTTCGTGTTAGTAATAAAGTTACTAGCTATTACCTAGGCCAGTTTTATTTTGTAGTGAGTTTGTTGTAGTTATCATTGCCTGATTTTAACGAAGTATTAACTTGTATGCCTTCAACATTTGAGTACATAGTTCTGAGAACTACGATACTAAAATTTGAAATAAGTTAGAGGTATAGGCTACCCATTAGGGGCCTAAAATGGACCGTGAGATTAGGTTAGTTGTGTTTACTCGTCTTCTGTTAGGGACGTTATGCTGCTATGTTATGCTTCCATCTATTTTCATACTTTCCTCATGAATCTTTCTACTTACTATTCTTTCTAGATTCAATTGTCTCATGCGTGTCAATTCTTAGTGCATGGATTCCGCTTGTTTTCTCTCGACATTCTACTTGTTCCTTCTTTATTGCACTCTTTAGATCACGGTGTAGGCTACGGACAGGGCGACATAACTTAAGAGTATGATAACGACAACAATAGAGGTCTCCACAAATTAGAAGCAGACCGGGTTCGAGATTCAGCTGAGTATCGATTTGCCTTCTGGCATGCAAAGTACCACCAACTTGCACGTAGCACTTTCACTATCTATATGGTTTTGAATATGCCGCTAATTAAAGTATATTTAGTATAGATTAGATTACGAGTGCTACACGGCATGTCCCATCTGCAGCTTAGGATAAGCTATAGCTGTTGCTTTGCCTGCGGCCCTGATGACTCACAGGGAAGAAACTTCAGCAGTAACTATGCCCAATTGGAACATCTTTTTATTTTCGTAGCCAATGTTTCCTTCTATTTTTCCACCTATATTAATTAACATGAACAAGCTAGTCTTCTTATTCTAGCGCTCCTCAATTTGCTGCTTGTATTCGATGTGTTCTTCCGTTCACGTATTATAGTTTTTGGATGTAGACTAACAGTTGGGAATTGTCCCATGAAACATTCAAGTCGACAAGAAAGCAGTATATATACTTGACCGTAAATGTTTTTGAAAAATAAGCTGCCGAGGATAAATATATATACGGTAAAACGTTCGACTCTACTTAAATTGAAGTTCATTGTTGATTGGAGTTTCAATTAAAATACATGCGGGAAACCTTAAACGAACTGTTGTAATAAATCTAACTTTAGTTCTTTTCAATACGTTTAAAGCTTCAAAAAAGCTTTTCTTATTCCACATGCAATTTGACTCTCGTGTACTCTTATTAGAAATTAAGATTGAATTATGTAGACTACACTTCATTTATTTTCAGTCGATCTTTTATTCATTCAAAATTGGAAACTTCGGTTATTGCCCTTTAGGCTAACTTTACTTTAAGTTAACAAACACTCATTCGAAGTTCAACTTATGTTATTTTAGTTACCTAAAAGTTATTCACTTTCAAGGGGTTTTCGTCCGTTTGGGATTGGATATTTTTAATTAGGCTGCATTTACTTTAAATTGGTCTTTACCCACTTGAAACTAAGCACTTTTTAGCAAATCTGCAAGGAACTAAATTCAGCTAAGCAGATAACACGCAGAGCGCTGGACAAACTTGTCCGAGTTTCACTTACTTGTAATTCTTGGCCCATTCCTGTTCCTCTAATTGTGAAGTTCATTTCCATTTTTAAGTTTATCATCTGTATTTTACTAAGAATAAGTTATTATCTTATTATAAATTACATCAAACGATTTTCTCGTGCATGTAGGTATCAATGCAAGATGAACCATACGTGGCGCCTAACATCTGGAGGTAACATTATCTTTATGCTCTACAGTTGCAGCTAATTCGCTGTTTACATTAAGAAGTAGCTACAAAGTAAGAAATAAGTTGGATGTTCGGTCATGTAACTTTTATATATTTTTTTTTATTGCGGAATGGAGGGGCGAGTGGGTGACTCGTCTAAAGCTCTCTGCAGACAATACCTACTCCTTTCGGCAGGACGTCCTTTGTTTGCGCTACATCTGAAAAAATTTAGTGATATACAACTAGCTGTGACCTTGAAAACATCAGCCTCTGGACACCAACGCTGCCTGTTGTCTTTTTGTCGCGGAAACGCAGGACTTCCTGTTAATCGTATCTCTTATTTTTCGGGATCCCATAATTATACTTAAGTCACCGCCCTAATTTTCTGGGGCAGCGCTGGCCATTAACTCCGATTCAATAATCGAATATGTTAAGAGAATTGTAAAACTTTGCGTAATATATATTCCGGAATTAATTGTTAATATTAGTGCTCACTTGACCTTCGCCCAGTGTCATCCAACCTTCCTCTCGCAAGAATGGCATGGATAAAGTTTTGAAGCCAAGGGTTAACCGTAACCCTATGCCGAGCCAGTGACTACGCATGATTATTTGGATAATGCTATTCTTATGAGAGCGTTTCCCAGCCCCGCAGTAAAGAGTAAATCCGCATTCTTAGCATCGTCACACTCTTTCAAACAGTCTTCGATTTTCTCTTCTTCCTTTTTCGTTATTTGTGTTTACGTTCGGGATGGTTCGTTTTGCATGTAATATTGATAGGTATATCAACAGAAGTAGAGTAGATATCTTCCTTTCTGTGGATTATTATGGTGGGAAGCCGCTCCTTGCTGTAATTTTAACGCTCTGTGTCAAGCTCCGATATCTGCGTACAATAATTTGCTTTTTTTACCTGTAGAAGTACAATAGGGTAAAGATCCCTAGTAGCACAAAAATACAGACTGGCTACATAGGGTGGAACATAACTAATAAACTAGCAAAGAGAAGTTTAAGGCGCATTACATTAACCATTGGGGGGGGTCTGTTTATATATATATATATATATCCTCTATACTGCTGTTAACCTTTGCTCGTATAGCGTGATCAGTGAACAACATTCCATATAGCGCTATTCCTATGAGAGATATAGACTGAGAGAGAGGGTTAAGAACAAGTCGGATCACCAAAATGCTTCTTGCCCATCAGAAATTATATTCCATTGCACACGAGCCATTACTAGCGTAAACTCTTTCAAAATCAAATGAACTAAAATATGTCCCCGGCTTGTGGCTGGAATAGCATTATTTGAACCTCTGATGGGACATAGAATGGGCTGACGCTTGACTTACATCAAACAAGCATTGTTTGCGGTTCAAGGTAGTGATAAAATAAAACAAATATTGTGGTCTCGTTGAACAATGAATGTAAGACTTTCACCTTTGGCCGGACAAGCGGATTCCTGGGTCGACTTTCAAACAGCGCTGTTCTCACAAAAATTTATATTTATTATGGGCGATAAAGGGTTAGTCTTTGCCGAATGTTGTCTTGCTTTTTGTCGTTTTAGGAAATAATAATATTGAGTGCGTGCATGTACTTGAGATGGGCCATACGTTTCGTTAGGTTTACCCATTCATCTTATGGGGAGCAGCGACCCCGGTGGACCTCGAAGGTTACCTTTTCTCTAGCTGGGCCTTCGAGATGCTTTTCCTTCTTGCCAACTTTGCTCTCTTCAACTTGCATACGTATACTGATTTCACTTTGTTCCATTTTAATTTACTAAAGCTAAAACCCTCTAAAACGTTCTTAAGCCGTCACTAGTATTTGGGTGTTTTTATTTAAATACATGTGAATACTGAACATGTGTCGACATACATACACGCTCCTAAGACTAAGCCCCCTCCATATCCCTCAATCCTAGTGACGAACTTGAACTACTGTATATCATAGCATTCCTTGAAATTTCTTCGATCAAATACGGCAGTTCTTATACGGCAAATTATGATATCTTCAGCCTTTTCTCAGGTATAAAACAACATCCTTTGTGTCTACCAACACTGGTACCCACGTGTGCTCTCGCGCATCACTGCCTCATTCGGGAACGTTTTTCGTTCGTTAGCTAGGGAGGAGGACCACAGCCCCATCCTCCCCTACTTGCTCCTCACCCCCGTTTAGGTCAACATGGCTGCCGTCTCCAGTTCTGCTGGTACTGACCCATCCCATGTGAGGCCAGCACTTTATCGTTAACCCTGCTCGAGACAACACGGAAAGAAGGGTTCTACTGATTGCTCAAGATACCGATTCCAGTGATAGTCGAGAAACTTATTGGTTTTCAGAGTGAAACTGCTAGAGTAATTTGTGTATCTGATTATCGACTTTTCAGCTGGTAGGAAGTTATGGTGATTTTAAGGTATTTTATTTTGTGATTTAGTTTGATAGCGAAATGTGTTAAAATGATGTGGAGTGATATCAGCAGGTGTATGCAGAAAAGTTAGTTTCTTCTTGCTGCTGGCTTTTAAAAGAAGCACTGTAGACGGTTTCAAATATTGTGTGTTAGGTTGAAGTTCTTTATTTGTTTTTTTTAACTTATAACAGGTTTTTAAAAACTTTAAGGCAACACGTTAATTAATGAAGATTGGGAAGTGAATCGGTGTATATATGTATCATACGTCTAATGAACACTAACTTTTTCTATATGGACAAAGTCAGTTTTACAGCTATGGTACTCAATAACTTTTTTTAAAGTTTATAACTCATTGAAACACTGGGACAATATTCAGCTCTGGTTGATACTGTCAGGCAAAGCCAATTATTATGAGCGTAGTATTCATAAGAAAGTCACTAGGAAGTATCCCATTGCTGCAAAATTAGAATTTCCTGCTCAGTTTCCCATCTTCACAGATAAGGTAACAGCGAGTGTTCAGTGCTATCTATTGATAAGGCGCACATTTCTGCTGCTGCTGCACTGATTTCTGCTGCGGGAAAACGTCTCGGTCGTTAGCTCAGGAGACATAGGTTAATTGACCATAGGTGAATCCCGTAAAAAAGGAGTCTTGCTTCAAAAGAAATCCATGTATGGATATTGCTTTTTGTTTGTCAATCTAACTTTGCTTCCTCATTTGATTTTATGTCTCTGTTAACACCTATTTATGCGGCTGTAAGTATGACAAAGAGCGATTAGATTTTTGTTCATCCACTTCTTTCCCAACTGTTTCTATTAGCAGTGACTCACTTTTTTTTTAATTCTTCCTATCGCTCGAATTGTTTCTCGTCTCTTCTCGCTTGCTATCATTAGAGCCCGTGCATAAGACGCAATAAACCTCAGCTAAATGAAGAATATTTTCTTGAACAAAGAATGTCTACTGGAGGTGCCTATATAATATCCGGGAAGCTGGCACTCACATGGCGTTTGACCAACACAAAGTCGCAGACTTGCCAAGAGCTGCTATTGCTGTCGAAGACCGCGGTAATTCAAAAAATGCGAGTCTCAGGTTGGTATATTTTACGGCACATATTTATTTGCTCCAATCAATTTCAGTGCATTTGTGAAAGCTTACGTTTGTGTGATTAACGCAGAACAAAAAATTGCCTTCTCAATGAATTACCTGCTGGAGCACTCCTGACATTGATCTGGACGTGACTATGATGTGACAGTCATTTTTCTACGATATTGATGGCTTCGAAAAGTTTCCGTAGCATTACTGTGAAACTAAGAAAAATTAGCTGATGCGATATGGTTGCTTGTTCTCAGAAATTGGCTGCCAATCAAGTGCAAAAATAAAAATTATATAGTTGACAGTTCAATTATGAACATTTGATATAACTATAATTTTAATATCTCTGATTTGCATTCAGTTTTGTGGAGTTTTACTTAAATGGGCACATTTCTTCATCTTTCTCAAATCATTCTATAAACAATATTTCCAAAACCTATCCCTTATTCGAAAACTTCTCCACATACTGATTTACAAATAATTGTTGAAGATGTTCTATCACTTGCTCAGTACTTAGTCCTTTCTTTATAATCTCTTGCAGTTAACTTACTCATTTCCTTAAGATTTTCAGCTAACAGTGGTGTAGGTCAGTAAGCTCAAACAGGCAGTGGTTATAACGACACTGGGGCCAAACAACAAACAGTGTATAAGATACGTACAAGCAGAAGAGAAATTCAGCCAGATAGTAGAAACATGGTAGTGTCGAACATGGAGTACTTGCAGGCCCTTGCAGACAGTAACGTGAGTAGAACTCTTACGCAGTTGTAGCTTGCGGGTGGGAACAGGAGCCTTTGAGCTCGTTCTATTGACTAATCCCGCTCGTCCAAAACCTTGAATCGCATTGTACGAGTCAAAAGCAACACGAGTATTGTTGAGACGGATGAAAAGTCCATTGGATGGAGCATAATCGAATTTTCAGTTGTTTTGGGGCAACTGATCCAAAGTCAGCGCCTCAGATGCGATTCAACGAGGGCCGACTCAAGGCACCTGCCTGACGCAATGGACGAGTGGGATCGGTTAAGATAAACTTTGGGCATGTTCGATTGGGCGACAAAATTAAACCTTAGAGGCTTGACTTGTTCGAAACTTTGAGTAGGTGAGCTGGATTCGACCCGCTTAAATGGGTTTCAGGCATGGATCCTCAAAGGATTGCACTAGAGACTTCCAGAAACTCTGTGTTATTCCGTAAGATGGAGCATACATCCGGCTCACCGTAACTGCGTTGTTTCCAACACTTGTAACACAATTCGAAGTGACAAAACCAAAGTTTCGGACAAGTCAAGCGTCAAAGGTTTAATTTTGGCGCCCAATCGAACATGCCCTTTGACGAGTCAATGGGACGAGCCCATATTAGATATCACTGTAGTTTGACTTCTTCAACGCTGTCTCATTAGTGTTACACCAGTTATTGTGTCTGGTTACCTCCTGCTCTTCTTCTCTTCTAATTTGCTGTACCACCCATTCGTGGCGATCCCGCGTGCTTGGGTTGTGCTCGATATGTTGCATGCCCCTTGTTCGTAGTTGTCTTTGGATCCCCACTGGGGGATGTGGAAGCTTTATCTTGAAATAAAGCCAGTTTGGCTGGTTGGTCCTGCATGTGCATGCCTGTACCTCGCAACGACTAGAGACTCGGAGGGAAACGCTGCAAATTCACTTGCTACGTCAGCATATCGCGAGCACGTTGAAAATGGCCAGATATGTCATGAGACTGGCGAGCACGTTGAAAATTGGCTAGCTGCATCAGCTTATAGCGGAAATGTTAATTTAATATTAACCTTAGTTCTGCAGCATCAATGGTCCAGTAAATATCATCATATTGTAGGTTAACTGTGATTCACGTTACCGCGGCGGTATTTTCAAATACTGTTTTTAGTTTCTTATAATAATGAAAGACACTGCGATGCTGGTTTCGCTGAAAACCAAGGTGTCTCAATTACACAGACTAAA
The DNA here is from genome assembly GCA_001587735.2 of Parhyale hawaiensis. NCBI lineage: Eukaryota > Metazoa > Arthropoda > Malacostraca > Amphipoda > Hyalidae > Parhyale > Parhyale hawaiensis. Next base: position 1,242,319 of record LQNS02000139.1, read on the forward strand.
GTGTGCTCTTGATTGAAAATTGCAAAGTTGCAGTGTCGCTATAGCAGATGGGCTATACTCGCTAGAAAAATGATTTTGATGCGAATATAAACCTTATCACTCATGCCGAGTTCGGTTTCAGTCACCCGGAGAGAGAAGAGCACGCTCTCACGTGACCAAAACAAAGTTATGGATTATATTACATGGCGGGCCCTTTCCCTGCCACAATATGTTTGGGCATCACGCACCCAAGGGTCCCGAGTGCCTTCTCCGCATGGGATGTAGCATCTGGCCGCAGTTCCTGCTGACGAGGTTAGTTTTGTAAAGTTAGGTAGGTTCTCTATTTCCTTTTCTGTTCCGCGAGGTGGGCTGTCGATCGAGATAGCGTACCTAGTCTGGGGGACTTCTCTCATCTCTCTCGTGTGGCAGGCCGTGAAAGAGGCCGACCACTCGAATGTCTTCTACTATGCTTTGCGCCTTGTTTCCTGCTCGTAGTAGCGCACGTAGGCCACGCGACAAATTTTGTGGTATTTGAATACTACACACTCATCTCTGTTGGAACGCCTAAGTTGCGGCTACGGAGGTTACACAAAGTTTATAATTAACTAACGATTATATTACATGTAGCCAGTCTCACCTCATCTCGCTTCAGCAGGTTCTCCACCAAGGTTAAAGGTTTATTCAGCTGTGCATGGTTGTGAAGAAGTGCAACTTAACGGTTGGCTTTGTTTTGGTCACGTGAGACTACTGTCTTCTCTTTATGACTACGGAACTTCAGCATGTAAGGGGTTGATTTTATTGACATCTGACTCATACTTGCCGCTAATAATTTGAATGTCCATGTTCTTGTTGTTGCCCAGTATGTGACGCGACTAATGCTGATCTTACCGTGCTGCCGTTAACAGTTGCTAGCCAAAGTCCGTACAGATCTCGAGTCCCCAAAAGACCCCAAAAAGACCATTATTCACCGATAAATTGCTGTCCCTCACATATAGTAGAGTTGCTATCACGCATTTCAATTAGGTTCCTAACTCCACATCAAACGCGCACCTACTTCAAAGCTTCAAAGTACAATTATTGGTCTATGTATTTTAAGGTTCAAATTTTTTCATCATATGTAGGATAAAGAAAAGCACTTAACTCGAATGTCTGGCGAAAGTTGTGCTACTTTTCGAGTTTCTAACTGGTTAGCACTGGCTACCTACTAGAGCAAGCCCCAAAGTCTAGAGTAAATATTATCCCATGTATTAGTTTTGAGGATGTTACTTTAAAAAAAATGAATACACCAGGGAGCAACGCCCTGATTTGTTGGGCACTGCATCCATAGGAGACATTGAATGACTTTTCTTTCTTTCTTTCTCAGTTAAGGGGGCCTAGGATTAGGGCACTGCATCCATAGGAGACATTAAATGATTTTTCTTTCTTTTTTTCTCAGTTAAGGGGGCCTAGGATTAGGGCATTAGGGTTAGGTTAGTTGGGTTTACCCATCCTATGTTATGGGGAGCAGCGTCTCCAGGGGGACAGTATATGTTACCTTACACATTAGTTATTCCTTCGGGACGTCTGTCTTTCGTGCCCACTTGTTTCCATCAATCTTCATACTCCTACTGATGATGTTCTGTTCTGTTCTTCCTCTTCTTTCCGGACTTGTTGTTCCCTGCGCGTTGACTCGTACATGGGTTCCACGTTTCTCATTACAACATTCTTTATGTTCCTTTTTTTCTTCTTCTCTTTAGATCACAGTGTGGTCTGTGGGTAGTAGGCTTAAACTAGGAGAATAATAATAGTAACAATAATAATCGTATGCGTCGGTGCATCAATTATTTATTAGTAGAACAAATATTTGACTGAACATAATTTTTTATTGAAGGCGCTTTAGCCTATGCAGAGTGACCTTCGCCTTATCTTAATCCGGCGAATCCCCTCGCAGTATGAACACCGGCTGCAGCTTAGCCGGATTTTTTTTTTTTTCGTAATGTTCACGTGTTGTTTGGGGAGGACTCTGCGCTTTTTTTTTACCTTGTCGTTAGTTAGGCCTCTGGTCCATCTTTGTTTCCCTGACCAGTTGACTTTTTTTCGTCTTCTAGACCGTCTTTGTTGTATTCATCCCCATCCTTCCGAACTCGCTGGTCCATTCGTGGTAGTCTACTTATTAGCCTTGTCTTCAGTCTATGCTACACAATTCTTATTCTATTTTTTAAATCAAAGGACGAGTGATCTGTACGCGTTTTCGAAAGGTGACACCAGGTCGCAGGGCATGAAGGTGATCCAGCTAGATCTGGAGCATGTATACCACTAACATACACTTTCTATGTAAACTGTAGGCATTAGAGCTACGGCATGAAGCGCACTGTCTCGTATAATTAATGAAACCAGGAAGCAGTTGAATGTGAGATTTTATCAGAGCGGAGATATTTGTTTTCACTCTGTCAGACGCTGGACAAATGTCAAAAGAAAAATTACTGATCATTTTTGGCTTTCAGGACATAATGTGGCTGATGAAAGCTTTAAAAGATTTCTCGTGACTCGTTACTTTCTCCATCCTATTTATAGGACTATCATTGGGTCATTTCTACCTTTTCACTGCCTTTTGACATTATTCAAGGGGCAGTTATCCAGTATAGGAAAAGCAGGATCCCTGTACCGATAGGCCTATCTCACGGGTACATGTTGTCACGCTTTCTGCCAGTGCTAGTTAACACAGCCCATTTTAGACAACTCGCAAATACAGTATTTTGGATGCCTAGTGAATTAGATAACTGTAGGCTTCTCTTGCTCACAGCATGGTAACTGTAAAGTCAAATTCGGTTGAAAGTCTGAGCCTGTAGTCAACTTTGGCTGAACCTTTGTCCCACAGACCCACTAATTGTGATCGAAATTGCGACTGTTGCCTTGCGTGAGAGCAGATATTTGTTTGGAACTGTATTTACTCCCTAGCGTATTAGTACAACGTTAGCCATGTTTTATGTCTTTTTTTTCGTAGTATTGACTTCACAAGACAGATTTATGTAGTTACTTTGTTTGTGTATAGTGGAGACGGCGGCTACATTGCGCTTGTAGACCTGCAATATTATCCGTGGTGTCTCAACGCATGTTATACGTAGTGTTGACATACTAAATTATACAATTTTTTAAAGCTTAATATAGATAAAAGGTGTTAACCCCTATACACCTACTGTCCCCTTTTGTGGACGTCATAGCTAGTGCTATTCTTACGGAAAGTGTTGCTTAATCCAGGCATGAAAGTGTTAACATTATAGTGCCTGAATAAATTACAATTAGTCTTAGCAACGGTTTACTATCTGTAGCGTCCGCAAAAAAATACAGGAGTTGCTAATGGGTTTGTACTGTTTGTACGGCTTCATATCTATAGAGGGTAATGCATAGGGAGGGGGGGGGGCGGTAAAATTTACAAAGTAGCAGTTGTGTGCATGATTAACTCTATGAGGACCGAGTAAAATGTCTGTTTATCATAGAAATAACGTTATTGTAAGCGTCCTTTAGGTAAGACCGCGGTCTTTACAGGGTAAAATAGAACATTTTTCACATTCGATGCCTGTGCATCAATTGATTTAATACAAGCTGCCCAGCTAGTATATACAAATACTTTTGAGTGTTGTGGTCGTAAATATTTGTGTTTAATTATTGATGTTTTTATTGTTCAGGCAGGGGATCGTAACAGGTGTTTCATTTTGATGTTTTTTTTATTCAGGTTTAGTTTATCATCGCTTGGGATCTTGAAGTGGGGCATCTTATAACTGGGCTTCCAGTGAGCGGTGTACGTTCTTATGGCGTTGGTGTGTCGCTCTTCTTGTTTTGGAAAACAAGAGAACAATTACGGTATAGTGGGAGCGATGGTGTCTAACGTGTTACATACCAAACAATATAAATGTGTTACCACTGAACTGCTTACATCTGAGCTTAGAAAACGTTATAGAATATTGTGTCCAAAGTCTTTTACTTCAGGTTCACTTTCACAATAAATTTATTAATAAATTGAGCAAAACGTTCACTGCTATCTTACAGTCAACTTTTTACTGCTGAAATCCTCCTCAAGGAACTTCGGCGTCCCGTTTCGGAAAGTGATATTGCTGGGGAAACTGATCCCTCATGAGGACAGCAGAGACTTAATCGGGGACCTTTTTTGTTTTAGTTCGAGTACCCAATAAGGCATAATTATACCCTCTAAGAATTAGTGTTTGAGTCTAAATCGAATATTTTCACACGCTTTTGATATGAGTTTCAACCTCACGCATTTAGAAAATTCCACTTGTTCAGTCGATTCCTTTGCGCATACTGTACTTAGTCCCTTAGCCTAACATGCGAGCGCGTATGTTAGGCATAGGAGTCCTCATGACTCCTATGCATTTACTTGTGAGACTTACGAGAAGTTAGTCTAGCTTGTAAAATGGCGATATCAGTTGGTTCAATATAATCGGGCAGCTTCTAGCACCTACAACACTATTCAGAGTGACGAAGCTAAAGTTTCTGACTACCTTTCCGGACAAGTTGAGTCAAATTGGTTTGGCACAGTTGACTTTGACGGACCAATCGAATGTGCTCGTATAGTATCGTCACAGCCGACCTCCTCCACTGAGCACTGAGCCTTACGTAAACTATACAATTGAATCGTGACGTAAACAAAGTTAGTGCACTTTAGCAATTCATCATTAACGTATCCGTACATGAGCTGCCACATCCTAATGCCGGGGCTACATTAAACAGTTGCACGCTCAACTTTTGTGTGGACGTTCAACTCGCACTTAGCTCCACTCAAGTACTTTCCATGGGCATCCAAGATATAGACGGTCGCTGTGTAATAATGTGGACCACGTGCTAGCTGAAGTTCTGTTCATAAATTGATAAGCTGAGCGTGCGACTGCGTACTGTGACCTTGGCATGACGTAAAGCCGGGTTCATACTACATACAGTCTTTTGACGCTGTCCGAGCCTGTCACACGTCCGAATCTTATGTTGATTTAAAGTAACAACACTCGGCAAAGTCCTCAGCTATATGGCTTCTAACTCACTGAAGGTTTTAAGAAAAAGCACAACTTTATCAGCGCTGCAGGCGAAAGTTTCAGCAGAACCTGTGTTCCTGAAACAGCGAGGTGCAACAAAATGTTCTGACGCTTTGTACTGCGTATGTAAAACAAAAGACAATAGTGTGAATCCTCAATAGAAGTAAAGTTTAGCATTACCTAGCCTAATATAAAACCTATACTGCTTTGATCTAAACCGCATACAGTGCTAGTCAAAATGTTAGGTAGTGAATTACTGAGAGTCTCAGCCCAATAGACATTTTTTCTATTTTGCAGGCCATTCTGCATGGCTACAACTTGAATGACGGCAGTGGTCAAGCGACGGCGCATCACGGAGCTTTTGGCCACCATCCAGCGTATCAGCATCTTTCATCTCAGAAAAGCTCTTCACATTATTCCAGTCTCCAGTCCAACGGTTTCCAGGCTCCATCGTCATTCCAAAACACGCCGTCTCCCGTTGACCAAAGCTGCAGATCTTCCAGTCAGAGCAACTTCAGTTCTCCTCACCAACAAGATATTGCTTCTCCAGCAACTTCATCGATTGCGTCCCGTGATGCAACCCCTATTAGCTCTAGAAATTCCTCCCCAAGTCTGAATTTAGCCGTTTCATCACCCGTCCTCAACTGTTCCCAGCCACTTCGGCAAGAATTGCAATCCGCTGTCAACAATAACGCAGTGCCTTACACAGTCTCTAATGCAGGGAACTGTGATTCTTCTAAGGGAAATTTCGGCACGCGGATGACAAATTCTGAAAACAATAGCAATAACAAAACTGGAACTTTCTTAGCAAAGTCCTGGCCAGACAGCTCGACCGGTGGCAGCACCAATGAGGGTCCTCCTTCTTGCATGTACGCCAACAGCAATGGCGTGAGGAACGGGACCGCTGCTACCATAACCAGTTCTGCTGAGGTCTCACGGATACCAAGCCAAGTTCAACACACTCATCGTTCTCCTCCTGCTCAACAAGCACCAATTTCGATTCAGCAAATAGAACATCGGGCCTACAATCAGCAGCAACAACAGTACCAACGACCACCTGAAGAGCTCACGAGGTTACGATATCCCTTGGAGTTGTCCAATCGCCAAACTGATCAGCCGACCTACAACGGTCATCCCCCCCACAGCTCAGCCATGTTCATGCAGGAAAATGCGCACTGTGATGCCAGGTGAGAATAATTAAATGATAATGATTTGCTGGTGACGGTCTTTGTTGGTTGGTCAGTGGGTGCGTGATGGTTAGGTTCTAAATACTCTTCTAGTGTTTACCCCGCAGTCAACGAGTTACGGCAAAGAATTTGCACGAGCGTCGCTCCAGTGTCAAACACTTGTCATGGTGCTAATATTAAGGGGATGAATCGCACCACTGTGGTATCAGCTTATTATTGCTAGTAACAAACCACTGACAGTCATCACCAAATGACGGCGTCGTTTTCTTCACTTGTGTTTACTCATCACAAGTAATCTTAAACGCAAATTAAACGTTCTGCCTCTACGTTCAAAAATTGGTAGTCTGGATGGTAGGACCTTACGTATCACTGATATCCCCGTGCATTCCATTCTACTAATAAAATCTGACCGGCAAGAAATTTATTGCATTGTTGTGAAAAAATTGTGAAAAATTTTGTGGATCGTAATTCACTTCAAAATAATGCAGTTTATTTGTTGGTTGATTACTTACTTTCTGGTTTTTTCCGTCTCAATTAGAAGGATTCGCTCATCTTTTGTTATTTGCCCCACTTGAACCCACGGGCTATTTTAGCCAGGCCTCTGCGCCGTCTGTTGTGCCCGCTCCCTTCCATTTTGATGCTCCCGCTAGTGCTGGTGTCTGCTGGTTTTCTTTCGTCTTCTTTCCTGGTCTGCTATTCCCATGCACGTTGATCCTATGGGGGAACGCCGTCGTCTATGGGTGCCACATTCTTTTCGACATAGTACGTGTCCGTCCCTTCGTTTTTTGCTCTTGAAGCTTAAACAACGTCTTCACTTACTCACTGCACTTTCAATTGATGTAAGCTGTAACTGCTGCCAGTAGATTATCTATGCTGCAATATTACGGTGCCAGTTCAAGTAAACTGCTGCCCATAGACTATGCTTGATTCCAGTTTAGACTATCAATCAAGGCCTGTAACTGGCTGCCTCTAGATCATCATTGCTGTCACATTACCGAAGATCAGTGAGCTCGTGGCAGCAGATGCTATTGTGATCCTGACCATCATCATTGCAGTCACTATCAGCAGCGCTGAGTGTGACACCAGCCACTATCGCTCACAATCAGAGTAAAGTGTACGACACAAGCTGCTCCTTATCGACGAGGCTGCACACTCTTTCCTGCCTGACTAATGGTTATGCTCTGCAGCCAATTTAGTGATAGCCCTTTTCAATGTGCTTAACTATTATCGCGTCTTATAATTTGCTTATTGCTGGTATTTGCAATATTGCTCTAGTCCTTGTCTAGTTAACTGTACTTCCATTAGGTTCGCCCATCTATATTTTGGGAAGCAGCGATCTTAAGGGAACCTGTAGGCAGCCTTAGCTGTCAATAGGCTTCAGGGATATCTTTCTTTTTGTGACCACTTTGCTGTTTTTAGTTTCATACTCCTAATGACGCTGCTCTCATCTGTTCTTCCTCTTCTTTCCCGACTTCCTGCGGCCATGAGTGTTGATCCTGTGTGGGAGCACCCTCGTGCATGGGTTAGTCGTTTTATCATCTCATAGTAATTTATAGGCCTATGTCTCTTCCCTTTCTTCTCTTAGAACCTGAAACTTGTGATGATTTCGGGAACCCGAACTAACCTATATAATAATTGTAGTACCTTAAAGTACCTATGCTTATTGCTAGGCATTTCCATCTAATTTTTGCTTGTGTTCTAATTTACTGTACTTATTGCCAGTCTGTCTAATCTGCTTTTTTATCAACTGTCTGCAGTTAATATTTTACCCAGCATTCTAATGGCAAACTTGACAGGAAGACTTGACCAAAGTTGCAAAGAAACTTTATGATTGTCGACCCACGGTATTTCAAGCGAGTATTGAGTATTGATCGTTAGATGTCGGTATGGCATGACTTACCCGAAGTTCAGGTATAGTTTGTGTGCTTGTAAGTTAGGTAAGACACATTCATTTTCTATCTGAACCGAAAATATTTTAACCTGTTCTAACGTAATACATACTCTGAGCATGCCATATACGATACCGTGTTTAAGGGCATGTTGAAAAAAATCCGGTGTCTGTATAGGCTTTAACTTTGCTCACAACCACCCCATTACCCTTGTTTATTGCTCTCTGTTGGGTCAGTAATGCTGTTTATTGCTAACTCTTTAGTTAGCCTACAGGAAACTTCCTACCTATTTTGTTCATGTAAAATATGGATACTTCTACGCAGGTACTGCACTGTTTATTGCTAACTCCTTAGTTGTAGGTAGCCTGCCTTGATATCTATTACTGGTAAAGTATGGGTAATCGAGCGGGGGTATTGCCTCTCTCTAGTTAGCGAGAAACTAAAGGTACTTAGGGTTGGTATGTCTGGTTTGTCAAAGTGGGTCTGAGGGAAGCCCGCGCTTGCGAGACTTGAGACGGCTGTCTTTGCTTCTCCCCGTTTCGTCGACTGCGGGGCGTTAACCTTGAGTCGGTTACACACGAGACGGCAGGAAACGATGCTCCATGCTTCTTAAAATGGAATTTGCAGATGTCTCAAGCGTACGTGGGTTGCGTTTAACATCTGCAATGCGGTCCAAAGCGATGAAATGAACGCTGTTGGTTGACGTGTCAGACGAGTGGGATTGGATTAAAATAGACTTGGACAATACCATCGCGAGAGCCCATAGCGTATATTTGGCGTAACGGACTGGACCAGTTCCATCGGGATCTCATTAAATCTTTTAATTGTCCCAGGTTTCCCGGCACGAGCGTTTGTTTCGCTACTTTGGAATGAGTTTCAATGACTGGTGCCGCGGCGTCATAGGGGCGAGGTCTCACCCTGACCGGCTCGGGGCTTTGGCAGCACATGCGGCGGGGGTTGCTTAAGTTTCTGTAGGGGTTTGCCAGTTTCGGCTACTGCCTGTCTCTTGTAACTTTGGGCTTTGTTACACAAATGCCTTAACCTCAACTGTCAGTTTACTACAGCTACAGCCCTCTCGAAACCCACTACTGGTAGCTTAGCACAGCCTCAAGCGCCAACACTCTGACTGGCACTGAGCCCATAAGAGACATTGCCCCCGGCCTGCAGACAGTCATAATTCTGTTGCCAATGCGTCATTGCTTTCGCTTCACTACGGTGGGCGTCACTGAGAGTAGTGGAAAAAATGATTGGCGGGACAAGTTTATTTGTGTCCATCAAGGAGGTTATGTTTTCCTCGTGTTTGTCTGTCACCAAGATAACTCAAAAAGTTATGAACCGATTTAAACGAAATTTACAGGGATTGTTAGGTATGTTAGGAGGAACAGATGATCAACTTTTGTGAAGATATGTCCATCCGTTTGTTTGTTTGTCTGCATCATTTTGCTCAATGCCCTAACTTGAAAAGTTATGCATGGATTTTTATGAAATCAAGATGAGTTGTTAGGTATATGACAAAAAGTAAATGACTAAATTTTGGTAATAATCCGTTTGTTTGTTCGTTCGTTTGTCACTGTTTTTAATTTTATGCTTATTAGCACAATAACTCAAAAATTAATCAATGGATCTTTATAAAATATATAGTGGTGTTTAGTAATGTTAAAAGACATAAATGATTAAATTTTGGTGTAGATCGGTTTGTTCGTTTGTATGTTTGACTCATGTTTGTTTTAGCGTTTGTTAGTAGTATAACCCAAAAATTTACGAACGGTTCTTCAAGAAAGTTGCACAAGCTGTTATCAAAAGGCACAAATGATTAGATTTTGGAGTTTATACAAAGAAAATTATGCTTTCAGAGCCAACTTGAATGTTTTGCTACCGTTGCCTCGCTTGGCGGAGGTATGCACTCTCAGAGTGCTCTATTTTTTTTTTTTTTTAGATTTACTCTATCCTTTTCTGGCTTGTTCTAATGTCATATCTGGTAATCATTCCTCTATTGGTTTTTAGTATTTTCTTGATATTCTGTATGCCCTTTACTTTTCTTATCGTATATATTTTAGACTTGAGTGCAAGTTTATCATCTTTTGGACCCTTTTAGCGCGAATTATTTCTGTGATGACGCTTATTGCGCTACGGTATGCAACATTATAACAACGATTGCTCGGGTAGTCACTTACAATTTCGCGCTGAAAAGCTTGATTTTTGTAGCGCAAGGGTGACCAAATATTAATAAGTATTGTAGAAAGAGTCTGTACACAATTGACAATGGGTCACAATTATGGCGGATTCACACTATAGTACTTTGAAGCTGCCACTACCCATCGCGCGTCCAAATGTTTTCTGGTTTCCTTGTCAGCAGCAGAAAATTGCCCAACTTTTGAGTTGTAATTTCATCCAATTATCAAGAGACTAGCGGACCCGCGCGTGATAAAATTCACGCTATAATTGATATTTTTTATTAATATCGGCCGTTGCTGAATCTTCTCTTCTCTGACTTGCATCATTTTCTTCATTGATCTTTTGTCGTGCTTTCAACCTCAGAGCTTTTTTTTCTCTGACTTGTCGTTTCCTCATTTTCCCACTCACGCTTCATTCACTTCTGTAACCTTTCGGCTTCAAGTCTCTCTTGACTGTATCGCATAGACGATTCATCTCTCTCTATGCATTCGTGGCACGTCTTCGATCTTGAGACTGTAGTAGTCTCGTACTACTTATACGTTCCCTATCTTCCTTCTTGATTAGGCGCGCGTCTTCAATAATGAGGCAAAAACACTGCAATAAACTTGAATGTAACTCCAGCCAGCTTGTAACATGTCAGCGATCCGTAGCGAAGATACGGTCTTGCGAACTTAAATATCTGCTTCGATGAAATTTTGAAATTTTGGGCTATGAAACAAAATTCGCACCTTCGGAGAACGACAGCGTGAGGGATGATATGCGTGGTATGGAGCTGAAGAAGCATATGGTTATAAACAGAAATAGCAAGATCTGCTTCAGCGACTCCCCTTTAAACGGTAATAATACTGCTATAGAAGAAGAAAAAGTGAAAAACAGTAAGCTAGAAGAAATAGTTTACTGCCCGTGAAAAATTACCCCCTCCAGAGCGCGTTGTTGACCATCGGCAGAATTTATACGTCGTGACCTGAGAGAAAAAGTTACAAAATCGGACTCCAGAAGCTCCATACATAGTGTTCACGTTTCAAGAATTGTTTCAAGCAAGAAGTGTCTTCAGATAAAGGGATGAGGATCAGTCATTGCCATCTTTTGCAACCTGGTCATCGTTTTACAAAATCTGCAACTTTACTTATTACCTCCGCCAAGGAGGTTATGTTTTCGTCGTGTTTGTCTGTCTGTCTCTTTGTCTGTTTGTTTGTTTGTCTGCCGCCAAGATAACTCAAATAGTTATGAACCGATTTGGATGAAATTTACAGGGATTGTTAGGTATGTTAGGAGAAAGAGATGATTACCTTTTGGTGAAGATACGTCCATCCGTTTGTTTGTTTGTTTGTCTACATCATTTTTCTCGATGCCATAACTCAAAAAGTTATAGATGAATTTTGATGAAATTGACATGAGTTGTTAGGTATATAACAAAGAGTAGATGACCAAATTTTGGTAATGGTCCGTTTATTTGTTCGTTCGTTTGTCACTGTTTTTAATTTTATGCTTGTTAGCACAATAACTCAAAAAATAATGAATGGATCTCTATGAAATTCATAGGAGTTGTTAGTAATGATTAACGACATAAATGATCAAATTTTGGTGCAGATCAGTTAGTTCGTTTGTATGTTTGACTCATATTTGTCATAACGTTTGTTTAACAGTATAACTCAAAAAGTTATGAACGGATCTTCAAAAAAATTGAACAAGCTATTATTAATATAAAAAGGCACAAATGATTAGATTTTGGAGTTTATGCAAAGAAAATTATGGTTTCAGAGCCAATTTGAATTTTTGCTACCGTTGGCTCACTTGGCGGAGGTATGCGCTCTCATAGTGCTCTAGTTTTTTGTCTGTTTTCTTCAAAGCGGATACAAAATAAATACAAGAAGCATTTCATTATATAAGGATAACGGAAGCCAGTGACACTTGCTAGCTGCCAGCTGACGTGAAGGCCAACATTTTATCACATCGCTGGTTGGACACACGGCTGGATTGGTACGGGTAACAAAACTATAAAGGACTGTGGTGTGAACCTAGCTGTAGACATAAAGAATTCCTGGCTTATAGACCTTTTGCAGCTGTGTAAAGCCCTGCAGTGATGCTTAACCTAATCGTGCCTTTACAATACTTTGGGTGCGTTCGATTGGGGGTTGAAATTAAGCCATCGAGGCTTGACTTGTATGACTCGTTTAAGTTACACACCTTTTCCTTTAAACGTTAATCTTTCAGAAACTCAATTTTGCTTCTGTAACTAGAGATATTAGCCTCTCACCAAAGTTGCATAGCTTCAAACACTTGCAACACGATTCATAGAGGCAAAGCCAACGCTCGTGTCTCAAGTTTCGGACAAGTCAAGCCTCTTATGCTTACTTTCGACTCCCAATTGAATGCGCCTCAAATCTTGTCTTTTTGTAGGAATAACACAATCGGTACGTGGGACGTGACAAGACGTACACTGAAGGATTGCTAAATTATGTACACCTTGTTCTTGTTTCTCCCTAGATGAGCTCTTGTTGTAATGCAATAAGGAGGCGCATTCTCCCAAGTTAAGGATTTAATGAGCTAAAATTTAAGTGTCGTCGAGTCACCCACTTTGAGTTAAGTAATCTAATCTCATGAGTCTTAACATGTCCGAAACCTGAAGTTTGAGAGTTCGACTCAACATGTTTATCGAGTTTCAGGCGTTAGTGGCCAACTGGTTACTCATATGAGAGAGCGTAAAGCTTATCTGCTGAGTGTTCATTTGAAGAGTCAAGATTAAAAGTCCGGTTACGTTAAAACTACTTGCGTTAATTTACGCTGCTCCAATTGTGTGAAGCGAATACGTTTCTTGACATGCCACAACATTGACATGTGCTTTAGACCTCTGCGCTCTTATATGCCCCAGCTTCAATTCCTGATTTCCAAACCGACGGAGCTTCTCCTTTCCCTGAACAATCAGCCGCATTTTCAGCAGCCTGTCCAAATATTTTCCTAGCATTTCTTTACTTTCTTGAAATTAAAGTATGGAGCATTATTATGGGAATAAGAAGTAATTTTGATGAGCAGTTAGATACTGAACTGATACACGTGCTTAGTGTTGTCGCCGAGAAAAGTTAACCCTTTCACTGGCTGGGACGCGTGAGCAACTTTTCTGCCTAATGTTCCTGTTTGGGACTTGGCTGTCTGATTTCTGTTGTTATGGAAACAGCAGAACAAAGTAAAACGTCAAGGTAATAAAAGCAAGCAAAACAGAACAGTAGCATCCATATCAGGTATGTTGATTACAATTTCAATACAGGTAGTCCTCGCAAGGTGTCGCACTTGTTTCATACTAAATTAGATTTAGGCTCAAAATTTTTGAGTTCTAGGAATTCGATACAAGTAGGCCTACCTCAGTTCCTATTGGTGCTTTTATTCCGGCAGCGCAATTATGACCAACAAGAAGCGTACTACTCTCACGTGTAAGCTTCATCGGACACAGTTTATTGAGTTTACATAAACTAAACGTTGCCAGTGATGAAATGGGAAGTAAATATTCATTTAAAGTTAATTTTCTATCGTTTTTAATTGTTTCTGAATCATTATAAATATCATAGTATTTCCTTAAATCTCGCAGTTTTCTTTTTGAGCTTTACAGAGCACAATTCAAGGTCAAACTCAAGGAAATTCAAGGATGTGATTAAGGCCAACCGTCTCGATTTGCTTCATCTCGTGGATGCACAAGTCTAAATCTTAGAAAGAGGACTACTTGTCTAACTTTATAGACGTTTTGGGATCTATCTCATCAACAGTACCCGCAAATAATAATAGAAGAAAAACCAACGAGGTCATAAGTGCGATTTAAATCAGATACGTAAGAAGAAATGGGGAAACGGGAACCCATGGCTAAATGAAATATGTGTTCCATTTGTTGAGCTTTTTCAGGGCTGACGTCGATTCTATTCCTTATGTTTTTTCATCTATATTACTTCAGATGAATGGCTGGATCCACAGCTGCATTGTTAAGGTGAAAGAAAACCAGTTTGCTGTATGGGCGACAGTTTGGTTTGCGTCCGCACTGTGGGCTACGTGGGCAATACTGTACTGTTTGGGCTGAAGGCTCAGCGTGTGCGTCAGAGTTGTCGCGTGAGCGTAACCTGTTGCTATGCTGCGGGCTGTGAGTTTCTGTGAGGTACCTGACATCATCAGAAGGAGGCATTTTCTTGGGTTGATGGTTGAAAAATGGCGTAGCAGGTTAAACATGAAATGCGCGAAAGAGGTATTAATATGACAAACTTGAAAAGAAGAGACTGGAAATGAAGCTCTTTTTGTGAAAAGATGGTTAGGGAAGAGTTTAACGTGAAGTTTATATATTCGTAGAGGTTATGAAAAAGACTAATACATAATTACTCTGTCTAGCGGCAAGTAAGTTACTAGATTTAGCTGACCTGCTAAATTACCCTACGTACTGAGTTGATATTTATATGTATAACTATCTTAACTAGTGACCGATGCAGCAGTTAAACCTAGATAAACTTGAGTTGACGGTGCGTGAAGGTACTGGCTCCATTTTCTTCGTAGTTTTTGGGTATACATGCACATGCCATTAAGGAAGTAACTTCATTTACTGATGTAGAATTATAATAATGATCCAGTTTAATTGTATCAATGCATATTGCTCGGTATGTAATTACGAATGTTATGGGAGCACAGGATAGCAGAATAGTTATGCCAGATTTTTCTGCTATTTTTTCGTATATTTTGGTATTAATATATGCATAAGCAGATAGAAAACCAACATTATTTACAGATTCTCTGTAATTATCAATAGAGGTCGCACATTATATGTAATTACGAAGGCTTTGAGAGCGCAGTAGAAGAGTGGCCAGGGCAGTTCTCTCGATCGTTATCACATTATCTCACTAATAGAGATATCAAGGGCTCATATCTGCCACGATAAGGGCTATCAGCTCCTTTAACTGTCCACTGTTGAACAAATCCTGGCTACCTGGTCGGGCCATCATTCGCTGATTTTAATTCCTTCCCCTGATACTACAAGTGTCACATCCTCTGATTACTACCTACCGCCTGCAAACGTGCTGTTAAATTCTGACAAATTCTGCGGATTACGAGCTTCGTTTCCATTTTCTGGTACGTATCAGTGAAGCGAACCTACGCGCGGTGTGTTGGTGCGAAAACGGTGATTACAGAAGCGCCATTGATAATATGTTTAGTTCTGTAAGCCTCAAGCGATGCAGGTGTGATTGGCCAAAGTCGTAGAGCGATTATATGGGTAAAGTAATAGCTACGTTTTGATTATTATTCCTACTGATGATCTGTCTTTGTTGGTGTACCTCTTCTTTTATGGTTGTTCTTCCCATTCATGGAATCGTTGTATGTCCATTTTTGTTCCTCCTTTGGGATGGCAGTGGACTCGGCGGGTAAACTAAGGAGTCTTAGGCTAAAAGTATGATAAATTCTATTCTGGAATAACGTATGATAACTACTTATCTCCATAAAGTTTATATGCATTGCATGACTTGAAATTACTGATCGAGTATTGGGTTCCGTATGGTTTTGATGGGATTTAACGAAGAATTCGAAGCAGCGAGACAATTTCAGCTATTTTTGTTTTATTAAAATTAACTAAAATTCGTATGTGTAAGTCAGTTGAAGTATACTCGGCTGCACTGTAGCAGCAAGAACGAGTTTTCTCGGAATAATGTTAACGTAAAATGCCCAATTATTTGGGAATAGAAATTTGAAGTCTGTGACGGTAAGGTGAGTACTATCCGTGTCCCGCAAATTGTGTGGAATAAGTTTGATGATACATAATAGTATTGAAGTTATTAATGTTTTCAAGGCTTTTGAGAAGTTTAGCCATCAGCTAGGCCTTCGAGACGTCTGTCTTTCATGCCCACTTTGCGTCCTGCCCTTTTCATACTCGTACTGAAGATGCATTGTTCTGTTTTTCGTCTTCTTTCCTGACATGCTGTTCCCATTCAAGTGAAGTATGCTTTTTAAAGATAATAATTTTTACAGTAGCTTAAAATAATTTCTGGTCAATGATTCCAGGTTTCAATTATTCCTCACTATCAGGTACCCAGGTAAAGTAATATTAGGTACCAAAAAATTCATTTTCAAAACGTGCTTGCCATTGCAACAAAGAAATCGCGCGCCTTTTATTGTGCACCGATTTGTAGCGTAAAAATTTCTATGGCAATTAATCTAAGATAGAGAAGAAACTAAATAGGTTATTTATGATCTGTGGGTGCTGTATATGTACTGCTAGAGGCAATTGTTTTCTTACAGTGTGATGTTTTAGTGCCTGTTCTGTGATTAATATAAAGACATAACAAGAACAGAATATTTAGTTTGATATTAAATAACAACTACGGTGTTTTCCCTACTCACGTCACGGGAGGTGCTTCCCAAGTAGAGGAACTCCGTAACCTCCTTGGTAAACCTCAGCCTTATCGTCAGGCCTTTGCAACATCTGTACTTTCGTTCCCTAGTCTCTTCATTTCCATTACTTCCAATACTAATCTTTATCTTGTTCTTCCTCTTCTCAACCCGTGTTATTGTACGCTGTTTTTCCGTGCTTGAGTGTCCAGTTGTTTGTGCATAATCCATGTCACTCCATTGTTTTTTACTCCTAAAGCTCGGTGCCGTAGCTAGGGCGGTGAAAACTAACATATATTATACTTCCTGTACGTATTGATTTTTCGTCATGTCTGTACTCTTTGCTTTAACCTATTAATGTACAGTGTTCAATTTTTTGGACAGTAATACTAGTGCTATTCGCACGAAAACTGCAGGTTTACCTTGGTTGAAATAACTGATTAATTACCTCCACCTGTTACGAACTTCTCTTCGCTTTCCTATCTCGAAACATCGTGTTTGGGAAGGACAAGACTGACTTGTCTAATCTACATAATGTCGATGAAGTCCCTCCACTTTGCTATAGCAAGCTCACTTAAGATTGAAATAGAGCAGCTTAGGAACAAAATACTAGCAATTATTGAAAATGTCGGTTACATTAGTAAAGTATTACGCAAGTCTACACGCACATTCCCAGATCTGTTTGTATAGATTTCATTGGTTGTAGCTGGATCTAAAGATGTATTCAAGTGAAGTATGCCTTGTGAATATTATAATTATTTTCAGAAGCTTTCAATGATTTCTGGTCAATGATTTCAATAGCTTAAGCTCCCTAACTTTACCAGAAGAGAGTTTGCTTGTTTGTCCACTAGAAATTGAGTCTTATGTTATACAGTGACTCTTGAGTCAGATTGGTTCAAATAAATTTTAGTTAGAAGCTACAATCAGCCAGGGGCTGTCTACAAAAATGTACATAGCGATGTAAAAAATTGATTTAAGGACCATAAATTCAAATTCTTCAGTACGGCTGAAAGTAAACAACAGTTATAAATTTACTTATACCAAAAATGGCTGAAAACTAATAGATAATGTTATCGCACACCGTGACTGGCGAATTTAATTTTTTCCTAATAGATAAGTGTTAGACCCGCAGTAGCAGCTGACTAGAGCGTCTGATTTTGACTCTTAAGACCGCAGGCTCGAACCTCGCTCCCAGCTAGGCAAGATCTTTGCGCGCTTGATGTGATCGGTCAGCATCCGGCCTGCATACTGCTCTGGGTTTACTGACCTTCCCCAGTAATGGGGAGGGTTGTGGGGGGGGGGGGGGGTCGTAGACATTGTTTGTATGGTGTCTTCCGCCACTGGCGTCGTAGCTCTAGACATCTTTGGTCGACTGCAGCTGTATACTCCTCTGGGGCCTATTCGTCTATATCTGCAGCACAAACCAGTGCATGAATGTTTCCCAGTTGGAGTACGGTCAAGTTGACTTACCTTTTTACGATGGAAGATCGCTATATTAATTAATGACAATGATACTGCAGTTGAGTGAATTAGCCTTAGGATTCACAAATAGTGGATCGTGATGTTGATGGTGTGGCGCACGATCGGTGCGGCGAAGTCTGAGTAGTTAGATGTTCTAACATGACGAAAGTACTTTTAGTAATCTCCCTGCGCACGAGCTCTTACTGTTTCTTATCCTTATAGATAATCTAGAGCAATTAAATTATCTCTGATCAAAAGGTTTGTCAAGCATGGAGATTATTTTATCAAGCAATAATCAAGGTTGAAGACGCGTTCCGTGGTCTGCAGGTGAACATGAGATAGACAGGTACCTTGACGGCCGGCTGCTGCAGAGGAGAGCTTACGATAACGGGCCCGAGAACATCTTGGCTTACTGGTCTCTATCTTGCCAGCGCTGTCCATTGTTTGGGTTTTAATCTTGATGCACTCTAGCTCGAGAACAGGCTTGCTATCGACAGGTCCAATAATTGTTGTTTTGGTTTGTGGCGGCACACTCCAACTCGAGAGCTGTTCGGCTTACCCTGGACATTTTATCTTGCCATCATGTCAAGTGCAATGGGCCTTACCCTATTGTTAATGCAATGGGCCTTACCCTATTGTTAATGCAATGGGCCTTACCCTATTGTTAATGCAATGGGCCTTACCTTATTGTTAATGCAATGGGCCTTACCCTATTGTTAATGCAATGGGCCTTACCCTATTGTTAATGCAATGGGCCTTACCCTATTGTTAATGCAATGGGCCTTACCCTATTGTTAATGCAATGGGCCTTACCCTATTGTTAATGCAATGGGCTTTACCCTATTGTTAATGCCACCTCAGAAATGTCTCGTCTGCACTGGACCTGAATTTAATGGTTTTCAGTCTATACGTAGCTAGGTACTTTATTTTTCTCCAGTTCTTCGTGAATCACTAATACAGATAGTGTCCTTTATATTTAGGAAACACTTCTGCTATTCTCGTCTAACCAAAAGTATCTGCATTCTTCTTAACCCTAGAACACTAATGTTATAATTTTGCCATAAAAAACCAAAACCCAGGAAGAAAGTTTTCCAGTTGGGCAAAATATTCCCAAAATATTTACAAAACTTCAATTTTTCATCTGTACGTATCGAGCGCACATGGAAATAACGCTTCCTCTCTCATTTGAGCCATAATTTAATTTGTGTAGAAAGTAAATCAACTTCTAAACCTAAATAAGAACTATAATTCAAAACATTTTTTTACAGAACTCTAAAAAATGAATAAAACAACCGGGCAATGTACTTCTCTCGCTGCTTGTTGAGGTAGCGATGGCACCTGCCTTCTGTCGCTACCGGGAGCGGTCGGGAAGACGACTCCTTGACTGGGCATTTCAGAGTGAATGTTAATGAAAAAAACGGCACGCTTGCCTTTCACAAATGTGCAACGGACAGAGCCCTGCAGCAATAGAGAATGCCAGTTCTCTAGTTTTTTGTTGTGTGGGTCGGTGAGCACCGCTGGTGATTGTATAGCAATAAATTTGATGGAAACCTTCCATATTTCCCCCAGTGGCACCCTAACCGGCAACACCAGCATGTACAACGGAAGCAGAGGCGGCGTCTACCCGTCCACCGTCACCGACGCCTCAGCGGTCGGCCTCTGGACCCAACACTCTGGTGAGAGAAGCTCTGCGTACCTCTCCGTGTTCCTTCTTTTATCTCTCTACCGCCTACATTAACCCTTTAACACATACAGTTTACGTTTATTTTTCGTAATAATGGCACCATGAATACCGTCTAAGAAGTGGACAGTTTGTAATTTGGGCTGAGCATCAATGCCCTTAGACATAGCATTAGGTATTTAGAGGGATGGCTCCCAACCATTTTACACTGGCGAACTCGCTTCCCAAAATATTCAAATCCTGATGAACACTTACTATGAGCCGCTGAATTAGATTTCTTTTTTTTTTTGGGGGGGGGGGGAGAGAGGAAAGGAAACATCTAACGAAACTATCATTTCACGAGTAACAGCCATGTGTGGTAAGGCAAGGTGTCCCCCCCCC
>LQNS02000139.1:1262456-1283685 GCA_001587735.2 Parhyale hawaiensis
CCCCCCCGCCCCACCTTGAAGGGACTCCGCCACCCACCGGCTGGGAACCCGTGGTTCCAAGTGACTCATTTTGCTGTAAGGAATATTATGAACATTTAGGTTTCACTAGGCTTGGAGGTTTGTTCGAAAACATCAAATGTTACTGAAGAGAACCGACGAGAATGGTTGTGATATGGCATCGGTAGTAAAAAAAATGGGTTCAAAGTTAATATGCTGATTAGTTGCCATAAAAAATCTTATGATGTTTATTCACCTTATGTTCGTGAAACAACACGAGTCGGAATAAAGTAGCGTTCATGGCATTCTAGAACCATCAAGTTTAATCTCCATGCGCTAGAGCACTTGACAATACCATTTCTTTGGATAGTTCGCTTGCAAATTGTAGAAAAGTTTAAGAAAAAGTGAAAAGGTGGGAGTCTCGCTTCAGTGTGTATGCAGAGGCAAAGGAAAAACTTCCTAATACTAGGAAATTTATTTTGTAGTTGTCTATCTTAACTAACGGGAATCTCAAGTTTTCTTAAGTCTCAGTTTTGTATTGTTGAAATTTAAAGATATCATGTCATCCGAGTCGCTTCGTGCGTTGGTGTTTAAATTTTGGTGACTCGTGCCTGCCATCAGAATGTCTTAAGAGATAAGAACCGAGTGAATTCTAATAATTTAATTTTGCTAGTATCCTAACATCTCTAAATCTTCAGCATCTTGTAAAGCCCCGGATTTGTGAAGCATATGCCAGCGAATAGCCTCACAGAATTCAAATTCGACCCTGACTCTAATTTACCCCTATAGTACCTCGAGCACTTCTCCTTCTCATTCATGCAGAGCTCCAAATCGTGTTATTACTATGAGATTATATGATGCATTGAAGGCAAAAAATTGCAGCTATTTTACCCTGCAGTTGGTTCAGTTTTGTTATGAGCTGATGTGTCTGACCTGATTGTCTGAGCCGCTTTCATTATTCCATATAGAACATCAGCATTGATTAATTGTGACTGAATAATACCATTTCATCAAATATCTTTGTCCTTAAAATTTCACATCTCTCACCTTCAATATCAACCTCTCAATGTCCTCAATAAAAGTCAATACATATCCTGGAAATATTACCGCTTAAAAATTTACAATGTGGTCTTCTTTGACTTTAGAGGGATAAAGATCAGCCCCTTACTCTCCACCGTACGTACAAATAAATTTGCGCATACATATAGCGCTACGTGAAACTCAATCGCGCGATTCTTTTACACAGTGCAGAGTTAATTTTCTCATGTCTTTTTAACTCTTTCCACCTCCAGTGACACCGGAATATCAAGATTTGTCCTCGTTCGCCAAGGCTTCGGCTTCTGGCACCTCCCAGGCTGGAGCCAACATGACCAGTCCTCTGTCACCCAACATTCCATCCAACATCGCCGCAAATCTTGGCTCTGGGCTCACTTCCAACCTACCTGCAAACTACTCGACCATACCGAGATACTACAACCACAACGCAGTGATTGGGTCTCCGGTAAACTACAATTCCACCCACTCCCTTAGCAGCCAGAGATCCATGCAGATGGCATCTGGCATGCAGCTGGCAGCCCTTAATCCTGTGAGTTTTGTAGTGACCTGGGCTTGTCTTTTCGTTCTGTTTTGTTGCTGCTGTATAGATGCTCCTAGTGACCGTACTATCTTAACTAGAGATCCGAGGAGTAAATCTAATATTTTTGCTCTACATATCTATAATTCTATATCCTGCTAATATAATGGCAATAGCTCATAGAGGGCCGGGTGGAAGTTGCGGGGTATCTCTGGGAATAGACCTCTTGGCTCGCCTACTGCATCCCTATCTAATACCTGCCTCAATGTCTCCAATTTAAAGTATGGAGTAACTCGCAGGATGCACCTAGCATGACCTTTTCGCCAAGAACGAGAACTCCGGAGAGAGACAGCAAAAAAAGTCACACTTCTGAAATTTTCTAGATAACATCCTAGGGAAAAAAATTGCTTTTGTTCCTGAGTGACGAGGCACTTTACCTTCGTATCTACCCGAAATTTATTTTAAGTCGCAGTGTACCGTTAGCGCGTTTCTTCGTTGTGGAAACGAATGGGTAACGGACCACAAAGTCACATTCATCCATTCAAAGTCATGGAGAGCCGAGCCTCTGAGAGATCCTTAGTTAATTTTAGCATCTATGTGACTCCATGCTTTCTCCGATCACTTCATTTTGTTTCATTTACTTTTGTTTGCTCGCGAGTAGCTTTTCCATGATGTAACTGACATATGTCCTTTATTTGTCCCTCTTTCTGTGTCTTAAGAGAGAGCCTACTGGAGCACAGGAAGTCTGAACCACGAGTATATCTTTAGTCTAATGTAACCTTTGAGGTGTAAATAATCGTATGTCTTAGCTACTCTGTTATTCCTAAAAGGTCCTCTCCTTCCTATTATTATGATTTCGACTCTATAGAAAACTCGCAGATTTTATTTTGATAAATGGTAAATACCGTAAAGTATCTTTGTGTTTCTGTTTTTCATATTGATAACCTACAAATACTACGGCTCTTGAAAATACTACAACTGTTATTTTCTATTGCTGAATTTCTCATAATGTGAAATAATTGGTGAGGGCCTGTGGTGGAAAAGTACACATTTAGAGAATTGCTCCAGAGAATAAGTATATTGCTGCCGGAGAATACAATTTCGAGAACCGAGGCAGCACCATGGCACTAAAATGGAGATTTTTAAACATAACAACCTTTCCCACGCACAGACGCTACCTCAGAACTCCTCGCTGTCCCTCGCCCGATCCACCGCTGGCTACTACAATGCTGCAGGCTACGACAGCTCGCCGTGGGGGGCATACGACCCCTACGGTGCTACACCAACTGCAAGTAAGAGTGAGTAATGAGTACTCTGAATCTCTCAATATTATAAATTTATACCTTTGATACCTGAAGAAATCGGAGGATGTCTCAAGGTTAATCTCTTAACCTTGAGACACCTGATTGAGAGAATAGGGTACTTTCACGTGACCAAAATAAAGCCATGCCTGATGCCACATGCTCGTTAGCGCCAATCAGATGGCTCCTTGCTGTCAGAAAGTCATTCCTCTGGATGGCTGTGACGTTGAGCTGGCATTTCTTTTGGTCACATGAGAGTACACTACATCCTCTAGTCACTACCGAATGGGAATATTTTTGACAAGCAACCGACTGCTGTAACAAAGCGAATGAAAAATATCAGTTGATTGCCTCAGATTTTTTAACTGGCTTAAGGCGTTTTTGTGTCTTATTTACTGCAGGTGATAAGTCAACTTTCGTGCACCGTTCCGTACATTGTTATAAAATCTTCTAACTTTGAAGGAAAGATCTTTCTACTGAGTAAATTATTGGCTGTTCATCCACTTACTCAGTTATTTCGAAATTACAGTAGAGGGGTTGTGCCTTACTCTAGCACTGGGGAAACGATCTAACAGATGACAGTTATAGGCAAGTGGGGTAAGAAATGGAAGATTCATAGTAGGGGTAAGAAAGGAACTAGGATTTTTAGCTACTACATGAGAATTAAGAAGTTCATTGTGATTCATGTCTTCCCCCACTTGTATATGTATATTTTTTTCATGCTAGCACTGCTCGTATATGTTTCCTCTGCATCAGCACTGGGTCCTAATAGTAATAATATCGTTAATTGTCTACTTACCTGGTATGCTATATATATTTCTTAGCGTTTAAGTTTGAGGGCGCTGGTTGCCTTCTTCACATTTGTGTATTAGCTACAGCTTTAGGAAGCCCACGGTCCCCAACAAGTCGGATGAACTGGTGTCCCGTGTGGTTGGTCACATAATTAGTGTGTAACAAGTGCGTGATGTTCTCTCTCTCGTCTACGTACGGAGAGGACTTGAGGAGGACTGTAGACTAGTCCGTTGGAATCAATAGAGGGAGACGAGGGGGCTCGCACGTGACCAAAACCAATCGTGGTGCCACAGCGAGCCAGTGCATTCGATCTCCCCGTGGGGGAGGGGGAGCAAAAGTACCGAAACGCCAATGGCAACGATGGGCTATGACGTGAAACATGATATTGATTTTGTCACGTGAAGACATACGGGTTTGTCCCAGTGCTCTTTTAAGGTACAAAGGACTTGGTTAGCGCGTCCAGAAGCTGATTTACGAAGAGTAGTGCCAAAACCGTGACTCCAGAAGTTACTTGTTCTTCGGAGTAGGCAGACAATCTTTGTTCTGTTCTCCTGCTAAGCATTCTCGCCTAATTCTTTTAACGACTGTTTGGGCTCCCAGTTATGCCATGACACATACCAACTGTTCGAAGCTAGGCCTTCGGGACATCTGTCGTTCGTGCCAACTTTGCTTCCTTCCTGATTTCATACTCCTACTGATCATACTTTTATTTGTTCTTCCTCTTCATTCCGGACTTACTGCTCCCATGGGCATTGGTCCACCTTCGTGCATGGGTTCCACATTTCTGTCGACATACTACATGTCTCTTCCTTTTCCTCTCTTGAATCACCATGGTTGTGTCTAGCTAGGGAGGCTTAAACACCTAATAGGATAATAACGAACTGTTCGAATGAACGGTGATCTTCCCTGTATGGGCTCCCAGTTTTGCATTGGAAACTTCGCTAGTGTGCAGCAGCTAACAGGGATAAAAGTAAAGTTTTACCTCTTCTTTTGAAATTTTATGCAGTGGTGTAAGGTGATGCTGATATTCTAAAGAATATAACTGAGCTGAATATGATTATATTCTTGATAGCTTGAGCCAAATGTTGGGATACATTATAAATTTTTTACATTATAAATCGCTGGAAAAATATTTAACGCCAGAAGTGCTTGACTTGTTTTCTTTGAATAAGATAAATTTATAGGGTAAATAAACGCTAAATGTGTTTATTTCTAAAATTAACAATAATCTCCATAGCTCCTCGCATAGCACTGTAGCAGTAGCGGAATCTAAGTCAAGCGTATACAATATGAAATATTTACTTGTTTTGTAGAGCAATGGCACCAAGCAAAGCTTATCTCGAGAGCTCGAGGTGCACAGGAAAAACTCGGTGGCAAATGCTTAGCAAATTCGTAAATTCGTGCCAGCTCGGCCACCGACATCCTGCAGATCTGCGACTTGGGTATTCCCGCTGCTCACTCGCGGGCTTCGCGTGGGGCCTCACAATTCTTCTTGTTGCGCCATTTTGTTGGTGAAAATCGGTAGAAAATTAATCCTTTAAGCCCGTAAAACTGAGTACACTGCAGAAACGATACTTAAAATTACATAATTTTTACGAGAAACTGAAACTTGAGTTGGTTCTTGTCTGGTTGAGGCTCAAACAAAAGCGGTTTCTCGTTGAAAGAGCATGGCTTTAACAGTTGATGAAACAAGGGAAATGTCGAAGAGTTGACTGGATTGTTTGATATGGAAGGCTACTGTAAGTGGCACTGCAGTCTTGTGGCTTAAGTTTACTGAATCTGCCGGAAGTAATGCTAAAATCAACAAAGTGACGTCTTACGACTGTGGGCCGCTGTGAGTAGTACTAAAGTTTATTTTGAGAACGAAGGCCATCGTGAGTAATACTGAAATCATCTGACTGAGAACAACTGAGACTAACGAGGTCACTAAATTGTGGCTGATAAACACCATGAGCAAACCTGAAGCTTTTTTGACTGAAGGTCACTTGCCGCAAGTAAACTTTTCCACGTTTGACTAAAGAAAACAATGAGTAATTCTGAAGTCTATTGTCTTAAGACGACACGGTGGAAAACCGCATCGTGTAAACAAACGTGAATGAAGTATATAGCTTAATACCGCAACACTTGACTTAGATATATTGCACATGTGACTTAGGATCACAGTAAACAATGTTAAGGTCTTGCATCACTGAAAACTTACATTGAGTTTTCTTTAAGTCTGTTGCAACGAGGAGACACAATAAGGAATGAGCAGCCATTCCTGTGGTCGTGTCAAGGGTGTAATCAGCTTGGTATTAACGCTTGAAATTTCAACCAGTGCAGCGAAACCAACGCTCATGGCTGAAGTTCCGGGCAAGTTAAATCTTTTGAGGGAAGCTGTCCCGGATTGAAGTGTCTTAATCGATGTTGCCTCATATACTTTTGAAGTGCAGCGGATATATATATTGAATTAATATTATTCAGTTGCATATCCTAAAGTAACGCATGCATTTGCTTTTTCCATAATTTATGGCAGTAATAATTTATCCATAATGCTTATTTTTGTCCTCATTTTAATCAGTGAAAACGGAGATCAGTGAACATGGCCAGTAAAATCTTTCCGAATATGTGAGTAAGAAATTTGCAGGAGCACGGCTACTAAATGCAGGAAGATGTCCTTTCAATGCTGAATTTAAATTAGCCTTTTTCTAAAAAAAAAGAAAAAAAGAATTGGTACCTACATGCCACACGAAGCACACTTCGCAGTGAGGTCCGCTGCTATCCTAATATAACAAGCGCTAGTAATATTATACACGCTATTTGCAATAAAGTGCGGTTTTTACACACAGCACATATAATCAGTTGGTAGATAAATCTTCAGCTTCTCGGTTTAAATTTGCAGCTACCTACACGCGATGAGAGGCGTCACAATGCTGGCGGATGCCACGTGCCATCAGAATGCTCTTCTTACTTCACTAAAGTAAAGCGCAGTTCGCATCTTCTTGCGCTGGAATTTGTTATGACGTCATACGCAAGGCCTCTGTTCGGAGAGCTGCTGCGGTGTGGGGAAAACCAAGGATGCCCTCGTCGTAAATCTCCTTTGCGCTTTGCCCGCACTCGCTTGAGGCGCCTTGCGCAAACTCCGCTGGTGGAACAGCGCGCCCCTGCGCTCTTTCTACGGGATTTTGCTCTTGTGTTGTCAGTTGCAGCGCTCTACATGCTAGATTAACTAGAACGCCGCGTGGTGTAAGACCATCGCCCGCGGTGGGGGCAAATTCAACGAAATCTTTTTTGATGGCCAGCTAACCCTAGCCTTTCATATGGATGCTGTGTCCAACGAGGTTAGCGGAATAGATACGCCCCAAGTATTATATCCTTAGTAATAACATAGAAAAATAGAATGCCTCGTGGCGTAAGACGATCTGCCACATCTAGGTCAACCCACCAAACTCCCTACCAAAAATTATGAAGATTGCTCAACTCCCTCTACCTGTTTTTTGGGGGGACAGACAAATATACTTGAATCTTCTGTGAAAACAATATCACCTCTCTCACTTCGTTCGCGGCTGAAAACAAAATAGGTAATGGGATTTGTCACGATACTTCTAAGGACATTTCAAGAATTCTCTTGACAGTTCCTCGTAAAAAACATAGTTCAGTAATTTTGCTCTGTTTACAGCATCGAAATGTTCTCTTTATACCAAGCAGGGACAGAGCTACTAAGACTTATAGTCGATGTTACATAATCCAGCCATGGAACTTTTTCAACTCTGCAACGACCAAATTTAAAAATATTAAATTCTCTTTGAACTATGCCTTTTTCCCAGTGTACAGACATTAGTAGCGCTAAAATTACGAATTTATGATAAAATAAATTTAAAAAGTAAAAGACTACATGCATACCTATCATACTTATATATATTTGTATAAATACCTAGTGTAAGCAATAAATTTTCAGTGAATGTGTGCGCATCGATGTCATACGAAAGCATTACTTGAGGACACAGTCTATAACAGCAGCGGCCCGCTGTAGAGCAGCGCTGTGCCTAGTCCCTACACAGGGTACAGCTGTCCTTACGTCCCGTACGTTGGCTGCACCACAGAACTTCCTGTACCCGCCGGTTCTCCACTCAGTGCAGATTTAAAAGATAACCGTGCAGGAATGAAAATGAAACCCGTAACTCGGTGTAGAGGCTGACTAAGTTTACACGTAACCGCTGTTTTTTTTTTAGTTAGAGTGGTTTCGTTTTTCCGCTATCATTTGGCACAGCGAGGCGAGAGTTATCCGGAATTTATCATGTGCGTTGGTTTTGCAACGTTGAACAATATTGCCGGCGTTGATCAGAAACTTTTTTAGGGGCTCCAGCAATTTCTACAAGATTTAGATCTTTCAGCAAAAATTTTCGAACCATTTTGATAGGCGTTTGCTATTAAATATTACTCCCAAGAGGTTAAATTTTCATTGAAAGGCAACCTTTTACTACAATATCTTTGACGCTGCTAATACCTATAGTCCATATGCTGTATATGTTAGTATGATCTCATTCGTTATTTCATGTAAGATACTTTCGGAAAAATTTGCATTTAACGGGATACTGGCTTTGATCTCCAAACAGATTCATCACTCGCACAATATTATTACCCTAAGAATCATCGAGTACCTTGACTTACCTCTGCTGTTGCCTTGTGCGGTGATTCTCCAGAGGTTTACTAGATCATGGGACGTGCCAAAAATAGTCTCAATTTCCTTAATTGGAAATGACGCGTCTTTAATAGCTACGGAGAGGCTATTACTCAATAGATTAGACCATCTAATCTTAATTACTCAAATTAGACCATCTAATATTATCCCAGGTTTACCCTTGTGCAAAAAATCGCCGCTTCAATTAGAGGGCTAATACGAAAAGTACTGTGACGCCTTAATTACACCTACGGACCTTGCTGCACCAGTCAGTTACATCTCCAATTGCTACTACGCCAGTTACGTAAATGCCGCAAAAAATGCAAAAAAGAAAAAAATACCCTCCACCTGTAAACTCGAACTGATATCGCGTTAATTCAACAAGAGTAGCAATGGCCAAGGCTAATCTCACGTTAGGTGGTACCGGCTTTGATGCGCGACAGCGGCACTGCAAGAAAACTGTGCCAGCTGGGTGAACTAGCGATAGCTAATTCTTAATTAGTTAATATCGTACACTAATTTATAGTGCTACTTTATATTTACGGTATTTGGAAAAGTTCTTTAGTTCAGGTTCCGAAAGCAAGGGTCGAACAAATACATTTCTCAATGCATGCTACGAAAACAATGCAGTTTGCACCATGTTGTGCCGGTAACTTGGCGGGATTCGGGAAATGTTATCAAACTCAGGCAGGATTTTTCGAATGCCGAGGCCTGATAGCAGCATTCGGGGTAGCAGCTATGGCCTTTCAGGACTGAAGCGGTCTGTCTTTTAGGGATTTAGTGAATGGCAAATATTCCAACTTTCTGTAGAAAATCAAAAGCCGTCTTGTATAAGCAGCAGAGTGGGCCTCTACTTGTGTGTCGGGGCTCGGCGAGCACTATTTGATCATGGTGCAATCCCTCCCCGACTCTTGTCGCGGAGGTTGTGCTATGCTGCCGGCTGCGAGTGTTCTTGAGGACTCTAGCTGTATTATCAATAACGTTCTATCTAACTCGATAGGCGTTCGGTACTCCTTGCTTTCTCTGTCCAGTCTGTACATTACATGCTTTTTTGTAACGCTAGCATCAACGGATCGGAGCCACATCACCTGCCTGACGTCTCAGACAAGTCGAGCCTTGAAGTTCCAATTTCACCGCCTAATCGAACGTGCCCTAAATATACCCATGAGCGGTGATCCAGTAGGAGCGACCTCCCGATCTGATTCCATGTTACTGGCGAAGTGTCTCGTTCCCTTACTTTCTTCCCTTCAGTTGAAGGCAGTGAGCTGAAGAGGCCTGACTCTGATACAGTTACAGGGTTATTAGCAGCTCTTGACCGAACCTCGCGGTCACATAACACAGTCATGACGCCAAACTGGATTGTCCGTCTTATACTGCATCGGCACATCGCTATCGGCACGTGTTTCCTGTACGCAGGCAGCTCTGCGCTATCGCTCCTATCATCTCACACCTGAAACTCCATATTGACATAACTTTTCAAGTTCGAGATCGTTTAGGCCGCTCTCTTGTGTGCTGTAAATAGAGGACAAAAAAGGGTGGGGTGATGATCCCAGCCTGCTTAGGATTTTGTTTTTCAATTCTTCCTCTTTTTTCTGATCTGCGGATCTGACGATCGTGATCTTCTATTCTGGGTTTCTCGTTTTGCTTACAGTAAGCGCCCAAGTGATTCTTTGACTCGATCGAACACATTTATTGCTAAGGATGAGGAGGCTCTGCCTTTGAATATTGATAACTACAAAAGTCATTATATCTCAGGCTTTGATTTTTCTCCAGAACGTGTGAATTTCAATGGCTTTATAATAACGTTTAACTTCTCTGGGAATGAACTTCTATGGCTTTTATTTTTTCGCGTACAACATGAACTTTATTATCTCTAACAAGTCCTCTTTTATATTCAATGCAGAAGCCTTCTATTTATATCTTATTATGGAGTTGAAAGTTATTATAATTTAAGCATCTTTGAACGCAAGCAACTGGGGAAAATTAGTAATTCTTTCGAAAATATTCTTGTCATTTTTTATCCCCATTATTTCGTTTCGATTTCGCATCCTACGTGAGGCATTCATTAAAAATGTTCAGCAGCCACAGACAGACCAAACTCTGAACAATCATTTGTCTATCTCTCCATAGGCACCACCCAGGTAGGGTTATGCACTTTTTCCATCGCTTATGCAACTTGGGAGACCTTGTTTGTAAAAGTCGGTGGGTTAAGCCTCAAACCATGACCCCACCTTGGAAATCAGGGTCTCACCATCTGGAAAATTTGTTCCTTTCAATAATGTTTCTTTGTTAGAAACAGGTGAAAGTCAGATGGTGCTAGGTCGGGAGAATAAGGGGTGCGGGAGAACTTCATAGCTACAAGAGTGCGCTTATGTTCGGGAGATATGCGAGTTGTAAGCAGGAGCATTATCTTGCACAATGTACAGTCACACTTTTACCTCGAATTACTCCTGTATAAAAGGAAGTAATGTGAGTTTAGAGCTGTAAATCATTATGTAACCTATACACTAATCTGACGCTGCACAGCTTCTATTTCAGTCACGTATAATAATCGCAGGGGAAATATTTAACCAACGCTCCTCGTATGTTCTTGAAATCCTCATAGCCTCAGGTTCAGTAAAAAGGTCAGTCCCTCCTACAACTGATTAAAATTGAAATTTTACAGTCTCGGCACAACGTACAGGACAGCATCAGCTTTCCGTGTGCACAGGTCTACATGCTTATGTTTGCATTTCACATGCCCGATCCTAAGTGGTTTTAACCAGCTCTTCTTTCCCTCACCCCTCCTCTACACAATCTGTGCAGCCACGGTTACCGTCTGCAAACACGTCTTAAATGCTGTTTATTTCTCACGATTAGCAGGGCTGCGTTAACACTTGAGCAGGTCTACATGTCAGGCCTTCCATTGTTTACCGAACGTGTCACCAGTCGCATTACAAATGAGACTGGAGAGATGAGGCAGGCAACCCCTATGTAGACTCGCCAGTTTGGACCATTCATAGGAATATCGGGCTTTATACATTAATTAGTACTTGATAGAACGTCGATGTCTAGGCAGACTGGCTCGTGTTCCCTGTGTATTTCTACCTTTAACAGTCGAGCTGAAAACTGAATCAACTTTCCCTATTATTCACTCTTGTAATGGCAGTTTGGATGCTGTCCTTATTGCCATTCCCATATTGCATCAACTATTTGTATTTATCACAGGCGAACGAATTGAGAGAGGTGATAGTGTTTTCGTTCTATATGTGTGCAAATTATGTCTGTCCAGCTAACAACCACTAGAAGTATTTGAGGCTATTATTGAGCTATCACTAAAATCTTTTGTTGGCAGTAAGGTGGGTGGACCTAGATACCAACTGACAAAACTACTGACTCACTATATATCACCCTCCCCACCGTGGTTGATGGTGTTACGCCACGAGGTCTTCTAGTTTTGTAGTTTTTTTTTATCTTTTTGTAGTTTTTTACAACCATTAGAAAGGAATATTAATTGTTATCGTCTTTCTTGCATTAGGGTCTCATTGTATGTATTGCATTAGGGCTGCAATGCAAAATTCGCTCGCTAACAAAAATATGAATATGGGACTACATATTAAAACTTGTTATTAGCCGCAGGGCAGTTACCGCAGCAGCGATACCGTTGTGGGAAGTAGCCGTTACTTTAAACTATTGTATGTTATGCGTGACACATTTACCATCTCCACATGTGTATAGCACATTGATACGCTTGCTACTCTTCTGCAACTTTGCATATTTTATCTTTCCATAAATCAAAGTTCCATTTCTGTACTGAGGCAATCGTGACATGGGCGACGCATAGCTGCAGCGACACAGTCATCCATTTTATCGCAGTCACTACCACAATATTTTACCCAATTCCGCCAGCTATAAACTGGAACCGATTGCGCTAGAAACCGCCGCCGCTAGTCAGGACGAGACACCATTAATTTTCCGACCAGTCGTGACCATGGATCTCCTAACTCGCAGCGTACGCGGCCCTGACTGCAGCCGAAGAGTACTGGACCCTGGACGGTCGAGAACTCCGCGAGTGCGTCAACTGCGGGGAGTCTCAAACTCCCCTGTGGAGAAGGGATGTCACAGGGCACTATTTGTGCAATGCCTGTGGCCTCTACACCAGGACTAATGGCATCAACAGGCCCCTGGGCAGGGCGCCTGTCAGACGCCCTGTGAGGAGAACTCCAGTTAAATTTTTATGCAATTACGGTGGCCCAAATTGAGGTGGCGAGACTGGTTGTTGTACTTCTGAGTAGCCTTGGTCAAGGGGTAGCTTCGATAAGCATAGTAAAGTGGGGTAAAAAATAAATTACCCACATTAGGGGTAAAAAAAAAGATCTATGGTTTTTTACTGCAAGAGAGGGCATCCATTTTTTATCCCTAATGGGGGTAGCTAATTTTTTACCCCACTTTACTATACATCCCAGTGGTGTTTCACTGACGAGTTAGTCTCTATGACACATCAATAATATGAGCTCAGAAAAGTTTTTTGTCTTTACTACAATACCAGAATATCAGTAGCAGCAATAATACTGTTGATAAATATATTTTTCTTGATACTCGGATAAGAGATATAACCAAATGTTGTTTGTAACACGGAAAAGACCCATACATAATTTCAGAGAAGGTGTCTGTACAAGGTCTCAAGTGACCTCCACTTCCCACAAAAAATTGTAACACACTTTAAATTACTATCAGGATAAGAAAATGCACTAATCGTGTACAGAAATATTATGAAGCCAAAAACTTGACTAGGCCTTCCTCAGTTAAAATATGGTCGCCTTACCGTTACGAGTCTAAGCTGGTACGTTTGCAGATGATACAATTTTATTAGTCAGGTAACGTAGTTACACTGATTTTCATTTCACTCAGTCATACTCAACCTGTTTGGCTTTTTTTTTCTAGTAATTCAAGTCAAGTTTTCTTGAAATGTCAAAATCGTTCAGCTCTAATTTGGGTCTCCGAAATTACGCAATGTTTTCACTTACAGAAGTGGCTATGCTGTGCCTCCTGGCTGCTCCTACTAACTTAATCAAGCTTTCCTGTCTCATTGTTAGACAGATTCGTCGCAGTTTCATCTTGCCTGCGCCTCGTGTTAAACAACTTTTTCGAGTTAACATACACCCGACACTATAGTTTGCCAGTTAAACTAACCTTAATAGATGTTTTGCTCATCCCAGAAACTTTTACGATTTTAGATTCTCTGGTGGCCAACAATTTCTTTTAGGGAAAGAATATATACAGTAATGACAGCATGATCTTTTGACATAGTGCTCGCTACTTACTAGTTATATTCTGTAACATATACCTCAGACCACCTAATTATCATTTAATTAAGCTCATTATCCTTCTCAAAAATTTGTCCTGATATGGAATGAGTTCGAAGCCTACAAAATATCGCACAGTGAATAAAATTCGATGCCAAATGCGGAATTAAGGTTGAAATCCTCAAGAACCACCAGCCAACTAACACCCGTCTTTGATTTTACTATTTATCAAGCGGGCATTTGTGGGAGTGGTGTGTCAAATTCCTAGTTCAATATATTATACCTGATCTCCCACTGACTGATTTTATAAGTTCGGGAAGTTAAGTATTTCAACATAATTAACAGCTTCATCTTATTCCTTTTTTTCTGTCATTTGAACTGAAATTGCAAAGTTCGATACGTTTAACTCAAAAACAAGCGCATTAGCTAAAGAAAAAAAAAATGGTGACATCAAATACAGTTTTTTATTTCTTCATCAACTGCAGTCGTACAATTAATTCACCCTTATATGTTCCATGCACGCACGTGTAATCCAGCTATGTGAACTCCGTTTGTTTATGCATTTTTTTCTTGTTTGTTTCGTGTACTTTGTGATGTTGAAAGCTGTAGCATTTGCTTGGCTTTAGCTCCTGTGTTGTACAATGCAACTAACGCATCTCTCCTTTCCTTTTGCTTCTTGCAGTGGAGTCCTACTTGCCTAACCGCCCGTACTTACACCAGGCCCGAGTGCATCCTTACATCGAACAAAACAAGCGGCGCGGGGTAGGTTTCGTAAATAATGTCCTTTTCCTAAGGGAAACCTAGAAAATTAATTTTATCAAGTCGCTTTTCTAGCTGCTGCAATGGATACTTCAAATCAATATCAAAACTTTGTAAACAAATGAGCTAAATAGCCTTTGAGAATAATGTATATTATCAAACCTTTTTTAAAATATAAATTTAAATATTTCGTTAAAGAATGGTGGTTAAGCCCGAATATTTGTTATATTAATGTTTTCCAATATTTTTCTTCATGGATTCATCGGAAGGCTGTATAAATTTTCATAAGCACAGTAAAAGAAAACTTAATCAAACTCATATTAAATTTGAGTTCGAAATCCCAACAGTTTATCAGATTTATCAAATGTACTAAACACCAAGTGCGCCGCACCAGTTTCACCAGCTCTATGAAACATTCCGCTTTACGATCACCCTCTACCAATCCAGGTGTTGAGTCCAATAGTAATATTCCCAAGAAAATTGATGTATCCCGTGGACGGTAGAGGGTTTAAAGGAATATCCTTGTAAGTCGCTATGTTGCTTGCCTGCTACTAACTCTTTTCATTAATCAACACTGCCTTGGTTTTTTATAGCATTATTAATTATTTCGTTTTGTATATTTTAATATTACATGATGAATAGTTGCTCAAGATGCCTGCTGTATATTCTGTCAGAGGTTAATACTGATGTCTCCCATTCTTTTACTGTAAGGTCATGGTTGACGTCACAGTCTGCATGTTCCAACTGGTATTTGACTTACTGTGTTAATTCTTTAGATTTTCTTTTATTTTTTAGAAGTTTTGTAACGTATGCATTATTATTGGAAGAAAAGTATCAATACATAAAGTTTTTCTTCACTTCGTTTAGTGCTCTTGTGGTTTAAGCGTATAAGCTATTGCTCTCCAGTTGCTAATATGAAAATGACATATAGGAACTCTTGGCTTATAATTGTTTCTGTGTTTTGATCAATCGATTATTTTGTTTTTCTCTCACCGACGTCGTTTACGCTTTTGATATGCGTCCTTGAAAAAGATATATATTTTTATCGGCTACCTACTATGTTCTTTAATATAGTCTTCCATGAATACCAAATATATTTTTAAGCCTTAGTTGACAGAATTGCATTATTCTTTTCAGTTTCACAAGTTACAGTAATTTTTGATTTAATAAGATTCATGACTTAACTTTATCGTAATAATATAAATTTATCTTACCCTGCTGCGGAAACTATAACAGAAATTAGATATGCACGGAATGAGCAGAAATAAGGTTCTGTACTTGTACTCATCTAAAGTAATCTTACGATGCCTGGTAACATAAATGAAAGTGAACAAGCATTATTTAGAGTTCCTGTGTCTACGCTAATGCAAAGCTCTGTCGCGCTTCACAGGGGGCACGCAAGACAGACCAGGTCTGCACCAACTGTCAGACGACTGTGACATCGCTCTGGAGAAGAAATGCCCAAGGAGACCCAGTTTGCAATGCATGTGGTCTCTATTATAAGCTGCACCAATCCAACAGACCATCGTCTATGAAGAAAGACAGTTTACAGGTAAGTGCAAGGGCAGACAAATGGACGCCCCCATCAAACTTCTCAACAGCGCCTCGTATCACAATTCTTTCGCTGCGGTAAATTTAGCTCTTGCAGGAATGTGTTAGTCTATGTTATTATAAACACTTCTTTATGGTCAGTTTAAATTATTTTAAATCAGGACTGGTAATTTTTTTAATTTGCCATTGAGATACTTGCTTGGTCACTGTAAATTGTAAACTAGAACAAGGGATACTTTCGGCTGAGGAACGGCAAGTGCGGTCAAAATTTGCCCAAAATGAAATAAGGACATGGATTTGAGTCCCGTAGTTTGATGAAGGTATCCGGAGATGTCATGTTCGGTTTAAACAATACAGTGTTGAAGCTCTACTTTAATTCCTTTTATAAAACTGTATTAATTGCTTTAGCTCATTCGTTAATAACATATCTTATGAAGTGCCATGCAGCAAATAGCTACCTATATAGGTATATTAACCATGCCTATGGGGAATCATTAAGTGTTATGAGTGGAAGCAAGAACACAGTGAGGACTATTCTGATGCTAACAGTTACTTTTTATTCGTTAAAAATCCCATAAGAAAATTCTTAGGAAATTGATGTTTTCTGTATGCATCTGCTACCGTCAACGTTTTTACTTTTATGGACCCTGAAAGGCGATCCATTACATACGCATGATGACGAACGAAATTATTTTTATTCAAAGATGGATTTTTATTCAGCCATGAGGTAAAGGGTACCTACTGCAGAATTGTTTCAGCACCTCTAAGGAGTTATAACAAAATTCTGGAGTATACAAAGAGAAAAACTCGTTGTACTCGAGGTTGGCAACACGCATCGCTAACAATCCTTGGGTTCTGAAAATAATGTCGTTAAAATGGCGGCCGTTAGCAGCGATACACAGTTGGAGATGACCTAGGCTGCTTCGTAATGCTCGTAACTGGTCAATCGGTTCAGCCTCACCCTGTGCAAATTACTACGTATTTTATTACCGATGCATAAGTAACTGTAATCCAAGGCCTATCATAACCGCACTATTTCTATCTACAGCGCCGGAAGAGGAAGTCAAAAGTGAGTGAAAAAGGTCGCGGTAGCTCGGCTTCCAAGAAAAACTCGACAGACACCTCCCCATTTGCCAACAAGGCGCAGCCTTGCTCCACCGCCTCTGCTGCCGGTCTGCAAGCTTCTCTACCAACCACGTGTCAGGCCTCGGCTCTTCCATCAGCTGGGTATTTCTCAACTTCCTCCACTTCTAGCTGCGGACTCGCTGGAGGCAGGCTCCTGGAACCTCAGCAGCTCGTGTCTGGAGCGTCCACGGCCGCCGCCCCCAGTGCCGTACAAGAGCCCTCAGCATCAGGTGTGGACACGAGCAAGATACCAGCTACAGTTGGTAAGCTTCATGATCAGCTTGCTGGGATTTCTAACCCGTTAACGGCGACTCTTAGCATTGTTGTGAAGCCTCATGGGCCACAGCTTCTAACTTGTGCTAACTCGCTGTCATGTGCGACAGCAACTTGAGGAACTGGACCGTAAGAAAACTCGTTATCTTTTCTTGATGCTGTGCCGACCATTTTAAGGGCACAGTTATAATACTAACGTGGAGAATGGGAATTAACAGTTGGCCGGTGGATTTTACACTAGTAGACAGTGAGTGTCCACATGAAGTTACGGACATGCTGCAAGTAACACAACTTTCTAGGGGTGTGCAGATTAATCAGCATCCGCAAGAAACTGCATTTTTGCGGATTATCGGCATCTGCACTCTTTGCGGAACTGGTATCTGCATCGGTACATTTTTTGCCGATGCCGATTCTTCGGTGAAATTGACCTATTACACTGGTCAACTGTCAAAATTATAATGAAGTTTCATCTTAACTGCCATACGACAATGCTGATGCTCTGAATGCAGCAACGGCACTCATTTCTCTGCATCAGGTCAAATTTTTGTGTTAAAAAAATCGGATTAAGAAAAAATAAATCCGATTTCTGATAGATTTAGATAATTCACTGGTCAAGAACAGAAATAGGGTTTAAGTATTTTCAACTGATTTAGAGTTATATTGATGTGCTGATTCCAAATATCACTTTAGCTTCCCTCAATCAAGTCTGCTTTTTCAACTATCACAGCATGTTTTTACGTACGAGTGTTTTCGATTTATGTGCTTGTGGCACTAGCTATTATGGTGCATGTGATGTTGAGGTCATATACTCCACTTGATGATATAACAGGTCGATATTTCGTTTCAGCTGAATGATATTATTTATCGGATAATTTAGAATATCTTCTGAGTTTTATGATATGATATTATGTCGGGAAAAAGATCTTTAAA
This sequence comes from Parhyale hawaiensis, assembly GCA_001587735.2. NCBI lineage: Eukaryota > Metazoa > Arthropoda > Malacostraca > Amphipoda > Hyalidae > Parhyale > Parhyale hawaiensis. The sequence goes on from LQNS02000139.1 coordinate 1,280,703, forward strand.
GAACCCGCCCGTTGTGCTATGTTACAACTGCTGCAAATATAATGTTCATAACTGCCATCCAGTCATATGTTGAATAAAGCTTGCAAACCAGCAACCAAAAATGTCTATAAAAATATATTTTTTTGTATTTAGTTTCAGTTTAGTCAACTGCTGAAGGGTAATTTCCATGCGCTGTATAGGAAACCGATACCTAGTTTTTTGCATCAGGTAGCTATCACTTGCACAACGATAGCATTGCAAAATTCATAAAGCAAAAATACTTGTGCGAATACCTAAATTAAAAACGTAAAACAATGTAGTGATAGCATTGAAAGTTGAACTGATTGAGAGAAACCAATGTGATATATGGAATTAGCGCATTGATATTTCTCAAATTCAGTAGAAAGTGCTTCGACCTTACTTTCGTTCAGGACCAGTGAATTACCAATTTGTCGGAAGATCTGACATTTGATACTAAGAATTACCGTCGTGTGTTTATATATTTATGTTTTTATTTATTTATAGGTTTCCTGTCACGCTGTTAACGAAATAGATAGGCAAAATTTAGCTCTGGCCTTCCTGGTTTTATCAGTGAATTCATATGCTTGAAGACAGTGGTCATCCTGCCAAGCTTTATAAAAAACTGATAGGCAGAAAATATTCCAGGTTACAGATGATGGCACTCGAACCGTATGTCTGATTCCGGTCTTTCTTTGACAACGTTGTAGTCCACTCGATGTAGATGCATACAGCTCCTCTAAACAATCTATTCCATCGTGTTGTGTACTCCCATCTGAGGTTTCCTTCATTCAAGCTTCAGCTGATACTCTTTTCTTATTTTGATAATTATCGAGGCAACTGGTAAGATAATCTTGAGCGGTCAGCAGGCGCGCAAAGACTACGATGATTTTTCGGCAGCAAATTATTTTCTCCACATTTTGGATTCTTCTTACAGCAGAGTAAGTTATCTCTGGAGAAAAAATTTTTAGAGTCAGAGTTATATGCCACCCTCGAGTATCTTGGATACAGAGCTCCATATTTATTAGAAGCAATATTGACTTCGTGTAAGAAACATCGCTTTTTTGCGTATCACCAAAAGAAAGCTCGGTGTTGTTCAGCCTTGCACGCTTATCTGTAGGGTTCCCTAATTCAAGTTGGCAGTAGCGCAGCATCTTACACAAGGAAGTTAATAAGAGCCTTACATGTATAGAAGGGAGCTCAACCGTCTACCCAAAATAGTTGATAACCTGAGAAATCATGAAGAACATGTCCCGTCAAAACGCAGCACTACCCAGACAGGGAGCTCCCTTCTATACATGTAGGCTCTGTCTTAATATTTTTGCGATGATGCTACAGGCAACACAAGACGGATCTTCACAAATTCTTTGCTGTCATTATTGACAGCGCTGGCACTCTAGCTTCTTATAATCGGCTTTGCACAAAAACCTGCCATGATACCTGGAAACAGTTGTAATTTTCGTATACAGTACATCCAAGTACAATTTTTGAACTATTCTTTTAAAATTTAAGAAAAATCCTACGTAGCTTAATAACTGTAGAGCAAATAAAAGAATAGTTTGCCGGTGTGGCGGCGGCCAGGGTAATAGGAATCTGTATCGGCAACTACGGATTTTATAGGAATCGGCATCGATAACTAAAGGTAAATAGGAATGAGAATGGGCAAAATTTGGAATTGGCATGTCCCTACAATTTTTCACGAAGGGAGACTCCGGTTGAAGCAAGCTTATACTCTAGAGATGCAAACAATTTATAGAATTAGAACTACAGTGTGCACCACCAAACCAAAAAGCAGAGCAATTATTCTTTTTTTGGAAAACTCTGACGATATGTCCGGCCAATATGTTTGAATAATTTTTGTTCATCTCTTAAAGTAAATACGTGACTTTGTACGACCAATAACAATGAGGACACGGGTATCAATATGATAACTTAACCTCGCAATACATTTGTTTTTGTTTATTCACGGGCAAGCATCGCAGTCTACAGTATCTACCAATGTCGCCCTTTCTCCCTTTCGAACTCAATTGCTGAAAGTGTTATTGGTCATATAATACGTCCTTCGAGAGGTGAAAAAACTTGTTGAAACCCGAAGAGCGGAAATGAAGTCCAAGTTTTCAATGAAAGAAGTAACGTACAGGCGATCCTCGCTTTATACTGCAAAGCCTATCTTTATTCTTTCACCCAAGTATATCAGGGGTTATTCGGTTCCAGAGCATCCAACTGTATCACCTTGAATTCACTTGGTAGCATAACTTTACCTAAGTCACTCCTCTATTTCCCGAATTAGTTTTCTATGAATCGATGCCTATACGCTTAGCAATTTAGGATTTACCATGGTAGAAGATAAGGTTAGTGTATATAAAAAAATAGTTTACATCATAGTATATACATTTGTGGAATGCTAAACTGAAGATATTTTCTTTGAACATCATTCCGTGACTTTTTCCTGACGGCATGTACGTCGATCGGCATCACTTCTGCCTGCTATGCAAGAGAAGGAAGATCTCACAACTTCTGAGACAACTTCCGTAAATAACTACGGCTCCTAAAGCAATGATACCTAGCTAAGAACGACAGAAGTTGACAATGAGAAGATAACAATTTCGAGTGGCTTAAGCGAGGGAAAGAAAGCGGATGATATTGCTGATAAGCTCAATGTTACGTATCAAGGAAAATGACGTATAAGAATGTCTGCTAATAATAGTTCATAAAAAATGGCTGACACGAACGTACAAATTCGTAAGCCAATATGATGCATAAATTGGAACATTGCCCCAATGAACGTTTTCTATTAATCATAATGACTAGCGGGACCCGTGGAAATTCCACGGTCGGTTAGGTAATATCCTCACTTTTTATAACAACCAATCCAAACCTACGCAATCATAACTCACTTTAGTTCGACCTAATGCAGCTTCTCAACCTAACCTACCGATAAATAGCGCCTGTTCCTTAATCCTAACGAACTACGTCAAACCTCAAG
>LQNS02000139.1:1287682-1301882 GCA_001587735.2 Parhyale hawaiensis
TGATATTACAGCATGTATTTATATCTCATAATGTGACGGCTTTCAGCAAGTGGATTATTATTTCCGCCAAAGGGCGATCCGCGCGGTGATACTAATCAGCCAGGAGGCGCAATTGGGAATATCCTATCTCGACATCGGCTCTAATCCGCCATAGACATGTAGTAGGAGTTGGCACAGTGCACCGCCACTGGCAGGAGAAGGGTGCAAAGAATAGAGATAGACACTCGAGTGGACGAACGCGAGAAAGACAAAAAATACCTGCTATTATAATTTGTTGAGAAACTATAGTGTCTACGCTATCAAAAATGACAGCGAAAAATTTGTGATGATCCGTCTTCATCGATCATAATTTTCCTATTAATGCTGGGACTGAGCAGCGTCACGCTTTCCTTCAGTGATATGCTGAAAAGCAATATTTCTTGGTCCCCAGTCGATATTATCTCCTAATAAAACTGAGCTCTGAATCCAGGATATTGAAGCTGTCATATAGCTCGAAAGTTTTTCCTCAAATGAAATGTTGTTCTGTTGAAAGAAGAACCCAAATTGAAGAAAATTATTTGCTGCCAAGAACTCCTCACCTTCTTTTCCCGCTTTCTGAGCACTGAAGGAAATCTTGCAGCTTGCTTCGCTGATTATGCAGCCAATCAGAGCATTAGCGTAAACTCGAAGCAGCTGAAGTTTGGATGAAGAAAATCTCATAAGAGAACACGAACCACGATGCAACAGAGTGCTTAGAGAAGCTATATGTATTTGCATTGAGTGAACTTCAACGTTGCAAAAAAAAAAAAAAAATTGCATTGAGATATACGTTTGCCATCATCTGCAACCTGGCATATTTTCTACCTATCAGTTTTCATTCATGCGGACAGAAATATTTTTCGATGTAAGGAATAGACGATGAAAATCAGATTCCATAACCGCGCTAAGAGAAGCTCAAAATAGCTTCTTTATTTCGATGTCAAGAACTGTTTCAAGCAAGAAGTGCATTGATATAATGGAATAAGGATCCCACTTTCGCCATCTTCTACAATCTGGCCATCGATCTTCATGAAAACTCAACCTATTTACGAAATTTGCAACCTGGTCTATTTTTCGCCTATTTCTTTGAGAGGGGTGCACAAAACATTCAAATATATAAATTTATAAAGAAATAAACATACGACGGTGTTTATTATATTGCTTGGTGCACATTTTTGTTAAATAATGAGTTTTACAGTTAGTGAAAATTATAAGACCACAAACAGAAATCCTAGTTAGCCTTTCGACAAGGACGTTGAGGTGAACAAAGTTTGAACTTAGTAATGAGTACTGCCTCCATTTTTGTTGATAACCTCAAAAATTCTTTGCAACATCTAGAAATGAGGGTTGGAGGAATGTTGTCCCAGCTCCTAAAGGAGGCATCACGATGTTCGTTTACTGTCACAAATAATTTACCATTTCCGTTAACATCTCGCGCCATCGATTCCCAGAAAATTTCTCTTGTGTTTAAATTTGACGAACATGCTAGATGACGTAAAACAGGAACCCCATTTTCTCGAAAGAAGGTCATAGCCTGGCGGGCAGTGTAGACTGCTGTATTATAGTGCTGGAAACGCCATTCATCACCACACAAACGAGGGCCCTCCGTCAACCAAGATGATCTATGTGAGATGCCGACATAACTAGCAGCTGTTTGACGACTCTGCACCTCCTGAAGCTTCATTGCTTCCCTGTAGGAAAAGGCACCCCATACCGCTGTGACGCTTGGGAAGCATTTCAGTAGGCATCTCTTTGTCATGCCAGTACCATAAAAAGCTATCAGGGTCATCCAGATTGAATTTTTTCGTCAGAAAGCAAAACTTTAGACTACTTTTCAATGTACCATATTTGGTGCTCTCGAGCAAATTGTAAACAGGCCACTTTGTGACGTGGAAACAACTGAGGACCTTTCAGACACATTTTTTTCGTCGTGCCCTTATGTTGTAAGTGTTGTAAGTGTCGCCTGATGGTTATTGAACTGCAATCAGCATCTGTGAGTGCCTTGATTTGCCTGGAAGAGCATCCTCTGTCTTGAGAAACAACCCATTTAATTCTTCTACTCAATGCTGGGGAAATTTTTGTCGGTCTATCACTAGATTTCGCTGTTCCATAACTCTCAGGGTCCATTAGGAAGTTGCAAATCACAGAGTTACTGTGGTGAATCTCAGCTGCGACAAGCCTTGCCTATGTAGTTCAAATAGTCGACCACGTTCTAATTCGGAGAGTTTGCTCGCTTTGGGCATTGTGACACCTTCACCTATCAGTGCAAGCCTTTTAATTCCGAATCCCCGGAAAGTACCCTAGAGCTAAACATTTATTACCCTGGTCTTTTAATTTTGATCAACTGAAAAACTCATTATCTGACAAAAATGTACATTTCTTAACAAATTGTTACAGCAGGTAGTTTTCGTCTTTCTCACCTTTTACCTTTAGGGAATTTCTGATCCCTAGCCGCAGGCACTCATTTATCACTATGACATTTTTTTTAACATTTGCAAGTGGTGTAAGACTTTCTATCAGGAGTGTATATTGGCCTCACGAACTCAAGGGCTATTTCGAGTGCCTTTTCCGTAGGAGATGTTGCAGCTGGCCGCAGCTTTTGTTGACGAGATTAGTTTGTAAGCTTAGGTAGATTCTCTATACTTCTTCTGGTCAGCGAGGTGGGCCTTTAAAATGGTAGTAAGGGATTTATCGCATGGGGCTCCTACCTGCTCCCGTGTGTGTGGGAGGGTGGTGGGGAGCACGGAAGAGATATTCCGCACTAGTGTTTCTTCCTTTTGTCTTTCTCTTTTCGTCTCTTGGAGATGCTTCGCGCGCGTTGATCCTGTGTGGAAACACTTTTGTGTATGGGTTCCACGTGTCTATCGACGTTCTTTCTGTCTCTTCCTATTCCTCTCATAGAAACAGCTTAGTACTGAATTAGTGAGGCTTAAACTATCTTATATGCTATGCTTACTTCCCCACCAGTAGTAGCGCGCTGAGCCAACTTATACTATACGGCAGAAGTGGCGATGCTGAGGTAGGATATTCTTACTCGAGCCTCGATGACTGCTAGTGAAGTAGCTTATGCTATCCTTTTCATGGAGTATAGGATGTGCCAGATGCCAGTAGTATGAGTAGTAGTATAGGTTTGTTAGATGCTCTTATACTACATTACGGGAGTTGCGCTCACGCGAGGGATTTTCGGGTTACGTTAGCCGGCACTAGGCCTTCGGGACAATTTTTTTTTCTTTCGTGTCCCCTTTGCTGTCATTCATTTCTACACTACTAACTACAAGTAGCGACGGTTTTAATCTGTTCTACCTCTTCTATGCAAGTTGCTGATCCTGCCAGCTTTGCATGATCCCACATGGGAACACCCTCGTGAATAAGTTCCACGTTTCTGTTGGCTTACTCCCTCAGGAAACATAGCATTGGCCAGAGCGTTTGGTTTGTTTAGGTTTGCCCATCCTATGTCATGGGGAGCAACACCCCAGGGGGCCCTGCAGGTTACTTTAGTCATTAGCTAGGTCTTCGAAACGTCTGTCTTTCGTGCCCACTTTACTTCCTTCCTATCTTTTGCTCCTACTGCTCTTTCTTCTATCAGTTCTTTCTCTTCTCTCCAGACTTGCTGTCTCCATGCGCGTTGTTCCTGTGTGGTGACACCCTCGTTCATGGGTTCCACGTGTCTATCGCCATACTATATGTCTCTGCTTTCATTTTCTGTGATATTGCCTTTATTGTAAAAACGTAGACTTAAACTTCTGAGTATAATAATTCTATTGGCTTACTATAAGCCCTTGCATCTTTCTCTCGTCAAGCGCCGAGTTGTGGCTAGGCAGATTTAAACTCACGTATTTTATGCTTCTATGTATTTAGATTTAAGCCGGGGAGAAGACAATTTTCTGTCTTTTTATTCTCTTGATCCTCAAAGAAAGTGACATTTTAATTTTTATTTTAATACCTTGAGTGGTTATTCATATGAGCTTTCTTTTCCTTTCCAGTCAAAGTTGAACAAAATGGTGCCATCAGCAACAGGGTGAGCACCAATCCACTGCCGGGCTTTGCGTCAGACTCTTATGACGAAACGATCTACGCCACGGCTGCTTACCAAACCTCATTGCAACCTGAAACTTCGACTGCAAGCCATGCGACCTCTGCAGTGAGAGATCTACAGACAACTTCTACCACTTCTGCTTCATCTGAGGGCCAGGCCACAACACCTACTGCCAACACGCCCCTAGTGACCATTCCAGTAGTCAGCAATGGCTCTCTCGAGCCAACTGCCTACTACCAAAGCCAGAACGATCTGTTCAGGGAAATGGAACTCAAAGGCCAGACCATCAACAGCTACGGTTACTCCATCATTCCATCCGGAGGAAGTAGCGCAGGCTATGTGCCATGCCACGTGAAGAATGAACCATCCTCTCCAGGTCCAAGAAGTGATAACGTCGATGTTGAAGGCTCCCAGAATAATTCGCCAGCTAACCTTTCGTTGCCCGTCGCTAGCCATTCCCAGATTGCTGCAAGCGTCTATGCGCAGCAGCCTACGTACGACACCATGGCAGCTGTCCCATCTTCGAGTGCCTCCACTGGCGTACAAGAAACTGTCGACTATAGCACCTCGACCCTGACCCAAACATCGCTCCCTCAGGTCTCTCTTGCCTCTGTTCCCATGGATATCTCTGCACCCACCGTCTTGTCTAGCATTTCTTATAGCACGATTTCAGGATCTATACCCCAATCTTCGTATTCAACGTCTTTTCAGTCGGGACAGCTGACACCTGAAGTTGGTCCTGGTAGCATCAATGGTGGTGCGCTCTCCTACACCTCTTTCTCCCCCGAAGACTTGACGAAAGCGTCTCAGCAGTAATGTACCTGTGTCCCAGCCTCCTTGTATATAGTTACTTGTTGAAGTTTGAGTCCAAACGTGGGCATTTTTACACTATTTAATTATTATACTGTAATTTAGACTGCGATTACCGTGCATTTATCCTGCAGGTAACCAGCTTAGATAGCAAATTTTATTGTATTCAGAACTACTACTGTAGAATCACAGTGGTCTGAGATGTACGGTAAGAAGGTAAAGTTTGAATGCTTCACAATATCGTTTTGAGTTCAACCACAGTTGGCATTACTCACGACCAAGAGGTCAAATGGTAGTCGACTTGGTGTCGCATGCACTGTCTTACTATGTTAATATGAACGACAAGGCTGTAAGTGTGAAGTTGTGCCTTCATTCCTGAAGGCGGATCAACATCTGAAAAGTTCAAGTACGTGAGTCATAAATTATTTTTTGTGGCTTTATTGAGCCTCGAGCATGTGAGTAATGGAAGTTCACTCGATTAGCACGTCTTTCCTTATACTTTTTTGTGAAATTGTTTCTGTTGGAGAAGCTATATGTTCCAGTTACAAAGTGGAATGAGTAAGATGTTCATCAAATCGGCATGGTATTAAAGATGAGCGATCAGCCACAGCACCGCTGCTCGAGCAACATGACTTCTGCTGTAGGATCTCTACGTCAGGGCAAAAATGTAGACGTAATCCAGTTAGAGTTTGCCCCAGCCTTTGAGAAGGTTGCTTACGGAATATTATCGTTCAACCCCTCTTGCATCGCTATCCATGTCAAATATCTGCGAAGGGTGGAAGCATTCGTGACAAATAAAACCCAAAGTGTAACTATCAGTAACACAGTATCCAACGGCAGCGGAGTCCCACAAGGAACGCTGCTTGGCAAAATACTCTTACTCATCATGACCAATGACATGGGACATCAATGCAAATTTGCGGTTCCTTCTTCGTTTGCGGACAACATGTAAATGAATATTCGCTCTAGTAGCCAGTGGCAGACCTACCAACTGTCCAAGTAAATATGTCCACCTTTCAGTGGTCATCGGACGATAACAGGGTTTTCAAAGAAACAAAATTTGCACTCTTACAATATGGGAACGCCTCCTCTCTTATTGAATCAGTATCCTACACAAATGATTGGAGTGAAATCGAAAGAAAATTTCAAGAGACCTTGAAGTGAGAATACAAGGTAATGCCACTTTTGAGGTCATGTGGCCAGAGCTATAACTGTAGAAAAGAAGGGGCGGATGGGTGTTTCCAACTTTTTCGTCATTAAAGGCACTGCTGGTACTGCCTGAAGTGGAATACTATTTTCTCCGCGTATAGCGAGCTAACGAATAGACTCAGGGCGACTCGACGCAACCAGGGATTGTTTACTGCCAAAACTTGAGGCATGTGGGAATTATTAAACTATTTCATAACATTTGTTCGCATATAAATGTACTCAATTCAAACGAGATTCAAGCACTTTATCATATATATTTTGAAACTAATTTCTAGAAGGAATTACTGTGAATCGAAATCAGATACTCTTTTAATGCATCGGTCGCAATTGCAAAGTGCGAGTCCTGATCCGAAATATTTTCCTAGCTTATAAAAACTATTGCGTTATAATGACTCGAAGCACACGAAGATCCTTAAACTAATTCAAGTCACCCTTGTTACACGCACATAAATATTTCATTGCGTTGTTTCGTAACAGACAGAATAGGGACTGTGTTGTAGCTGAAATTGTATTATTTTTTTGAGTGTATGTAAACCATGCCGTCGGTTGCTTGTGAGTGTGTGTATATTTGCAGTTCACGATTTTTGTATATACTTTGTATGCTAGATCTTGGGTGAGGCAATATCATAAATAGCTCATTTTTTATACGATGCAATACTACAGCTGCTGACAAGAAAGCAGCCTGCAAAAAAATTAGAAAAAAATACGAAGTTTTTGATTTCTATGGTATGATTATTCATTCCAATTCTAAGAAAGACTGAAAAAAGAAAGAATATTTGTAAATACTGTATTTTGATTCCCGAGTGAAGAAGTAGATTGTTGTGTTTTATCGTTCTGCAGAGCCCTTTCATGGCTGAATGTAACTTCACTTTCTGGTTGGCCTGACATTCGCAGTTCAAATGTGCTTTTTACCTGAACGAAAGAATTGAACTGACTTTGCCCTCAAACGACCCGCTGAGGACTGGGTTCCCACATCGTTTAATACCCTCCAGGGGGCATAGGATGGGGCATATAGAGGCCATAGGGTTAGGTTAGTGTAGGTTCGCCCATCCTATGTTGTAGGGAGAAGCACTCTCGGGGGACCCTGTATATTACCTTAGCAGTTACCACAGGCCTTCGAGACGTCTGTCTTTCGTGCCCACTTTGCTTCCTTCCGATTTCATACTTCTACTGATCTTACTTCCATCTGTTCTTCCTCGTCTTCCTTTACTTGTTGTTCCCATGTGTGTTGATCCTGCATAGGAACACCCTCGTGCATGGGTTCCACGTGTCTATTGTTATACTATATGTCCTTTTCTTCTGTGATATCGCCTTTGTTGTAGAAACTGAGTCCTAAACTTCTGAATGCAATAATAACATCCTTTATTATGGGGAGTTACCTACCAAAGCAGTCCCTATAGCCTGTCATAATTATGTATTTTGAGATAGGACTTCCATTAACTGCTGTTCACACGCGATCAGACACACGATCTTTGATATTGGTTTTGTCTTCTTTTCTGACCTACCAGTTCCTTATCTGTAGCATGCCGCTCTTTGGTTTCCTGTTTGCTATAACATAATGAATGTCTCTTACAACACATGCAATGTTGCTGTAGGTAAAGTTAACATATTACTGGACCCAAACAAACCGAACAAACTCATTGTTCTTCAGCTATGCTCTTGGACCCGACCCGTATCACGCATAAGAAATGTGAAAATATGTTCCTGACAGACATCGTATCTGCTATACCTATGACCTGCCAGCAGTAGCAGCTTAAATTCGAACTTGATTCCTACTCTTATTGTTCCTCTTGATGGTCGTATCAAGGATACGTTAATTTTCTTCTCTCTAATGCCGATGAAAGCGTAACATACAGACTAACAGACGTACGTATTGAACCATGAGCAGCATCATATTCCCTGGCAAAATTCGAGGCCGCCGCAGATGCTGAAACTATAATTTCAAATCTACTCTGCGTCTTGGCGGCCTCCATTTATTTTTAGGGTTATAGATTATTGCTATGAGAAAGTCTAGTTTCAGCTTTGCTGGGTTAAATTAGCTTGTTACCTAATTAATCAAGCTTACCCCATTTTTGAGTTTTTTTGCGTCCTGTAGCTGGGTTTTAGCGAGTGAGGCGTTAGAAGAAGCAAGGCAGGTGTTACCGGTATTTGTTTGAAGGCAATTTATTAAAATGTTTCGATCTTTTGCTTCATAATTTACATAATGTGTCTATTGATGCGTTATTTGTTGATGAACTGTGGATAGGCTGTGCTGCACACTTACTTTTCTTTACAGTAATTAACTTCAGCCTGAGCTTAGCGTGCAGATACGTACATATACGAGTCGACTTGATGAAGGCTAGAGCGGCGTTATACAGTTGTTATGCGTATCATGGATATATCAGTATATTATATTATGTACTTATTCAAATAATTTTGCTCTCTAAACAATCAACATGAAGGTTCGGTTGGCTTTTATAACATGCAGTGATTGCTGAGACACGTGTGTTTTCCTCGTATGATTTGAAGATTGAGTGTAATAGTGTTGGGAATATTGTTGGTACGATTCTTGCTGATAATTAGGAAATGTTGACTGAATTATTATTAGATTCAGTGTTTAACCACTCTAGACGCAGCGAGGCGATTCAAGAGTGAAGCTCAACCAAAAATAATATTACGCTTTTCATCAGTAGGAATATTTTATCTCGGCATTCCTGCCGGAAAAACTCGGTTGGCCCAGTGCGCTACTACTGGCGAGAAAAAGGCGCAATGTATAGTAGGAGACACTCAAGTGGTCGGCCCCTTTTGTGTCCTTCCACCCGAGAGAGACTAGAGGTGTCCCCCGTACCAGGTCGGCTCTCTCGATCGACAGCCCACCTTACGGGGCANAGAGAACCTACCTAACTTTACAATACTAACCTCGTCAGCAGGAACTGCGGCAAGCTACAACATCTCCTGCGGAGAAGGCACTCGGGAACCTTGGGTGCGTGATGCCCAAATATATTGTGGCAGGGAAAGGGCCCGCCACAATATGCCCCTGAGGGCTGTTGACTGAATTGCAACGATATGGTGACTCTGATATGCCCGTGTCTGGGTAGCAATCTTCTGTCTTGTGGGCACAGTAGTTTCTGTTTCTGTTTTCTTGAAATCACTTTTACAGTAAAGTACCACATAGCGCGTCTTTTAGTACTCGCCTTATACCGTTATCCACATCACGCGATCTAAAACTGTTTTTATAGTCATCCCTGAAATTCATAGAGAACGTAATTTAGGGGTAAATAAAGTATTCAAAATGTCTGCTTTGAATTCGTACTTTAAATACTATTTCATGCAAATGTTAAGGACTTGCGGAGTGCAAGCTTTCTATAAATTTTAAAATGTATTCTGCTAAATTGGACATGTAGGGAAGAATTGGCAAAATTAATGTAATGGGCTTTTCGTATATACTTTGGGCTATCATTGGGTGCAAAACTGTATCCTTAATTTATCAATAAATGTCACATTATATAAGTTGCCGCAAAAATGGCATTTTCTTTAAATCAGTATCAGTATTTGCTAGATTCACTTCTGTATGACTTCCCTTACATTATTCTTCATAAATTCTTACACTTTAGTATATGGTAGTGGAATGAGGTTACCAAACCGAACACATGGTCCAGTACGACTATTTCACAGTGCTTCTTGGCAGGCAAAGGATATAGTTTCCCAAATTGCCAATTTAACTTGGTAATTTTTCCTTTTTGAGAGAACTGTTTTCCTTTCGCTAAAATTGTCTCCATGTCAACGTCGTTGACGCCCTTTGTGATATTTTGTGTGTAAAGAAATTCCTTAGACTATCTTCACGTTCTAGATGCACTTTCGGTTTTATGAAACGTCTCTCATAGGGAAAACTTCCACAGCTGTTGCACCACATCTTGTAATTCCCATGATACGAAACCAAGATACTGAGCTACTCTCGACAACTGTACAAGCATCTGACTCCATACCTTCACTCTAAAAAGAATCTCTATATTGTTTTTGGGTCTGTTCGATTGCTCGCTCAACTTGAGCTTTTAAGACTTGACTGCTGTGCCACTGCTAACAAAAGCCCTCAGGGGTATATTCTGGCGGGCCCTTTCCCTGCCACAATATATTTTGGCGTCACGCACCCAAGGGTTGGTAGTGCCTGTTCCGCAGATGTTGCAGCTTCCCGCAGTTCCTGCTGACGAGGTTAATTTTGTTAAGTTAGGTAGGCTTTCATTACTTCCCCTTCTTTTTCGGGAGGTGGGCCGCTTATCGAGGTGGCCGACCTATCCCCACTAGACTCCTGCCTTCTTCTTTTTCGTTTTTTTTTCCTGCGCGGCGTAGATGAACGAAAGCGTTGTGTCGTGCCCGGGGGTTGGAGATGCAAAACTTGTGCTTTTTCCCGACAGTAGCGCACTAACCACTTAGAATACGAGACCTTCCGGCTGAAAAGCCGAGAAGAAAATCATTGATAATTTAAAATGAGATGTACTTCGCGTCCTAGTGGCCCACGAGCCTGTGTTAAACCACAGGAATCGTTCGGCGCAACATGGGCATTGTGTCCCTGATGCGCTAGTAAAGTTTGCTTTTCTACTACTACCACCATCACCACTGCAGACAGAAGCTTAGCTTTATCGAATTGAATCCTCCTGTGTCAGGGGTAGGAACTCCTCAAATTACGCTGCACCGGTTGAAAACTTCATTTTACTTAGCAAGTTTCAGATTCTAGCAGTCTCGAGGGCAGGCCACTGAACTGTTACGGCTTGCGTCGATATCCGTCGATCTCCCGTTTTGTTCTTTAATGGTTTTGGATCACACTAGTGGGCCGGGACCTTTATTAAACCCAAATAAGTAACTAGTATTCAAATTTAAAAGGAAATGACCGAAGCGAGTTAAAAACAAATATAAGATTTTTGCAGATTTTTGACTATAAACTCGTCCGCCAGGCAAAGTCAGACTTCCTCGTAGCTGTTTGTTAAGAGGTGGAGAGTCGAGGCCTAAAATTCAATCCATTTGGTTGAAGTCAGCGCGCCTGTCGGGAACTTCGAATAAGTCAAGCCAAGCAGGCTTGATTTTGCAATCAGAGCGAATGTGGCCTTTATGAGTGATAGATACGTCGCAAAAATCTGATTATAATAATGTTGTACGATAGTTGCACATGTTGGCAATTAAATATATCAATTTACTGTATATTGTCCTGATTATAACACACAAAGAAAAACAGATTTTGGTGCTGACGATCTCTGACGGTCTTCAATTTTTGAGAAAGATAATATCAATTCGAGGCCCCTATATATGTTTCTTTATCAATGACATAAATCTATTTCATCATCCTTCTAGCTGCTCTACCTCTCCCTTTCCCAAGATCACCTTAATACAGGTGAATTTCTTAGGAGGTAAAAACTGTAAAATATCACCAAAATAATAAACTAAGTTCGTTCTTTTTCAATTCAGAACAAGAAAAGTACTTTTCTAAAAAAAAAAATCCGACCCGTGAAATCCGGTAAGATACTTATATGTTTAATATTGATCGCCGTTGTATCGTTCGTGCTATTTATAAACATGACTAGAGCCCTTTGGCATACCTCTGCCACGCATCTTGACTACTAACAACATCTTTTGCTGTTTTCTTGAATATACGTCCGTAACTTTTTGATTTATCGGGGTAAGAGACAGAGGGACAGGCCAACTCGACGAAAACAACCTCCATGGCGGAGGTAACCATTATTTGCACACATATCCTACACGCTATGGATGAAATACTTGCATTATGAAATTGATATATTGGATATTTGAAAATATATCCTATTGCGAGTCCTAGGGCATGATCGAAAGGGGTTCAAAAGTGAGCTTCAAATTGTTTGAAGCTTCACGCAGGTGCACTGGCTCCGGCCTGCTGAATTGAGTTTCAAGCATTAATTCCCAACAGGTTACTCTTGAGGGTTCCAGAAATTCAATCTTTCTCCTTATAATGGAGTTTTCAGCCGGCTCGGCGTTACTGTTTTGCTTCTAACACTTGCAACGCGATTTGAAGTGGTAAAGCCAACGCTTCTGTCTGAAGTTTTGGTGAAGTCAAGCCTCGACGGTTTAATTATACGTCCCAATCGAACCCGCCCCTAGTCGAGCACTTAGAAACTGTGGCGTACGTTACAACGAACAATAGGGCTTTGTTGTATAACTAGTTATAGTTAGGAAGTTTAAGCCTCCGATTCCGAACAGAAAGATATCACAGAGGAATGAGCAAGGGACATTATAGTATGCCAAGAGAAACGGGGGACCCATGCACGAAGGTGTTCCCACATAAGATTAACGCGCATGGGGACAGCAAGTCGGGAAAGAAGAGGAAGAACAGAATATAGCAAGCATTGTATAGATCCCTATTAATTTGTCAATGATCGGTGAATATCCGAATGAGTGATGTTTGATGTTGCATATATGTTTATATTATTATTCTTCTGTAATAAGTTGGTCTATTTTATGTTACGAAAAGTAGCTTTCACAAGGGATGGTTACGTGCTCAAGGTAATAAATACTTTTCACAGCCTTGGCGTTATTTACGCATTCGGGTTTTTTTTGTTTTGTCCACTGTACACTGCTGATTACTAGTGCCTTGTTCTCCTATTTTTTCTTTTTTATTCTCGTTCTGGTTTGCAATTTCCAAGCGCAGTTATGCTAGATGCAGGAGTTTCCCATTTTGCTAGACGTGTATATATATATATATATATTTTATTCATTCATTACGATACACTTCGTACAAATAGATTGATTGAATGAATGTATTTCACAAAGCATCGTATGTCTGCGCCATTTTTTCTCTTGGGATGTCTTTGCAGTGTGTGGGGAGGCTAAATACTATTCATTGAATTTTCAGCGGATTTCAGACTACATATCAAAAATAGAACCCATTGTATGGACGGAAATAAGGTGTGTACCTGTTTGTATAATTTCTACGGTGTTATAAGCATACTTTTCCTTGTTTATTAAGGTGCTGACACCTGTGTAATATAAACTTTACTATTCTATATCATAAGTTTGTTATCTCCACCCTGTAAATATTTGATACATGCAATAGACAAATTAATCAGGTTTTTGTACAAATATTCTTTAGTGCCTTATATTGTGTGTCTTTTTAGGAGTGAAAATTTACTACTTAAACTGAAAGTGTTGGAATGAAATGTTGCTATGGATAATAAAGACCAATGTTTCAAAATCTTTTATTTATTCACATGCACAGGGCTGAAGGGGCATGCGAGAGGGAGATCTCATTAGTAGCTACCTGGGGAAAACTAAGTCTGTAGCGACATCAATGTACCCTATGTTCACATACCGTACGCGTGCGTATCCGACAATAATTAAGGGGCAGTCGATAACCAATACATTTTAAATAAACCTTACCAGCCTTGATAAATGCTAATTTTAGCCATTCATTTGACGGCAACATCGCTTTAATTATTACAAAAGATAACTGCAATGCGTGAATATTATACATGTCAAATTTTACAGAACATAGATCATACAAGAATAGATAATTCACTAGTTGTTTCCATCCAGCTAAGTTTGCGGTACCGACGTAGGTATATATAGTAGCGTAAGAGCCCGTACACACGCTAGTCAAAAGAGCGGGTTTCATCATCTCCCTTTGCGAATGCGTTAAGGTGTCCACTTAAACACACACTTGTGAAGGATCTTCCTTTAAAGTTACCTCCAAACTGAAAAAAAAGATGTACGAAACTTTACTATCAGTACTGGCTGAGCAAACTGACAGGACGGCTAACATTTTAACACTTTTTTGTAAACTCAAAGCTGTTTCTGCGAGGGCTCAACGAAACATTCGGATGATTAGCTTGGGAAACTCGTTCATTTGTCCATCGTGTATACTAACCGTATGCAACAATTAGGACCACCGTTACATCCAGACGCTGGCGTGAGAATGCCCTCATCGTAGTGTACGCACTGAGATTATAAAGCACTAGCGTGTGCTTTATGTTTGGGCATCACGCACCCAAGGGTCCCGAGTGCCTTCTCCGCAGGGGATGTTGCAACTTGCCGCAGTTCATGCTGACGAGGTTAGTTTTGTAAAGTTAGGTAGGCTCTCAATACTTCCCCTTCTGTTTCGGGAGGTCTGGCTGCTGATCGAGGTGGCTG
>LQNS02000139.1:1301920-1319597 GCA_001587735.2 Parhyale hawaiensis
TTAGGTAGGCTCTCAATACTTCCCCTTCTGTTTCGGGAGGTCTGGCTGCTGATCGAGGTGGCTGACCTATTCCCGCTAAACTCCTACCTTCTTGTATTTCGTTTCCTTCCCCTGTGCGGAGTAGCCGAGCGAAAGCGTTCAGCCGTGCCCGGGAGTTGGAGATGCTCAACTTGCGCCTTTTCCCTGTCAGTAGCGCACTGACCACTCTGAGACCTACCGGCAGAGAAGCCGAGACAAAAATCATTTACAATTTAAAACGCGCCCTAGTCGGCGCACGAGCCTGTGGTTAAACACAGGAATAGTTCGGCGCGATATAGGCTGTGTGCCACTGAAGCGCTAGTAAAACTTCTACTACTACTACTACTACTAGCATGTGCTTTTAATTCCCCTGTGTGTTGTGCTTAACGCCTGGTGTCCTCTGAACGAGTTCCCTTGGCGCTAGCAAGGTAGAGCCAACTCAACTGATCCGACAGTGTAGTCGTGGCCGTAACTTCAGCGTGACGTCTATGAACATCGCGCTCTAATTCGTCACGTATCAATTTTTGTGGATTTAAATTGTTCGTAATTAGAAGCGCTAGTTTGCCATCAGCACTTACCAGCGAGTAAAAATTGTGGTACGGCTGAGATGTTCAACAATTTTCCATACAGTTCAATTTTGCACAAGCTGGAGCGGTGTCGCAGCAGTGTAAACGGATTGGTTTCGTTGGCCCTGGGCTGTTAGCTTAGCACCAACGAAACTTGTTGAATAGTAACTGTTCAGACAGTCCTAACACTATAAGGACCCTCTAAAATTTCGGTTTCTCGTAGCAATAACATCACTTGAAACGTCCTATAGGAAGGACCGAGGTCTTTATGGGGTAAAGTGTTACAGCAAGCCAACACTAACCTTACTGTAAGAGTACAAAACGATCAGGAATACGAACTCTACGGATGATACCCGCCAAAGTCAAGTACAACATTGGAGGCATGCATCAACAAAAGACTTCCTTTTGAACAGAACCTGCTAGTTTTGCCGTGTTACAGAGGTTCTTGTGAGGGATAGTGAAGGGGACTAGCGATGCATGGCCTAGGTATATACTAGCTGCGCGAGGACTGGCCACGCGGAGACCAGCGCCGTGCCGGGACCAGCCATGCAGGCACAAGCCAGGCGGGAACCAGCCATGCGGGGACCAGCCATGCAGGGACAAGCCATGCGGGCACCAGCCATACGGGCACTAGCCATGCGGGGGCCAGCCATGCAGGGATCAGCCATGATTCCTGTTCACAGGTCCAGCTGACGAGTCGTGACCGAAGGGGGACAACCGCCAAAACGCCAACCGAGGACTGCTGCTTTGTACCTTTCGTGCGCAACTTCCCTTCCTTTCCCTCCCATCTCGTCCCCCAAAGGACTATAGCTGGTCTTGTGCTTCAGCCATTTCAAGTGCACAGTCAGAACAAGCAGCAAAACTGCCGCACCTCAGCAGAGTTCTACGGTCACTATTAGTGCACCAGCCTCCAAGATCGGTGCGGAACCATCGGAGAAAGTAGGATTGCTCCTAGGATCATTGCATTTTACTCGTCATTGTCTTTTCGCACGGCACAAATAATAGAAAACTAGAAAGTTTCTGGGCATTCTTGCAGGTGCGAGCTGAATATCCTCACATAAATTTGGGCGTGGGAATGCATAGTGTGGTTCGAGAAATATGAGCACGGCACCGTACATTACTCTGCAAGAACAGGTGCACTTACTGACGTGGGGACCGGTCTTAACAGGGATTGAATTATTAAGAGAATTATTTTGCCTAATTTATTATAAATTAACTCCAGGACACCACGGCCGTCCTCAATTTGATTAGAGTATACTCCACAGTCAATTGGCTTCAACCAAAATACTGCCTTCTATACTTGCCCTAACCTAACTGTTACTGTACGCGCTAATGACGCTCTAGATTCCAAACAGCGAGGCGATTTATGACTATGTGGTCCCGTTAATCCTTTCTTTCGTGAATTAATTTACTTGTCTCGTAGGAATAGCATTATATGAAGTGTGACACATGTAACGGTATTAAAGAAAGGGTTAATTATCGCGTATCATACCAACGGTAGCAGCGGACCCTGCGTGCTACATAGATGTACTGAGGGTCCTGGTAACGATCCTCAGGTCAGCTGAGCGATCTTTTTCATGGAACTCGGCGCGTTAAATCAGCAAACTTGCTTGGCGACCGTAGCTACCGTGGGTGTACTTACCTTAGGGTAGGGGGGTGGCGAGTAGTGGAACCTTCCCCTAAATGCGCCATAGTTCTTAGCGACCCATCGTCGGCAGCAGCTGTACTTACCCCTCAGGGGCCAATTGGCCTATATCCGTAGCAAAAACCAGTGTATGTGGGTTTCCCAGTTGACGGTGCGGTTACGTTTACTGTACCATTATCAGAGCTGCAGATAGTTACGGTTTTGCGCAGTGAAATACTGCAGCCAATAGAGCTTATAACGGCAAGTGCTATCCAGTCGGTACGCAGCCATGAAATTAGCGACTCAAATCAGGTAATGTCGAGCCTCTCTATTTGAGCGGTAGCCCACCGCATGCCTTCCGCCAGTGGGACAGTCAACCAACGGAAATGAAATAAATGGAAGAACAGGCAGCCTAATGAACTACCTAACAACATGAAAGCAAAACAAATGGAGCAGCGACAGCCTGTTCGATTAAGTGATAACACTGAATTAAAAAAAAAAAAAAAAAAAAAACAGAAGAACAGGTAGCCTATTGGATTAGCTAAAAACATGAAAATGCAACGAATGGCACAGATCCATAAAAGACTACAAAAATCCATACCTGACAGCCAAAATGAGCTATTGCTGAATATCCTTCTTTGACTTTACAACGGCTCAAGACAGGAGACGCTGCACACTGAGCTACTTATGGAGCTCTAGAAAGCTGGCCGGGGGAAAGCTCCTGCCACCACAGTCTCACTCTATCTCCGTGGACTTCTGTAAATTTCATTTTACATTCATGTGCACTTTAGCCAGCAATGGAAGGCTGTAATTGGAAGGCGTCCCTCAGGGTAGCGTACTTGGGCCGCTGCTGTTCGTTTTGTATTCTAGTGATATGCTCTCTCCGATAGAGAACACGCTGATCAGGTATGCTGATGATTCCACTTTGGTAGCAGTGATACCTGCTCCCAGCATGCATAATGCTATCGCCCAGACTCTGAATAGGAACCTGTCTCGCATAAGGCCCCGTTCGCACATGTACCACACCACATCACGCCACACCACATCACGCCACACCACACCACGCAATGCAACACGAGCGTGTATTTTTTGAGTGCTAAATGGAGGCATTTGACGACTCCTGACTGGACCTGGCTGGTTTTATTTCGAAATACCTAAAGATGTGCAGCACTGCATTTTTATTCATGTACCGGACACGTAATGAATCTTTTCTGTTTGCCTGCCTGGAAAATTATAAAGCCAAAATACACTTTTCTATTGTCGTTTTTTATGCTCTTTCCGAAAATGTTATTCTATGTTCGACAAATAAAAAATAAAAAGTTATTACTATTTACTCAGAAATAGGCCTATATAGGATTGTTCAATATTTCAAGGCACATATCTGCAAGAAAAACTTAAGGTTAGCCTAGGTTAGGTTAGGCTAGGTTAGGTTAGGTTAGGCTGGGTAAGGTTATGTTAGGCTAGGTTATGTTAAGCTAGGCTAGGATAGGCTAGCTTAGGTTAGGTTATCATTTTCTTCGCTAGCCATATTGACTTTATCTATTATAAACTGAAAAATCTGAGGAAAAATGAAAATGCGCCTCCTAACAAATACATAGGAAATATTGATCTTTAAATGCTCATAACATTTTCATTTTTCTTTTTTCGAAAATAAAAAAAGATATGTTTGGAAAGAGCATAAATTAGTAAATTAGAAGCGTGTATTCTGGTTTCATAATTTTGCAGGCAGTGAAACCAAAAAGATCCCACGTAATTAGCAGTGCTGCTTGTAAGTAATATGACAAACCTAAGTTTATTTAAATGATATTGGATTCTTGTGTGAGCGTTTGAACAAAAGAAATACAGATATAAAGCTGGATTTAAGGAGAAAGCACTAGCGTGTTGTGTGGTGTGGTACATGTGCGAACGACCTTTCAACACGTGTTGAGTGGCATTGCGTGGTGTGGTACTTGTGCGAACGGGGACATGGTGCATGGTGCTTGGCCTGGAGTATGAAGCTGAATGCCAGTGAGACCAAGTCCATGATTGTCAGTCGGTCTCGGACACTTTTACTGTTGCAGCATCCACATCTAAGGATAGATGACACTTAGCTTCAGGAGTCTAGCTCTTTGGAGATTCTTTGTATTGTCTCTGATCAGAAGCTTACTTTTCGGTCGCATATTAGGCGACTAGTGTCACGTGCTTCCAGTAAGTTTAGGCTCCTGCGTAAGGTGTATTCTGTGTTTGGTGACAGTGAGGTTGTCCGCAGATGCTTTTATGCTGCCTGTGTTGGAGTATTGCTCACCGGCATGGGCTTCAGCTGCTGATAATCATTTGCGTCTACTGGACCGACTTGTTGTTCAGCCTGCAGGCTGTGCCCTGAAAATGATGTGGTAAATCTGTCCTATAGGAGAGGAGTGGCCGGACTCTGTATGTTTTACAAGGTGTAAAACATTGAGAGACATTGGTTGTAATCTTCTGTCCCTCCCCTTCAAGGAGCTTCAATAGAGAAGGAGGGAGCCTTGTGGCTCAGTTAGAGACTTGCCAGCGAGTCAACCAGATCTCTTATGGCTGAGACGCTCATTGGTGGAAAAGACGGGGGAGCACTAAGTTTCACGGGGGAGCAGCAGACGAACNGTTGCTGATATGCGATTGGTGCTCAAGTGACTGGCTGCAGCCATAAGAGACTCTTTACTGATATGCGATTGGTGCATAGGACAACTGGCTGACAGCCATAAGAGACTCTTGAGCTTCAACAGGCTAGGCTATTGGCTCCCTCCTTCTCTATACAAACTCCTTGCTCCCCTTAAGATCTTTAGGATTACACGTGCTGCGGTTGATACGCACGCTATCACTTTGGAGAATGTTAGATGCCGTACTCGTCAGTTCAGTCGGTGTTTCGAGTCGTGGTCTGTTGAGGCTTGGAAAATATTGCAGTTATCGGTTTTCGTCTAAGTCAGCTGTTCAATGACTTTTTGTTGGATTTTCTTCAGCAGCGTTTTGGGTTTCCCGGTGTTGCAAAATGCTTAATTTGGGTTGTACTACCTGTCTGTGGTGGCCCGAGCGTGAAGTTTTATCTACAATATAATAAAGACCGATGTGTATTTATCGGTTTGTTTATCTGTTTATCCATTTTCTGTCACGCTTTCACAAAACAGATAGTAGGAAATTAGCCCAAGTTGGAGGCTCTGGTCGTCCTCTCAAGCTCCATGGAAAACTGATTGGTAGAAAATAGGTCGGGTTGCAGAAGATGGCAAACGTATCTTAATTAGGGACAGTTGCAATTAAAAAAAATTAAGATATCGCAGGCTTAGTCTGATTTGTGCGAGTATTACTTTTTCCATACATCGAATCTATGGCAAAGTATCGGGCGGCCTCAAGCCAGTCTAAATGCACTTCTTGCATTGCCGAAGTTGAAATCTCAGCATTGAAGGTATCAGAGCTTCCAATGGCACTCTCATGCATTTTGATTCTTAGTTTCTTCCCTCAGATGATTTCGTTGCATCAGCAATTCTTCCAACTTTGATGCAATTGTCGACGTAACATCTTTCAATAACCAAAAGACTATCGGACAAATATGACACACTAGGGTATCTATGATACTAAATCAAATCAATTCTTTACAGTGTTGCTGAATTGACTGCAAAAGTAATGAATTATTTTGATGTCTGAAAATAAGAGTGTTGATGCTCAGTAATTACTTCCGCCAAGGAGGTTATGTTTTCGTCGTGTTTGTCTGTCTATTTGTCTGTCTGTCACCAAGATAACTCAAAAAGTTCTGAACCGATTTAAACGAAATTTACAGGGATTGTTAGGTATGTTAGGAGAAACAGATGATTAACTTTTGGTGAAGATGGTTCTAGGAATTTTCGCCGTAAGAAAATTCGCCGCAGGAAAATTGGCTGCAAGAAAATTCGCCGTAGGAAAATTGGCCGCTCGGAATTTTCGCTGCATGGAATTTTCACCGTGCACAACCGAAACAAAGTCCATTTACGGGGTTATGAACTTATCACTGACTAAATCATCTTGGTACAAATTGCAATTGGTGCCTCTAACAGAACAAACTCAAATTAAAGAGTAAAAGAGTAAACTTTGGAGCCTTGGGAGTGTCAAGTCCCAAAGATATTGTGGTAATGTGGTGTATGTTTATTTACCGGATGGAAAGAAAAATGCGTGGAATGCTTATATTCCTACTGACAGTATGCACAGTGAATAACTGATAATATATTACCGGTAATTATTTAAAAGTTCCATCGCAATGCTAATTTTCAAAATGCTTGAGATCTTCTAATCCTGATTGTGTTGCAAACATTAATTAAAATTCTATGAACTAGTAGATGTGATGACAGTCTCGCCGTTTTCAATGACCTGATATTCCTCTGCAATTATGTAACCTCTGCGTCTAGCTGCAATTGGAGGTGCTTGGCTATTTAACTATCTAAAGTTTCTAATATTGCGGGACATGATTGATATAGACGGCGTACAAGATAAGGCATTATTGTCGAGCTTTTTTGCTGCTTCAGCAATCAGCGAGCGGGCGCCAACTTGAGAAGCTAATGCGGAGTTCTTCAGTTCTTATTTTGCTTTAGAAATTGATGGCTATATGAGATCTGAAGAATGACAAGATCACCGAATGCTGCGCATATTGGCAGAGTATCTTTCATCTTCATGAGTGGTATGTACTCTTGCTTTAAACTCTTTAATTCACACTTCCAGTAGGTTTTCCCCACATTTTTTATTCAATCTATGTATATATAATTGCCATCATTCACAAGTTTTGCACCACCTCTACTCCTTTTCACTGTATAAACCATTGTATGGGTAAAGTCTGCCAATAAATTTGATCAACACTGTTAAAAAAAATTCAACTAGCAGCAAGTCAACTCGAATCCAATGTTGTGGAAACACAAAAAACAATTAGGTGAATAAAAAGTATCATCCATCCCTGCATATTCAACACACTTCTAATTCTAATGTATACAAAACAACATGCAACTAGGTGATGGATAAAACATTGTATTTACCAACGATTATACGGTAGACTAAATTTTCGAGAAAAAGGCATGCCAATATGGTCTAAAATAAACTGTGGAAGTGCACATGGTAAAGGCAATTATACGGTAGACTAAATTTTCGAGAAAAAGGCATGCCAATATGGTCTAAAATAAACTACGGAAGTGCACATGGTAAAGGCAATTATACGGTAGACTAAATTTTCGAGAAAAAGGCATGCCAATATTGTCTAAAATAAACTGCGGAAGTGCACATGGTAAAGGCAATTATACGGTAGACTAAATTTTCGAGAAAAAGGTATGCCAATATTGTCTAAAATAAACTGCAGAAGTGCACATGGTAAACGTAAATTAAGTAAAGGTTCAGGTGATGCCTGATATGGCAACGTGACCTGATATAGAATGTACCCGAATACAGTTTGTACCGAGTTGCGGCGAAAATTCCGTCCGACGAAAATTCCATGCGGCCAATTTTCCTACGGCGAATTTTCCTAAGGCGAATTTTCCTGCGGCGAATTTTCCTGCGGCGAATTTTCTTGCGGCGAAAATTCCGGACATGGGTGAAGATATGTCCATCCTTTTGTTTGTTTGTTTGTCTGCCTCATTTTTCTCAATGCCATAACTCAAAAAGTTATGGATGGATTTTTATGAAATTAACATGAGTTGTTAAGTATATAAGAATCAGTAAATGACCAAATTTTGGTAATGGTTTGTTTGTTCGTTCATTCGTTTGTCACTGTTTTTAATTTTAGGCTTGTTAGCACAATAACTCAAAATATTGAATGGATCTTTATGAAATTTATAGGGATTGTTAGTAATGTTAAAAGACATAAATGATTGAATTTTGATGCAGATCGGTTTGTTCGTTTGAATGTTTGACTCATGTTTGTCATAACGTTTGTTAGCAGTATAACTCAAAAAGTTATGAACGGATCTTCACGAAAATTCCACAAGCTGTTATTACCTTCAGAAGACACAAATGATTAGATTTTGAAGTTTATACAAAGAAAATTATGGTTTCAGTGCCAATTTGAATTTATTGCTACCGTTGCCTCGCTTGGCGGAGGTATGGGCTTTCAGAGTGCTCTAGTTAGGGTAATTAGGATGCCGTGAACCCTCATCTGGATGATCTATAATGTCGGTAATTGTATGAAGGAAAGCATGATTAATGAAGAAGGATCAATACAAATTATTCGCTGTCATTTTATGCCAGCGCGGGCACACTAGTATTAATAACTAGAGCACTCTAACAGCGCATACATCTTCCAAGTAAAGCATCGGTAACGAAAGACTTAAATTGGCTCTGAAACCACGATTTCTTTTGTATCAACTCCAAAATCAAACCATTAGTGCCCTATAATAATATTAACAGTTTCTGCAAATTTTTTGAAGAGCCTTTCATAACTGCTTGAGTTATGCTGCTAACAGACGTTATGACAAGCATAATTTAACCATTTATATGTTTTAACATTACTAACAACTCCTGCAATTTCATAAAGATCCATTCAAAACTTTTTGAGTTATTGCGTAACAAAGATTATGACAAATACAACTCAAACATAGAAACAAAGCTGCCGATCTGCACCAAAATTTAATCATTCAAGTCTTTCAACATTATTAACAATTCCTGTAAGTTTCATATATATTCACTCAAATCTTTTCCAGTTATTGCGATAATAAACATAAAATCAAACGCAGCAACAAACATTCGAACGAACAGACATATCATCACAAAAATTTAGTCATTTACTCCTTGTGATATACCTAACAACTCACATAAATTTTATAAAAATCCTTCTATAGCTTTTTGAGTTATGGTATTGAGAAAAATAAGGTAGACAAACAAACAAACAAACAAACAAACGGATGGACATATCTTCACCAAAAGTTAATCATTTGTTCCTCCTAACATACCCAACAATCCCTGTAAATTTCGTCCAAATTGGTTCATAACTTTTTAAGTTATCTTGGTGACAGACAGACAAATAGCAGAGAGACAAACACGACAAAAACATAACCTCCTTGGCGGAGGTAATAAAACGTGGAACCCGAGCATAAGGATTTTTTTTTTGCTGGAAATGAAGGAAGCATAGCACCGTGCATCAGGCTGCTCTGACACAAGGTTGTATCAAAAGTCATACCCCAGTGGGACTGGCAACTAAAGCGACCCGGGTTGAGATTTTAACTTAATAATCATCCAAATTAAGCAACAGTTTTCCTAAAAATAACACAATTCAAAACATGACTAAACGTTTCTTTAACGGTAAAGGATTAGTCAGTTTTTCCGTCAAGTTTCCGATGCTTCTTTGTCCTGCCATGGGTTGAAGAAGGCGTATATACAGACCGTGATTTGGTGCCCAAACGCTTCGTAAACTTAGCGATACGTAACTGCACACTGTACAGTTACAGTCTATAGCTGTGAACTCAACTGCACTGACGTAGGTGATAATGTTTTATACGCTTTTCTTCTTCAATTTGGTGTTCTGCGTGGGAAATTTAAAATGCCTTTTGACCATAGTTCTGTTTAGAGCAGCATAAAGCAGCGACAGAATCTGAGTTATGAAATTTACAGTTTTTCACGGGTAGGTGCATTAAATTTTTGAGTTTCCCTAACTTTCGAAACTTTCGAAGAAGCGAGCCAAGGGCCCGTAGCGTCGTTGTATACACGCCTCCCCTGTTCCCCGAAGCGCTTGGTCGGTAATCTGGCGTACCTTGGCCATTTGTTCATAAGCGCACATACTCGACTCTAGCTATGCTCAGTTTTCAATCGTCGGCCGTCGGTGTAAGCTACTTATAGCTACTCTAGATAGAGAATTACTGACTTAAATAACAATATAAATAGAAATATACGCTCTCATACCGACCGCTATTATTAATACTTTAGCGTGAGGTACCACATGCGGCTGACGTACGGCACCAGCCACACCATTTTCCTGCTTACTGCAGGAGGCAGCGGCGTGGCAACACTTACAGGAGTGGCACTCAGCGCCATTAGTAGCAGCATATGGCAGAGAATAGCGCCCGCCAGTGCTAAAGGGGCTGCCACGGAAAGATAACGCTAGATAAAAGTGCATTAGAGAACGTTGCTCATAAAACTAAGTCCGTCGTGTGACGTCATAAATCCCACAGAAGTAAGGATTCTAAAATTTTCTAGACGGAAGGGAATATTCTTGCGCTATAGAACACTACATACTATCAGTGTTGGCTGATATAGACGTGGCAGCATTATTAATTGGAGTTTTGTTTTCAGGCTGAGCTTTTCATGTATAATTTACAGTTACGTACGGCTCAGTTTGCATGCTAAGCCTTTCAGGAAATTAGATTCATATTGAAATTTACAGTAAATAAAATATAGGGCAGGAAATAAATGCATTGAATAAAAATCAAATACAAGCAATGCTCCCTTTATAGCATTGAAGAGTTTGCTATAGTTTGAACACATCGCTATAGCTGGGTGCCACCCTAAAGGTCAGGTTAGTCTGGCCTTATTGGTAGAAAACGATCATTGAGGCAATGTTCAATTTATGCATAATTGGATTACGTATTTGAACGTTCTTACCGACCATCCTTAATGAAATCTTATTTGCATACATCCTCATTCGTCCTTCATATTCTTGATAAGCCATATCGAGCATTCTGCAACTTTGAACTTTTCAGCAATATCAGCCGCTTTCTTTCACTCGCTCTAGCCATTAAAGATTGTTATCTTTCTACCGATGGTCAATTTCTGTCGTCTCATGTAGGTAGTTTCATTGCTTTAGGGGCCATAATTTCTGTTGTCTCATGTAGGTAGTTTCATTGCTTTAGGGGCCATAATTTCTGTTGTCTCATGTAGGTAGTTTCATTGCCTTAGGTGCCATAATTTACGGAAGTTGCCAGAAGTCGTGAGATCTTTCCTATCTTGAGTAACCGGCGAGTAGCCGACGTACATGATGACGTCACGAAAAAGTGACGGAATGATATTCAAAGAAAATATTTGAATTTACCATTCCACAAATATATGCGATGCCTGTGAATTGTTTCTTTATATACTAACAGTATCCTCTATCACAGTAAATCCTAAATTGCCATAGTTTATCGGTATCGATTCATAGAAAACTATTTCAGGTAATAGAGGAGTGAGTTAGGTAAACTTACGTTTTAAAGTAAATTGAAGGTGATATAGTTGGTTGCTGTGGAGCTAAATAACTCCGCTATAATTAGATGAAAGCACAGAGAGGTGCAGTATAAAGTGAAGATGGCCGGTATCGTAACATTTTTGTCATAAGTTAGGAATGGTTTTTCAACCAATGATATTTGTATTATATTGCCAATGGAATAGATTTTTTCATCTCGGCTGTATTACAATGCAATATTGCCCGAAAATATTATAAATATGAATGTGTTCATAATGTAGTAAATTCTGTTTAGTTGCAGTCAATGGCAATGATGTTCTATCGTTAGACGTTGCCATTACCATGTTAATTAATAGTTAAACCTTCCCTTCCCACAACGCTCGCTGGCATCCTGAGGGAGGAAG
Organism: Parhyale hawaiensis; assembly: GCA_001587735.2. Lineage (NCBI taxonomy): Eukaryota > Metazoa > Arthropoda > Malacostraca > Amphipoda > Hyalidae > Parhyale > Parhyale hawaiensis. The sequence continues at coordinate 1,313,639 of LQNS02000139.1, forward strand.
AAAAAAGCAAAGAATAAATAATGAAGGGAAGAAAGAGAGAAGGGGTAAGTCAACTGCGTATCACGGTTTACTGCAAATTCGTTTCTTTGCTATATTACCAGTGCAAGACAATGCGAAAAGGTTCCTACTAAGAGTAATATTGCTATAAATTCCTAAATCGGTTGATGCCGTGCAAGCAAAGGAGGTTATGCTTTCGTCGCAATTGTCTCTTTGTCTGTCTGTTCGTTGGTCTATCTGTCACCAACATGACTTAAAAACCTATGGACGGATCTTTACGACATTACAGTGATTGCTAGGTATGTTAGGAGGAAGAGATGATTATTTTTTGGTACCTTAACTCAAAAAGTTATGAGCGGATTTTTGTAAAATTTATACGAATTGTGAGGTATATTACGAAGAGTAAATGACCAAGTTTTGTTTGTTCGTTTGTTTGTATCTGTGTTTGATTTTATGTTTGTTAGCAGAATAACTCAACAAGTTTTAACCGAATTTTTATGAACTATATATATACATTGTCAGAATGTTAAGACATAAATAATCAAATTGTGGTGATGATCGGTTCCTTTTTTTGTGTTTTTGATCATTGTTTAGCAAAATGTTTGTCATAACATAACTTAAAAAGTTGCCAACGGATCTTAAAGCAAATTCAGAAGCTGTAATCACTGTCAACAGACACAATTGACAAAATTATGGTCATGATAAAAAGGAAATCAGAGTTTCATAGCCAGTTTAAATTTTTCATTAACATTGCCTTGCCTGGCGGAGGTATGCACTCCCAGAGTGCTCTAGTAAGTAATAAGCTGTGGTTCGTTTTTTTACTTTGTACTAGCACGAAAGTGACTATAATGTGCCAATAAAATTTCCATTCTTGGACATTACTTTAATAAAGTAAAATGCCGAAAATTAAGACAGTGTGGTTGGCTTAAAATTCGGCATTGGGCATAATTTTTAGCGTCGTTAAATTTTCCTAGTTTTCCCTTATATAGATACATTTCGTTCAACCGTGCCAAAAGAAAACGTGCGAAGGGTCAACTCTATGTTTTTTTTTTAAATATGTCAGAGTTATAAATAGGTACGTAAAAATGAAAGTGTCTGGTATTTTTTCTTCTAATGAAACATAGGAATATTCATATATAATTATAATATGAAATTGACAGAGGAAAAGTAAAATGTTAATTTTTCTGTATTCATGTACCTATGGGATCTGTTAATCGACTAAACTGAACAGCAATTTTGAACCCAGCGGCACGTACATACGTTTGATCTTCTACCGCTGTGTTTCCTCCTTCGATGTATACGGAGCGACTCCCTCATAAACCTTTTGTTTTCAAGAAAGATCAGAGCCGGTTTTATGTGGGGTTTACTATGGTTTTCACTGCCTGTGTTACACTGTTTTTCGCTAATAATTCTTAAACGAATTGTCGGATCACTATGGTATTTCAGCAAAAAGCCTCTTACACCCCTACCTAATTTATGGCACACATAGAATATTACTATATGTGTTTACAGAGGATTTTATTCGTGTATATTAAGCCTATATTAAGCTGCAGCCAGGAAGTCGCTTCAACACATTTGAACGACGACCAACTTGGGGCGTGTTGCAATCAGGCCTTCGGTGTCACCTGTGCTACACAGGCCTCCAATGCGACACAGGTTGGGTAACACCGGGTGACACCAACGACCAACTTCCTAAATTTTAGGGTCATGTTATGGGTACCACTGCCTTTGTTTACGAACATTAACTATGATTCTTGAAAATTAGTATCACAAAATGTATGACTGCCATATATTGTTTGAATTCTAGCATGTGAAGTACTTTTGTGTAGTTTATTGAATTTTTATCCTAACTGGGCCCTTAAACATACAGATAATTTGCGGAAACATAGTGCTTGCGGAAGCATACTAGGTTTGCGCAAGCATTTTGACCGGGTAGGGAGCGGTTGCTTGACTGCGCAAAATGATTGTGTGATTTCAAAACGGCTTGATATTTCTTAGCAAATTGGCAATGCTTGCGTCGTCTGAGTGTAGGATTGCGCAATCAAACCGCACTTGTCTGAGTTCTTTCCCAAATTTATAGCTAGTGGTTGGTGTTGTGATCTTCTCTATAGTATCCGAACTATGTCTTCCAAAACCACCGAAAACGAGCGAAAGTTTTCCTCAATGAATTCAAATGAATTCATCGAGGATTAGGAATATATGTCATAACCAGCATTATTGTGCCTTACTAACAGTGATTAAAGCAACAGAAACAAGAAAAAAGAAGAATGCTAAATTGTTTGGAAAGTACAAGGAAAAACTTCCAGACGATGAAAAGAACGTCAATTACTGTATGTCCAAATATCTTCTGCATCGCCGGTTCACTAGGAAAGTGAAGACCAGGAGGGCTGTACAATTAATCATATATTGAAATCGTACGTTTCGGGTGTCGTACCCATCATCAGCAAACCTGTAGAGATAAAATACAAAAAAATTACTCGCCGAGATGAAAGTTTTCAAGTACAATAGCAAAGAATAATTACAAAATGACAAAAAAAGGCTAACGGTTGATGGTATTTAACAGATATGTAGACTGTGCTTCATTGAGAAGAGGCTTCAACTTAAAAATATAGAGGTATTCTAACATACGCAAACTGACAGACGAGGACTGATTACCTAAAATGGAGAAACTGTCAAGACTGACTCGGACGCCACACCGGTCTGCATGCTGTCTCACCATGGAATGAGGAGGACTAACCATCACGCTTCCAGTGCAAACACTCCTGCCGCTATGTTCACAAACTCTGGTCATTATCGTACGCACAGTCGAACCTATGTACGTAGACCCTCAGAGCGGGCACCTTTCGCGAACATATTCATGTGTCATCACGAACAGCAGTGGCTAGAGAACTGTCCCATAGATTTTAAACCTATATATTACCGTAGATATATATATAGATGACACTTTTCTCCTGTTACGTGATGCGCAGCATGTCGATCAATTTTTTGACTATGTCAATGGACAACATTCAAGCATTAAATTCACTTATAAAAAGGAGCTGGGAGGTAAACTTTAATATTTAGACGTATCCATCTGCAGGAAGCACAATGTTTTTGAATCTTCGGTTTACAGAAAAGAAACGTTTACTGGGTTAGGTCTGAGTTACTTCAGCTTTTGTACTTTCCGTTTCAAGAGTAACGCTGTAAAGACTTTAATAGCACGTGCCTATAAAATATGTTCTTCTTACGCCAATGTTGATGTAGAATTCAAATTTCTTCGTAACTTTTTTAAATGCAATGGATTCCCTGCTTCTTTTCTAGACTCTAAAATCAAGCAGTTTTTGTCTCGTAACTTCAGAAATGAAGCACCCGCTGCTACCGGCATTGATACAAACCATGTTTACGTAACCATGCCGACCTGCTCCTCACCAGCATGGTTTCCGGCTTATGCACTCCACCAAAACTGCTCTGCTGCCTCTGGCCTTCCAAGCATCCCGCGGCACGAACAAACCCAGCCCTCCTGACCGCACGGTGGCTTTGTTGATTGATTTCAGCAAAGCGTTCGACACCGTTCCTACTGAGGGCCTCTTCTCCTCAGTTTCCAGCACCACACTGCACCACAATATTGTCGATGGCTCGCGGCTTACCTCAGGGGACGAGCAGCCTGCTGCCTCTATAACGGCTTTCGTTGCCAATTCCGGGCTGTCAAGGCGGGGGTTCCTCAGGGTTCGGTAGTCTCGCCTTCCCTTTTCAACCTCTATGTCTCTGACTTTTCTATTCACCGGGACCAGCTCTGTTGCCCCTCTGTAACATTAAATGCCGACGATTTCACTGTTGTGGTGTAAAATCGCAACCCTCTCACCGCTGCTGCCGCTCTGTTGGATCACTCTGACTTAGGCAGCAATTGGGCAGCTGCTAAGGGCCGTATCATATCAACCTCCAAATCCAATTCAACACTATGGACGACCGACACTCATCAGTCTAGACTCGACCCTGGTATCACTGTTGACAACACTGCTCTGCCCCTCTGGAGCGCCGCCCCAAAATCCTCGGCGTCACATTTGACATCCACTTTACTTTTACACTCCACATCACTCCCACCCCTGCTCGAACCTCCAGCCGCCGCAGACTGCTCAAAGCCCTAGCCGGCACACGCTGAGGCCAGTGCAAGGAGACTCTGCTTCTTACAGAAATTATAAGGCATTTATCCGACCCCTCTTCACCTACACTGCTCCAGTCTGGTATCCTGGAGCTTGCCGATCCGCTGTTCGCAAGCTGCAGACAGTTCAAAACGCCGCTCTCCGCACAGAGACCGGCTGCCTTCGCATGGCTTCCTCTGACCATTTCCACTTCGAGTCCAAACTCCTGACGGGTCGATCAATCTCTCGACCTGTAGTGCCGTCAATACCGTGTTTCCGCCTTTCGTCCCGAGCACTCAGCCCACTCTGTTGTCACCGCGCAGGCTGGCCCCGTTTCATCCGCCACAACTTATCAACCAAATTCCAACCTGACATCATCCACTTGCTAACAGACAATATCATGCCTTCGAAAGAGTCCCGTTCAGCTATTTCCTCCCTCCATCGGTCTGCCGTGCAATCTTCACTAGACCGCCTCCCTGTAAACAGGATTTTGGGCTTTGCCCCACCGGAGATCTCATCCGATGAGGTGGTCCTCTAACGAGCGGCCCGCTCCACCCTGCACAGTTACGTTCAGGTTTTTCTCGGTCCTGATTTCTTACCGCCACAGTGTCGGACTCAGACTCCTGCCCCGAATTCCACCGCGGTTCCCGCACCGTGAACCACTTGTTCGAGTGCCCCGCCCACCCCACCACCCTCCTTCCCACCTCTCAATGGGCCAGTCCTCTATCGGTATGTGACTTCTTGTGCTCTCTACCATTTTTTTCATACCTTCCGTCACATGCTCGACCCCCTCCGGAGCGTCCCCCTTTGTAACCACAACAACGTAACCCTTCAATATTTTGGTCAGCACTCTAAAAAAATGAAAAGCGAATTAGAGAAAATCGTAATTAAATACTTTCCCGATAAAAAATTATTGTTGTTCTAGTAAATAAATTTACGATAGATTCATTTTTTAAATTCAAGGACAGGCTTCCTTAAAAGCAGATCAAAGCTCTGTAGTCTACCAATTTTGTTGCCCGCTCTGTGGGTCTACGTACATTGGTTCGACTGTGCGTACTATAATGACCAGAGTTTGTGAATATTGAACATAGCGGCAGGAGTGCTCGCACCGGAAGCGTACTGGTTAGTCCTCCTCGATTCCATGGTGAGACAGCATGCAGAACGGTGGGGCGTCCGAGTCAGTCTTGACAGTTTCTCCATTTTAGGCAAGCAGTCCTCGTTTGTCAGTTTGCGTATTTTAGAATCCCTCTATGTTTTCAAGTCGAAGCCTCCTCTCAATGAAGCACAATCTGTATATCCTTTAAATATCATCAACCGTTAGTCTTTCTTGTCCTTCTGTAATTGTTCTTTGCTTTTGCAAACTTTAGTCTGGGCATGTACATTTCTTTGTATTTTATTTATATCTAAAGTTTTGCTGATTATGGGTACGACACCCGAAACGTTCAATTTCGATATACAGTTGCGAGCATAATTAAGGGACAAAAAATAAAAAAAAAATCATATCTCAAAAACTGTAAAAGGTGCAACGCTGAAATTTTAACAAAAAAGAGGTATTGAGATACCTAATAATATGCTAAGAATTTATTACGATCCGAAGGATAAGAAAAAGTTACGTATATTTAACTTATAATTATGAATTTAGTGTGAGCAGAATTAAGGGACACGTTTCAAATATTGTAATTTAAATCATCAGTAACCCCTTTTTCTCCCTTTTCCGAAGAAGAGAAGACTGCCTAAGTCATATGTAAACATTGCAAGTACTGCAAGCATGGCTACCCGGGAAAAAGTTGATAAATCTTTACGCATGAAAATTGTTAATTTACACAAACAAAATCTCAGCATCA
>LQNS02000139.1:1322821-1335114 GCA_001587735.2 Parhyale hawaiensis
GGATAGCAAATTTCAAATAACCGTGATCTTGAAAGAGTAACGCATTTCCGTGTGGTTTCTAAATAAAACTCATATTGATTCCGATGTGTTTGCTTCCTCTTTTCCTACTCTACTTGCAAGTCTGAGCAGTTCATTTCCATGAGAGACCCTCGGCCAAAAAAAACGCTACCAAAAAAGAGATTTTGTATCGATGAAGATTTGAATGGGTCAAAATCAAGCATTTAATAACAAAACGAAATAATCAGGTCTAAAACCTAAAAATTATACAGAACCTTTTACAGTTTTTGAGATGGAATTTTTTATTTTTGTCCCTTCATTATGCTCGCAACTGTATGATGATTCGTACTGCCCTCCTGGTCTTCACCTTCCCCAAGAAAGTAGTCATAAAAATGGATTCACTGAGAACAAATTTCAAAAGGAAGTAAAAAAATGAAATAAATGACTCGGCCAAAAGTGTAGTTGGAGCTGATGAAGTTGCATGTTACGGAAATTGAATGTGTAGTCTGTAGCATTCGTCAAATAATTTGTGCATTCATGTTGCGCAAATTATTTGTATGTTTAGGAGGGTCTTAAAATACAGTTAAAATAAGGCTCCGCCAGCAATGTTAAGCTTGCCGAAATGTCCCCAACTCTCTGTTGAGGCGCTGAGCTCGGAATTAAGTCGCATTCACTGCTACACGGGTAATATTGTGAGGGTAATACCGACGTCTGATTGCAATACGCCCCAAAATTGTAAGTTTATGAGCTGGGTAACACTGCCTTTGTTTACAACCATTGACTTTGAGACCTAACAAATGGTATTAAAAATGTATGTTTGCCATATATTGCTTGAGTTCCTGCATTTGAAGCAGTTTTGCGTATTTTTTCAACGTTGTACCCTAAAATACAGCGATAATAAGGCTCGCCGGAGACGTTTAGGTACGAGTTTTCTGCAAATTCCGCAACACTTCTTGGGGGCGCTGAGATCGCACGTCGCATTCACCGCTACACGGGGTGACATCGGGTAACACTGTGAGGGTAACACCAGCGTCTGATTGCAAGACGCCCCCGGCAGAAAACGAGTTGTTAAAATAAAATTGTTTTCCCGTTTTCCTTGAACAATTGGGCGTAGTTCAAATGTGCTGAAGCGACCTTCAGGCCTTAGCTCAATATAGGCTTAAAATACACGAGTTGCGCCTCATCGTGACGAAGTAAGTAAGTAAATACAGGAGTAAACTCCTCTATAAACACATACAGCAATATGCTTTGTGAGACATGAATTTGGTAGGGGTGCAATAGGCTTTGAGTTGAAATACCATCGTGATCCGACGATTCGTTTAAGAATTATTAGCGAAAACAGTATAGGACGGCCAATGAAAACAATAGTAGGTCGGGCGAAGTAGGAGGCCGACGTACATGAGGTGTTCTCCTATGAAGATGAAGTATTCAAGAATGAAGGGGTAGCATTGGGTGTATATGATGTAGTAATATCGTGCATAAATATCAGGTCAGCCAACCATTGTAACATATGTTCATCCACAAGCCGGGTATAGATTTTGCTTCTAATATTAGCACTTACTTGCTCTCTCGAAATGGTCCCATAAGGAATGCCTTATACCTGCCAACGTAATTTCCGCATGCCCCTCTGGTTTATGTTGCATCTCTTCTCTTTGTCCTTCCAATCCTTGGTGATAGGGTTCTTCACATATGCCTTTAATGTTCTTGTGTCCCGTCCCATTTCTCTTGCTATATCCACTACAGAGACATCATTTCGAGGACTTTGGCAATCTGAACCTTTTCATCAGCTACCGTAACCTTGGTATATTGCCACACCTGCAATAGAGCGTAGCACGTTAGAAAACGAAGCATAGCACATTAATTGATATAAATTTGCATTTACTGCATCAGTCGTCTTGAAAATCAAAATAATATACCGTGTGTTTATCATCTTCGCTAAGGGGTTAGAGTTCTGTTGAATTTGTCTCCTTGTCCGTTTGTCTGTCCCAAAGATAACAAAAAGCTATGGACGGATCGTTACGAAAGTTACAGGGGTTGTTAGGTAAGTTAGGATGAACCAATGACAAATTTTCGGTGAAAATCTGTTCGGCAGTTTTTTCGCCTGCCTCTTTTTCTCTTTGTAGCATAACTCAAAAAGTTATGACAAGATCATTATGAACTTTCCAAGAATTACTAGGGGTGTTACAAAGAGTAAATGATTGAACTTTTGTAATGATCTGTTTGTCCGTTTGCTTGTTCGTCTTTCTCTATGTTTGATATTTTGTTTGTCAGCAACATGAAACAAAAAGTTATCCACAGATTTTTCTGAAATTTGTGAAATTGTAAGAAACGTTAAAAGACATAAATGTTAATCACCCGCGAGTGAAGTGAGAGAGATGATGTTTTCGTTGAAGATTTAAGTTTATATATATTTGGATGTATGTATTTATATACGTCTGTCCACCCAATAAGTAGTCGAAGGAGTTGAGCAATGTTTATAATTTTTCACATGAAGTCTTGTGGTTTGCCCTCGATGTGGCCCATGCCAAAAAACAAAGATTAGCTGGCCATAAAAAAATGACGGCGATGAAATTTCCTGTCCACACAAATAAAGGTGTTAGGAGTTAATTGAGCTATGTTCATAATTTTTTGCAGGGAGTCTGATGGGTTGCCCTCGATGTGACTCGTGCCAAAATCTACGATTAGCTGGTCATCAAGAATGACGGCCATGAAATTTGCTCCCACCGCGGGGGATGGTCTTACACCACGAGGCGTTCTAGTTACCAAAATATTTGTCGCAAGCAAAAGTAAAAAAGCTGTGAATGGATCTTTATGAAATTTGCAGGAATAGTTAGAATTTTAAGAGACACAAATGAACAAATTTTGGATATGATCGGTTGGTTCACAAACGAGTTTGACTGATGTTTGTCAGTAACAATTTACATTCATGAAATTTGCAGGAATTGGTAGAAATTGTGAGATACACAAATGACGAAAATTTGGTGATGATCGGTTCTCCGTTCGTGAGTTTACTAATGTTTGCCAAATTGTTTGTCAGAACAAAACTCAATAAATTACGAAAGATAATCATGTAATCAGCAGGATTTTTAGAAATAGTAAAAGGCGCAAATGAGAAAATTTTGGTGATGATAATGAGTAAATCCTGGTTTCAGGATAAATGTTAATTTTCTATAAACATTGCTTGGTGTGGCGGAAGTATGCATTACCAGAGTGCTGCTCCAGCTTGTTTTTCAATTTAAATATTTATGTCTTTCGTGCCACGCTCTTAATTAAAGAAATTTATGGGAGAAAAATAGACTAGGTGCAAATTTTGTAACTATGCTTTGTTTTGATGGAGATAGGCGATGCAAAATTGGGTCAGGTTGTAGAAGATAGCAGAGTGGGAATCTTTATCTTTACACCTGAATGAAGTTCTTGCACAGACAACGATTAAATCCAAACAATGAAGATATATAGAACCCCTCTTAATATATTATTAATAGCGTTGCCTTGGAGCCTAACTTTCTCGATCCATACACTGAAATTATATTTACTATGAGTTCAATTTGAATAGATGATCAACGAAACACGGGAGAGAGATTCTTCACGATGCAATAGATGCAGAACTATATTTCAGCTTGCTTTTTTCCTTCCAGGAAGAAGCTTTCGCTTGGGCGGAAAATTTCGATGTACTGAAGGTATATCATCTTTATTAAACTGTAAATAGGACACTCAATGGGGAATTTAATTTACAGATGCTTCACTTTTGGTGATATAAATTGATTTTTTTTTTCATTTCATTTAAAGCCCGGTGCTCACGTAACAACTGTCGTTTTCGCTAGCAGCCTAGGCTAGGCTGGAAGCAAGTCACTTAATCCGTTTACGTAGCCGCGGCAAGGCTTCAGCTTGCGCAAATTTTAACTGTATTTGTAACAAATTGTCGAAAACGTCAGTCGCTACTGCAATTTTTACATCATAGGAACTGGGGAACGATGAACTTTCAACGATCGCTCCTAATTATGTGCAGGTTAAGTCCACAAATTTTGATAGTTTGAGAATAAGTGCAAGATGTTCATAGACGTCATGATGAAGTCACGGCCACGACTTCGCAGTCTAATTAGCTGAGTTGGCTCTAGGCTGCTAGCGGCAACAAAAGTTGTTACTAGGACACCGGGAAAAAGAGTGTGCCGCTCGGATAACTTGAAACGGAGAGCATACATCTCTTATGACATTTTGAGTTGGCGGTTGTAGCGTATTCTTCAGAAGTATATTAGTAACGAAAGTATGATCAACTAAAGCACTTTGAGAGCGCATACCTCCTCCAAGTAAGGTAACCTTAACGATAAATGCAAATTGGTTCTGAAACTCTGATTTCTCTCTTTTCAGCCCCAGAAGCTGATCATTTGTGCCTTTTCACAGAAATAACAGCTGTGCAATTTTCTTGAAGATCCGTTGTTACTTTTGGAGTTATGGTTTGACAAGTATTTTCTCAAGCAATAGTGAAAAACATAAACGAAAGAAACGATAATTACCAAAATTTGATCACTTTTGTCTTCTAACATTTTTGAAATTCCTCTAAATTTCATTAAGATCCGTTCAAACCTTTTTGAGTTATTTTGCTAACAAAAATAAAAGTAAATACAGAGACAAACTAACCAACGAACAAACAGATCGTCAAAAATATTTAGTCAGTTAATCTTTGTAATATACCTAACAACTCATGTAAATTTCATAAAAACCCGTCCTTAGCTTTATGAATTATGACACAAAAAAAGCAGACAGACAAACAAACGGATGAACGAAACTTCAATAAAAGTTAAGAATCTGTTCATCCAGCCATACCTAGCAATTCCCACAACTTTTTTGAGTTATCTTGGTGATGGACCGAGAAACGCGACGGAAACAACCTCCTTGGCGGAGGTAATGAATAAGCATTATCATAACTTTCTCGCCGTCATATCTGACGGCGCAGACAGTCTAGTTATAGGAATATTAACCTCAGTACAAATCCTATTTGTACTGAAGCTCACTTTGATAAGTCACTTTACACTGAAACTCTTTATAAAGGCGAACTTACAATAAAGCGCGAAACGGAGCTTATAATTTTTTATTATGACATTAAGTCAACAAAAGAAAGAACGCAAATCCAGGAAACAATGAGCTGGGAAAGAAAAGGAATATTAACAGAAAAGGTAATGAACTATATAAGAGAACGAACATGAAGTAAACGAAGTGGCATTGAATAGTGTACAGTAGGGTGGAGCGTTTTTCAACTTTTTTATTTTCCTTAGTGGCTAGTTCGGAAAAATCGCCAAATGGGGAGAAAAAAAATTGGGTTAATTAAATGCATTTTTTCCTAGAAGGATGTCTTCTACCCCCCCCCCCCCCAAGACCCTTGAAGTTGGAAAAAAGTGCTCTTGAGGGCGAATTTTTCTTTTCATATTGGTTTTATTATTCACTAAACATTAGCTATACATCAGCCATACACGCAAGTGAAGTTTTAGGCAGCCAGTGCAACGCTCAGTAGAACAGAGGAGGGCGGGCCGCAAGAGTTTGGGCGGGCCCGCCCAAACTCCTTGTAGTGTTGTGCCCGACTCTTGCATTTTTCATTAATGATCAGCGAGTACACACATTTGGTGTCAATAGACTATTGCAAACTGAAGGAAGATTTTGAAAATTTTAAAGGAACATTATTTTATTAGTTCTTCTTAATGGAACATTAGCTTTCAATTTCATTCAAATGGACCATTTTATGTTCAATGAACCATAGTTTCTGTCAGTCACATTTGGGATAGAACTGTTCCCATGATACTATCTAGCAGCGAGAGGATAATATACTTCCTAGCCAACATGTACTTCATCGACATTTTTCGAACTCTAATTTCATTCCTCTGAATCGTTATGGTCTTATTTGTAAAATTAATAACATAAAGAAATGTTAATTCAGTGCCCATGACGTCTTGTAGGATGAAATTCTTCTCTAAATTTTGTTTCGTGGCTAAAATATGAACACCAGCGGGCCAGCCATTTAATGGAAGACTCATTATCGAGTTTCACCAGCATGGTAAAGCTACCCGTAATTCTACCCATTACTCGAATGATTCAATGGATAAAAGCGTTTGGGGAATAAATTGGCGAAACCAGTTCACCTTGGGCAAGTGTGGATGTCATATAATTCTATAAGGATTTGTGGAGAAAAATAGGCGTTTATCGATACAACATAACGAGCGAGTTTCATCTTTATTCCAACACAATTTCTGTGGGAGCAGAGCGTCATAAGCTTAAAAGTATGGTTTTGCACAGCAACAGAGCTACGAAGAAGCCATTTGAGTCCCCGCTAAGACGAAAACAACGCATGTTATTTGCGAAAGAACATCAAAACTATGACTATCAATGACTGGAAGAATGTAATGCGGTTGGATAAATCAAGGTTCACCCTCAGAGCAATGGAAAAATCAGGGTGTGGCATAAACATCATGTTCTCATAACCCCACCATGCATTTTCCAGACCGTTCAGGCCTCTCGGGAGGCAATGTAATACTTTCGGGTAGAATTTACGAGAATAGACTTGAAACTGCGACTCATTGCTGTGACAAGATGAAGTCGCTGCATGGACTAACAGCATCATGCCGCAAGTTTCCCACCTTGAGCCACAGCGTATATGAATCATCTTCAGGCCCTGATGGGTATATTCTGGCGGGCCCTTTCCCTGCCGCAATATATTTGGGCCTCATACACCCAAGGGTCCCGAGTGCCTTTTCTGCAGGAGGTGTTGCACCTCGCCGCAGTTCCTGCTGATGAGGTTAGTTTTGTATTGTTAGGTAGGCTCTCAATACTTCCCTCTCTGTTTCGGGAGGTGGGTTGCCGATCGAGGTGGCCGACCTATTCCCGCTAGATTTTTACCTTCTTGTATTTCGTTTCTCTCCCTTGTGCGGCGTAGCTGAGCGAAAGCGTTCAGCCGTGCCCGGGGGTTGGAGATGCTCAACTTGCGTCTTCTTCCTGTCAGTAGCGCACTGGCCACTCTGAGACCTACCGGCAGAAAAGCCGAGACAAAAATCATTGATAATTTAAAACGCGCCTTAGTGGCACACGAGCCTGTGTTAAAGCCACAGGAATAGTTCGGCCCGATATAGACATTGTGTCCCTGATGCGCTAGTAAAACTTCTACTAGTACTACTGTATCATCTTCAGTATGTATTAGCAGCACCTCGCCGCAAAATTCCCATGTTTAGACACATCGCCCATTCGAAATGCCGAATACTGTATACGAAAGCTGATGGTCGCCCGTTCGATATTTTCTGTTTAATGTGTGGCGCCCGTGTAACATCTCCAATAAAAAAGTATCACCTCATAAAGTTGTCTATTGAAATGCTGGCCCCGCTTTACTTCTAGCAAGAGGGTAGTCATCCACGTAATATCGTGGCTTTAAAAATTGCCGAAGTCATAAACTTTCTAAGTGTAGACAAATCATAATTGTATTTAGAAGCCTGCCTCAGGAGAGATATTGTCCATGTCACATTACCAGTTCAATTACTGCACTCAAGTAATGTTCCCAGCTCGCTAACTGTCGTTCATATAGAATTTTAGTTGAACAATTATCGCCCACGGATGTAATGATCTTAGCTTTGTGACTTTCGATGGTGTAATATGCTCTGTATAATGATTGTCGCTCACGCAATACTCGCTCACCTAATGTTTTCAGTTTGCTGTGTTGCTTATGTAATACTAGTGGACTCGTGCGTGAAAAAATTCACGAAATAATAGATATATAAATTTGCTTAATATAGGCGGTGCGGGATCTTCTTGTCTTTGACTTACTTCTTCTTCATCACAAGAAATTTGTGATTACATTTCTTCATTGAATGTACTTTCCTTACTGAAATACATGTAGAGGAAAACGCTACGACGGCCAACTCAAATTAGCGTCAGAGATACGTGCTTTCTACTGAGCAGTACATGCACTTCAATTCGTCTTCAGCACACTCCTTCCCTCTCTTGCATAACATGCAAGAAAAAACAAAACTTTATCAGTAAGCGCTAAAACATCATTGAATTTCATTTCCGCTGCGTAACCAGAATACACAGTGAGATAGCTTCAGAATAACAAAGTTTTCGCGTCCAAGAAATTGTAATAAATAATTACTACGTCTACTGTACCGGAAAAAAATTGGCTTCTCTACGCTTCTCTGATTTGCTGCACAATATGTACATGATAAACCAAAAGAAACTAGAGCACTCTGAGAGCGCATACCTCCGCCAAGCGAGGCAACGGGAGCAAAATATTCAAATTGGCTCTGAAATCATAATTTTCTTTGTATAAACTTCAAAATCTAGTCATCAGTGCCTTTTGATACTAATAACAACTTGTGCAATTTTCTTAAAAATCCGTTCATAACTTTTTGAGTTATAGTGCAAACAAACGTTATGACAAACTTGAGTCAAACATACAAACGAACAAACCGATCTGCACCAAAATTTGATCATTTGTGCCTTTTAATATTACTAACAACCCTTATGAATTTCATAAAGATCCATTTATTATTTTTTTGAGTTATTGTGCTAACAAGCAAAAAATTATAAACAGAGACAAACGAACGAACAAACGGATCATTACCAAAATTTGGTCATTTACTCTTTGTCATATACCTAACAACTCATGTTAATTTCATAAAAATCCATCCATAACATTTTGAGTTATGACATTGAGAAAATGAGGCAGACAAACAAAAAACGGATGGACATATCTTCACCAAAAGTTAATCATCTTTTCCCCCTAATATACCTAACAATCCCTGTAAATTCGTCCAAATCGGTTCATAACTTTTTGAGTTATCTTGGTGACAGACAGACAGACAATATACAGACAGTTAAACACGACGAAAACATAACCTCCTTGGCGGAGGTAAATATATTTTCGATGTAGAGTAAAGTAATGAATATCAGGTTCCACGGGAACGGCAAGAGAAGCTGGAAGAGCAAGAACTGCATTCATTGTTACTCACGATTAGCAATATTCTTTGCCCACAGTCGATATTGCTTCTAATGAATATGGACGTCTGTATCCAAGATACTCGAGGGTGGCATATGACTCGGACTCGGAGAAAAGTTGTTCTGTTGAAAGAAGAACACAAAATGGAGAAAACCACTTGCTGCCAAAAAATCATCATGGTTTTTACGCTCGTGCTGACCCCTGAAGAATAATATCTTACCATTTGCCTCGATAATTATGCAGTCAAAATAAGACGATCACTGTAAACTAAAAGCGGCTGAAGTTTGGATGGAGAAGACCTCAGAAGAGAGTACACATCACGATGGAAGAGATTGTTTAGAGAAGCTGTGTGCATCTGCATCGAATGGACTTCAAATTTGTCAAAGAAAGACCGGAATCAGATATCCTTTTGGAGTGCCATCATCAGCAGCCTGGAATATTTTCTACCTATCAGTTTCCTATGAAGCTTGGCAGGATCAGCACAGTCTTTTAGCCGGTGACTAAACTGATGAAGTCAGGAGGCCAGAGCTAATTTTTGCTTATCTATTTCGTTAAGAGCGTGACACGCAACCTATGAAGAAATAAATAAAAATATAAATATATATAAACACACCATGGTCATTTTTAGTATTAGACTAGAGGGCCCCAGCTGTCAAAAATTACGGCAAAAATTTTGTGATTGAGCTTTTCATTGTTCCGATTCCCAGTATAGGTTTTGCTGTATTATAGGTCTCATCCCTGCAGGCCTGATCTTCCATTAGTGAAACGCAAGCTGTACAACCATGACTTTTGCGATAGCAAAATATCCCCCTGCAAGATAAGGAGTGAATATCAGCTTGGAATTGATTAACCGTTAAGCTGCACTAAGAACTAGAGCACTCTGAGAGCGCATACCTCCGCCAAGTGAGCCAACAGTAGCAAAAATGCAAATTGGCTCTGAAACCATAATTTTCTTTGCATAAACTCAAAAATCTAATCATTTGTGCCATTTTATATTAATAACAGCTTGTTCAATTTTTGTCGAAGATCCGTTCCTAACTTTTCGAGTTGTACTGTTAACAAACTTTATGACAAATATGAGTCAAACATACAAACGAACTAACGAATCTGCACCAAAATTTGATCATTTATGTTGTTTATCATTACTAACAACTCCTATAAATTTCATAAAAATCCATTCATTATTTTTTGAGTTATTGTGCTAACAAGCATAAAATTAAAAACAGTGACAAACGAACGAACGAACAAACGGACCATTACTAAAATTTGGTCATCTACTCTTTCTTATATACCTAACAACTCATGTCAATTTCATCAAAATCCATCCATAACTTTTTGAGTTATGGCATCGAGAAAAATGACGCAGACAAACAAACAAACGGATGGACATATCTTCACCAAAAGTTAATCATCTGTTCCTCCTAACATGCTTAACAATCCCTGTAAATTTCATCCAAATCGGTTCATAACTTTTTGAGTTATCTTGGTGACACACAGACAAAGAGACAGACAGACAGACAAACACGACAAAAACATAACATCCTTGGCGGAGGTAAAAATATAGTTCAGTCAAAAGAATACACTGGAAATGCCCAGGGCTCACCGTATTGTGGATACCAACTGATTGTTGAACCTCCAGCGTCGAAATTTGGCTGCGATGTGAATTCATTATAAAAAGGCGTCTGCTCAGCGTGAAGATTCAACTACTACGGACCAACATTGGAGCAAGGGAGGGAGCAAGCAAGCGACCAACAACTGTGTTTTATTATATAGTGGATTGCCACTACTTGATGGTTGCGCTCGTAATATTTTCAGCTTAACAAATTAGTGCCTTGCAAATTTCCCAGCTTGAGACATACAGCCCCCTCAATATTTCCAGGTTATTGTTTGTCGCTTGCTTGATGTTCCAAGCTCATTGACTATATCATTGGCGCAGTGTTTCTAGCACACAGACTATAGTTCACGCAATATTTCTAGCTTACTGATGGACACTCACAAAATATACCCAGCTTACAGACTATCGCTCACGCATTATTCCAGACAATTGACGGTCGCTCGCACAACATTCGCAGCTTACAGACTATCGCTCACGCAATATTCCCAGCTTATTGATAGCAACTCACACGATATTCCCAGCTTACAGACTACCGCTTATGCATGTTCCTAGCTTACTGGTGGTCACTCGCACAGGTGTTCCCAGCTCAAGAAGTGTCACGTTCGCAAAATCGTCAACTGGAGGCCCATGGCCCCGCACATCGTCGATTAAGAGCTCAGCGAGCTACGAGAGCGTCATACAGAACCTCCGCCCTTAACTCAAACGGGAGGATAAGAAAGCGCAAGATAGTAATGATAGTTTATCGGCATGATACTGTCTTTATCTTGTCCCGTGTTCATTTAAACTGGCGTTCGACGGAGCTGTTGGAGTTAGTGAGGTTCCGATTGGTGCACAGTTACGGTAGAACATACACAATATAGTTTAATAAGACTGAAAGCTACCGCAAAAATGAGTCATTGATGTCAACTTTAAAGTAGGATTTCGTTTGCGATACCATTTCCCCCTAATAATATTCTGTGATAAATACTGATAATACAATTTTGCTTGTATTGCTGCTACTGTCATTGTTGAAGACTGCGTCAAGTGACTGCTCCCATTATAGGACACCACGATGCTGATCAGAAGAACTAGGTATATTAGAAACTTTATTACTAGTTAGGTAAATTCTGTTGGTGCAAAAAAGAAAAAATCAAACAATTCAATCACTTAATCGCCACGTATTATTATCATCATCACTGCCACTACCACAATCGTCAATACAACATTGCAATTAAATTAGCTAGTACCTGTGTTCTATTGACGAGTATCGGTTCGATAACCTAAGATCTGATGTTATACTATGGCATTAAGTTATAAAAATCTCTGCATCGCCCTGAAAAATAAGGCCATTATTTTTTATTTTCGTTGGTCGTGTTCAAGCTCAGTTGGTAATTGATAGTTTATTGGTGGGAAGCGAGCGTGCCACCAGCTGCTGCCGCTTGGCGGACCTTCATATTATGATGGTTCCTAAGAATACAACGTCCCCACCGTGACGAGCACATCACGCTGGCATCAGCCATGTTTCCTCCTCCCATCACGCTGGCATCAGCCATGTTTCCTCGCCCCATCACGCTAGCATCAGCCATGCTTTCTCGTCCCATCACGCTGGCATCAGCCATGTTTCCTCGTCCCATCACGCTGGCATCAGCCATGTTTCCTCGTCCCATCACGCTAGCATCAGCCATGCTTTCTCGTCCCATCACGCTGGCATCAGGAATGTTTCCTCGTCCCATC
>LQNS02000139.1:1335555-1346360 GCA_001587735.2 Parhyale hawaiensis
CCCATCACGCTGGCATCAGCCATGTTTCCTCGTCCCATCACGCTGGCATCAGCCATGTTTCCTCGTCCCATCACGCTGGCATCAACCATGTTTTCTCGTCCCATCACGCTGACATCAGCCATGTTTCCATCGCTCTAATGTAAACAAGAGATGGCAGGCGCCAGCGGCCCTGGATGTGCTCGCTATATAGTGTGTGTAGTTATGGCATATTCTGTTTTTCACAAAAAAAATGTATGCCACGAGCTATTTAATTACTAGGATACTGCTATGGGATACAATAGGCTACATAAGACCAGGTTAGGTTTAGTTCACCTTCAAATATACAGAAAAGCTTTGATCTGTGTGTAAAAAAGACCTTCAATTTATAAAAACTATGTACTTCCGGCTGATATGTATGGGTATCATGCATTTGTCTAATACTGTAGTGATTAGTGATTTCTAATAGTGAAATAGCTGGATGTAACATTGCGTTTTTTTAATAACAACAGTTTTATAAAAATGAAAAATGCAATGCCCTACATAAAAATACCGACAGCAAATTGTGCAGTGTAGATAAAAACGCTTTTAATGTTTACTAATGTGCCTGGTCACTAATTGGAACAATGGAGGACGTAAGACGTCTGAAAAACACAAAAAGTGGACTGAATGTTGTTGACTCTATACCGTATCTCTGAAATCAAAGGAAACCTTCCCTTGCAACATTTCAACTACCATTAGTAGTTCGGTTAACAGTAAATGAAACTGTATCAAGCGGAACTGAAGTATTAAAATATAATACAATATTTACTTGTTGTATTTGTGCATGTTGCGGCATCCATTCTTACCTCTCGCATTTTTTATATCTACTTAATGAGAAAAAGATGTATGCACTTCGTCTCCTTAAGCCCGTTTATTTGTGCTATTATTTTTCTAGAATAATCTGTCCCAGGCGTTTATTCGTGCTATTATTCCTATATCGGTCACATCCGTTTATCTATGATATTATTTTTACAGTATATCGGTGCCAGAGTAGTAAGTGGCATAGCTACGAGCACGTGTCAGGTTAGGCTAGCTAAGACTAGCTTGGGGTAGGTTAGGTTCGGCTAGAATAAGGACCCAACATAGCTTACCGGCGCACATATTATACTTGAATCTCATGTGGGTCACATGCCATACCAGACCTATGCTATACCCTTGTTCTGAAGGCACCAATAACAATAACATGTTACGCAGGACGGGCGTCGTAATCGTGGCAGTGCAAGAGTGAGATATGAACGTGGTGAAGATCCTGCCTGGCTGAAATTGTGGTGGAGGTTCAAAAACGTGCAACCTATTAATGTTCAAATTAAAATAAATTTTCGTATTAAAAGCAGTACCTATAGCTGAAACGTGAGTAAATTGTCCCCATGAGAGGTGAAGTGTTGGCTAGCACAAGCACATTGGTGGTGATGGTTTAAGAAGCACGTGTTGATAATGATTTTGATCTGATTAAATGAAAGGCAATGGTGACAACCTTGAAAAAATTATGATGGCAGTGTCGGTTTTAGCTGCTAAGTGGAGTTTATGGTTACGCTCTCCTCAAGTGACTAGTGATTGCCGTAACTACGTGCTCTTATTTTGAAATTCCTCCGATAGAAAATGAGAGGAATAATCACCCTACTCGATCATCCCCATTCACTGGTCGACCATTTCTGTCAAATGCAGATATATGGCGGTACGTAGTCGAATTAATTCATTTATTATTTCTTGCGTTGCCTTGCTTCTTTAAACCGTAACTTTATATTTATGGAATACAGCTGCTCCTGGACAATTACACATAGCTCTGCATAGTAAATTAGTAACTTAGATCTAGCATAACTCATAGGTATACAGACAGAGAAAACTTGTTTTTGCCGATACTCTGGTTCCTATTTCCTGGATAATAGCAACATTTTTGTTCTCTAATAATAATTCATTCAGCTAGTAGAATTCATCAGTATGCACACGTAGTTACTTCTCTTTAGTACCACTAAATCTCCTATTCCCGTAAAGATAAAAGCTATATTTTTTATACAACACCAAAAAAGAAACACTGCAGTAAAAAAACTGGTCATCAAGTGCCTCTTATGATGGAAGAACAACAACGAAAACAACCGCTATTCATTACTATTATAACTTACTTGGTTGTTTGAGTAGCAGTGGCCCACTTCCCTTAGAACTTTTCTTATCTCTACTCAAGTGCTTGCCTTACCGGTAAGCTCTAATCTCACTTGACTTTAACGTACATAGAAAACGACCCTGACGATCGAAAGAAAACGGCTGAGTTGTTCGACAGAAGATGTTAGAAGGAGGACTCTTTTATTCTAAGGCAGCCCACAGCCCCTGTCACTACTTGTGTCGTATAGCTGAGTCTACCTGGTGCGGGTACTGTATGGACGATTACAAGTGGCCAGCGAAATTGGGATTTCAAGGCTTGTCTTCTCCACAATTTCAAACAGGAGTGATAGGCACTGCCCCTTTGAATAGTGTTGCATCTGTTAGAAGCCAACCGTCAGCGTCAGAAGCCTGAAAACTGCATATCAGGAAGGATCGGGTTTTTGGAAGTCTCAAGGGTAACCAATTAAGAGTCAGTGCCTGAAACTTAATTTTCGAATCGAAGCCAGTATACCTGTTCGAAGTTCCGGACAAGTCAAGCTTCAAAGCCTTAACTTCACAGGCCAATTCCAGCCGCGTGCTCTATCGGACTAAAATAAAACTTAGCCGTGACCAAATGTCGGCGAATGACGTCACACCGACGAGTAGAAGTATTTGAGGGTCGGACCTCAGGCTTTCGTAGCTTGGGCTTTTAATCCTAGTAAAAAAATATAAGTAGTGATATATTCTTGACGCGAGAGAAGCCATAGGAAGAGATATTGCTCACACTTTCTGTTCTTGTCGACAACCACTTTATCGTATTTTGTGTGTGGGTGTACCTCATGTAGCTCGCAAGTCAGGAGCGGGAGATTGAATGAATTAAGTCGAAAAATACGCTGATATGTTGAAATATGTTTTGTGGAAAGCACTGTCAACTGAAGATGAAGTTGAAATAAGGCTTCACTTCAAAGAAGTTGAATCAGGGCGCCATACCAGCCCCGATCTCGCCTCTGGTGCTGTGGAAGTTTCCACTAACCTTCAGTGCAATTTTCTACCGATAATTGTTTATTGTTCAATTAGCTATATATGTTCTCTTCATTTAGATATCAAACTAAAAACAATTTATCAGATTAACAAAAGTGTCGACGTAAAAAACATTGACGTTTCGGGATTAAGTTCCCATCTTTAGAACTAAAAAAGAACGAAAAACAAAGATGTAAAAGCCTAAAACTAGATATTTATTTCGATATGCTAGCTGGGACCAGAGGTGTTATCGTGGGGCAGTGTAGAAGGCGAATGGCTGGAGTTACCTCGGGGGTCCTAATGTCAGTGCTTGTACAGTCGGACAATTAGGGAACGTCGTTGGCAGAAGGAGTGTACAGTCGGGGAAAAAGCGTCAGTTGTGAATTGCAGTGAGGGGAACGGCTGAAGTCATTATGCTGAGGCTGGGATTAGTTTTGGGATTCTAAAGTTGTGAATTCTATTGAGTTTAAGTCGATGATGGAGAAGTCTCTCCTGCTAATAGGATGGTTTTTTGTCCTGCGTGAAGACGGGGAGATGAATGTGAAGGTTTTGCAAGTGGTAAACCCGTTCTACTGGATATACGTAAATGTTGGTTAATGCGGGCTTTGTAATGCTGCCCAGTGCTGTCCACATAGGTACGAAGTTGGCAACTTCTGCAATTGTACCTGTAGACAACACCGGACAGCAAAGGTGTAGGAGGTTTGTCCTTAAATTTAAAACAGGATCCTATGGTAAATGTGATTTTAAAAGAGAATTTAAAGTGCATGTGCGGGTCGGCTTCTGAGAGGAAAGTTTGCAGAGAGTTAACTGTAGCGACGGTTGTTTTGCTGTAGTACGGGAGAGAGTGGAAAAATCTAATTTACGAATAGTAGGTTTAGTAATACCGGGGTTGAATAATTTGTCAAAAAACAGTTTGCAATTATGGTCTAGACGATGGTGTAGATAACAGTTATTCTTAAAGAAAGTTCGAAGAAAGTCTACTTCGTTTGAAAATGCTAGGTAAGAGGAAGATAAGTGATATGCCCTAAACAGTAAAGTTTTGATTGCATTTATTTTAAATTGGTCATAGCAGTGACTGACGAAGCTGGTTCCGAACTTAACTTAATCCAAAAACTGTAACGTTTTTTTATGTCGACACTTTCGTTTTTCTTCATTTATTTGCTTAAGGGATACAAGTCGTAATTGACGATTTTTCAAGTGGAATTAACTGAATTACTCAAAGGCGACTCAGTTGTACCTTTGCAATAATAACTTTCTAACCTAACATTAATATAAACAGACACTTTATACCAGGATCTCATGTAGGATATATAAATGTACTACAGTGGTACCGTCTATCTGCCGTCTTGCTGATTTTCGCTTCCTCAATTGGTACTCGAGATCGAGGTGCCAAGCTATAACTGAAGCATATAGTCACACTGCTGGTGGAATTTTGGAGCCTTCGGCACTACCACACACAATCTTTGCTTACTTTATCTACCGAAACATGACCCTGTCTTACGGAGACGTTGGAAATTCACCGGATATGCATCCAACATTTCTCCTTCGAAAGACAGAAAACATGCGGCAGTTTGTCAACAGAGAGGTACAATACAAAAACAAACAACCCGTGCGTGGCGCACATTCAGAAGAAATATGAGCAACTATAGCAGTAAATAAATAACGGTAGGCAACGCAAGAACTCAACTGTACGGGTTTAGGCCTAAAAAAAAGTCTAGATAACTCAGCAAAGTAAGTAATTTTGATACGACGAGAATATTTCCTTGCAGATGTGCGAGTCCAATGACTTGTTCTCGTAGACCAAAAGAAAATTTCCAACCCGGTCGCGACAGTCTGGCGGCGTCCAAACATCCCTTTCGCTTATTACTTATTTTCGTGATTATCTAATTTCTGAAGCAAAGCTCCATTTAGCGTCATTCAATTTCACATAATTTTCATAGCGAGTTTTCTGAAGTCGGTTATAGTTTTTGTAGGGAGTAAAAAATAAACTTACGACAAATGCTTTAATGCAGTAACTACTGAACTCTTTACCGAGCAAGTGACCATATGTGGTTACTTCCACATGTGTTACTCCTGCAAAAACTTTTTTTAGCTACTCAGCCAGTAAAGGGTTAAATGAACTGGAAACCAGTCTTACATTATTTTTTTTTTTGAGCATAGAGAAAAAAATTGCGAGTGGAGTTTCGGTAAACGTCTGCAATCCACGCAGTCTGAGGTAATCTTATGGGAAAAGATTTAACTTGTCTGGAAATTTCATTTTGAGTGATAAATTTTCGGGACTGTTACATTTGGGCATTGTTTATTTCGCTGCAGTAGAATAGTCCAGATTGTGTTAAGATGTAGATGACATCCTGCATGAAGCATGTTGCGCTTGTTGAGAAGTGTCGATCGCTAATAGCAACAAATGATGACTTGAGCCCGGCTGTTAGAAATGACGGCGAAAATTTACTATGATGACACTTTATGCTGATATACTGACTGTCCTCACTATCAGCTGCACCTGCCAACTTTAATTAAATATTTTCGGTGCTGCAGGAAATTTAGTCAAGCCTGTCATATAAATAATGTTTAACCTTCTCAACTTACCGCGCAAATGTACAATATTTAGGATCCTGAAGGTTGGTACTGCAATCCAGAGCTTTTTAGGAACGAAGAGGCACATCACCGTCAGCCGAGTAATTCCCTGGAGAAAGCGAAAACCAGGGTGAAAAACGAGCATCGAAAACAGCATCAAGACAAATGAAAAAATCGGCGTAGTGGAAGTATTATTTTATAATGAGTAGTCTGAGCCTCCGCTTCCACGATCTCACAGAGGAACAAAGAAAGGACATACATTTGCAGCATGTGGACGGAAACGTGGCACCCATGCACAAGGGTGTTCCCATATAGCTAAGATCAACGCGCACGAGTACAGCAGATTGAGAAAGAAGAGGAAAAACAGAGAAAGTAACGTTAGCAGAAGTATGAAAAACCGAAGGGAGCAAAGTGGACACAGAGAAGGAAGTCCTGAAGACCTAGCTAAGGCAAATGTAATCTACGGCGTCTCCCTGGGATAGCTGCTCCCCATAATATACAGTGGTGAACCTAAGTAACTTAACCCTATGGTCCATTGTATGCTCCCTGAGGGGAATTAGAAAAACACACACACACACACACACCCGAGAGTCTTCGTGGAAACGCACAGCCCGTAGCAAAGCACAAGCTTAATGACAGAGGTCACAGAGGCGCTGAATTTCGAACAGACATTTCTGGCGGGAGTGGACATACAAGTAGAGCCTCGAACTATCGACGATACAAGACAGTTTTCGCTTCACTTCAGTGCCTTGTAAAGCAACATTGATAATTATATGGGCAGCGTTTGCCACAGGAGCACAAACTAGTTAGAGCACTCTGAGAGCGCATACTTCTGCCAATCAAGGCACGGTAAACAAAAATTAAAATGTTTTCTGAGGATATGATTTTCCTTGAATGAAAACAAAAATCTAATAATTTGTGCCTTTTAACAGTATTAAAGAGTTTCTGTAATTTTCTTGAAGATCTTTTCATAAATTTTTGAGTTATGCTGCTGACAAACATTCTGACAAACATAAGTCAAACAACGGACTTACCGATCACCACCAAAATTTTATCATGTCTATTAATATTACTAACAATTCCTGTAAATTTCATAAAGATCCATTCATAACTTTTGGAGTTACTGTACTTACAAACATAAAATCAAACACAGCGACAAGCGAACAAACAGATCACAAAAATTTTTGGTTATTTACTCCGCGTAGTATAGGCACCTAATAATTCATGCAAATTTCGTAAAAATCCATCCATAACTCTTTGAGTTACATGAATAAGAAAAACGAGGCAGACAAACAAACGGATGAGCGGATCGTCAGCAAAAATTTAATCACATGTTCCTCGTAACATACCAAACAGTCCCTGTAAATTTGGTTGAAATCTGTCCATAACTTTTTGAGTTATTTTGGTGACAGACAGACAGACAGGCAAACAACCAGACAGAAAAACTCGATGAAAACAAAACCTCTTTTCCGGAGGTAATAAATGTGATATATTTGTTACAATTTCCAGACACGAAAAGACAGTTAATAGAATGTTTGACTGAAGTGGAATTACCAACGCTCATCACCAGCATATGAACTCGAAGATCAACTGGCCTTTGTATTCAGCTTTTGCACCAGAGATACAGCATGGGCCTGAGAAATAATTAGCTTCAAATGCATTTTCTGCGCCGTAACTTTTGACGTCGCGCTATTCACTAGTCTATATCAACGGCAAATATGCAAGCACAAGAACAATATTGCCATTCAGTTAGTTAAAGATCATTAAAATTCACTCGGTGCATTTCACTTTCCGATTTTCAGGATGAGACAATAAATATTTATATTAACTGTTCGTGTGCGAACACATTAAGGGTAAACAATACCATCGAGTTGCAGCATGAAAGTAATAACGCGAAAAATTATAATGAATTATTAATATATGGAGCTCGCAACTGAGTTCCTTTAATTAGTCTTCCTAAGGTAGCGAAGAAGCGCTGCACTGTAGCAATAAAAAAAGTGCGAAATATTGTCACAGCGATTACTCGATAAACTGGTACAAAATATCCCTATAACACTAGAATTTAAGAAATAACTAGTTCATGATGTTGCTATAATACTAGATTTTGTAAAGCTGGAAAATTGTGATATGATTTGAAAAAAAGAACAACAATAGAACATAACATCATTTTAATGTTAGGTAAAAAAAACTTGACCATATGTCGTTTTAACGGTAGTTTTGGGAATTTATCACACAATCTGGTCGAAACGCTGGGCATAAGATGATGTATAGCATAATTACGACGCTAGATTCCGGAAAGCTACTACATAAAATAATCATAATGCTAAGTTTTTCCTGTTGAATACAAGATATTCGTGTGTACGTGCTCAGGTATATACCTGCCAGGGTGGTGTGGTACTCGTCTCGACTGATAACGCTTGATAAGGCGACCTTATCTTCCTACGTATAGAGCCTCTGTACCAGCAGCAGTATTGGTAACGAGTATCGTCTAGAGCACTTGGTACCAGGCATACAGATCTTGGTACCTTACTACCTGTCTACAGGTAGGTATGCCTCGATATGGGCCAACCTAGCTTTCTAAGGTTTAATTGTTTACGTTAAAAAGATTTACAACCAGTTGAATGATATTTGTACTCTTGAGTCAAAAGTACAGATATTCAAGTAACTACAAGTAAAAATTCTCAAAAAAAAAACGCACGAAAACATGAGGGCCCTATGCAAGGCCTTCTACAGTACAGGCTGGGTCTGCGTCTCGAAGATGATCCTATCGCGTTCAGTTCATGGACAAACTATAGCACACAACCTGATATTTTTGGTTCCTACTCTGCATATTTCGGACATTTAAGGATAGAAAACTATTTCAATTATATAAAGGTTCCAATTATAAGAGTTTGAGTTCTCTATCCAGATAAACCCGATTTATGCAGAGCTGGTCCCAAAAATATTGGGCTGCGTCTCATAAAATTCCAGAGACTGTATTGATCGGACTAATTTGATAACGTACCTGCCTAGGTCTGTACTATCGGAGCCCTTCACCCATTGCTGAAATACGTAACTAGTTACAAGGTAGCGTGGCCTCGCCCAATCCTTTTCAGCTGTGACGTCATGTGAAGCGACAGATGAGTTATTCATCCCTGTCTTCACATACGTGGAGGTCTGCCTATATAGAGTCTAATGCACTAGGCGGAGCAAATAGTATATTTCCTGTGAGAGAAAAAGCTTCGCTGGTTTACTATTATTATATGGAAAGGTATTATTTTCTTCTGGCGACAATGGCGGTCGACGAGAGGAAGAAATAAGAGACCTACACGGCCCACTTGGAGGCGCTGCTCCTGACAGCACAAGATGGGCGAACTTACTTAACCTAACCCTATGGCCCATCCTAAGCCCTTGAGGGGAATATCAAGAAAAGCAAGGAGGTTTTCCACGCAGGGATAATGCGGGGCATAAGTACAGCTTGCGGGAAAGATGAGGATAAATGAAAAAAAAAAAGGATATCGTGAAGGCTAAGCAAGAAATATAGTACTTATAGCTCCCCGCAATCCCTCAGTTGATCAACTCCCTAGAGGGATTAAAGTTCTTGTAGCTGAAACTCAGTGTCTGCCAGAGCTGCGCTTGATATTCTCATAGAATATCATTACTGTAAGCATAGACCGCAACAGTACTTGACTATTAGGTCCAAAAGTGGCCTCTGGCGCTGGCGGCCAAAACGGGAAAAATGGGATTTTTTCAAGGACTACTATGAACGTGTCCAGACACGGTCATTCAGGCAAGCGCCCAAGTGCGTCCCCGCTGTATCCAAGATACTTTCTCCGCAATAATTATTTTTCCTATAGCTCTTGAGAAAATCCCATTTTTCCGTTGCTGACTTTTGGCCGCCAGCGTCAGATCTAACAGTCAAGTACTGTAGCGGTCCATGCTGTAATGACTCATTTGCATGCTTACTCTAAAGAAAAACAAAAACTAGGGAAACTTTTGAATTGGCTACAGGTGGCAGCGGCAGAGTTTACACAGAAACAAACTAATTCATGGTTTTACCAAACCAACAGTTGATAAAGGCATCTGGAAGTGCTGTCAGTTATAAATTAAGGTATATGCGCACCAAAAGGAACACAAAAATTCACTCTATCTTGGTAACTTTGGTTTTGAAGTTTTTCAAGCTCGTTAGGGTGCAGTGGCAAGTTCATCTTTCTACAGCACTTTATCTTTCATTCGTATCTTTTACCTAAAATATCTCCACGCGCCCCAAAGTCAATGTTTATTTTTTTTTTATTCTAGGTCCCTGTCATTGGGTACGGAACTCGACATAGAAGGAAATATTCTTATTCTTTTTTCTGTAATATAATATTACAGCTCTCCAGATTGTTTTTATAGCTAGTAAAAATATTCTATGTGTTATAACTAGGTACTACTGTAACATTTTATACACAGCTTTTGTCATAGAAATAGGTGGGATTATTCGATTGTTTGTGCCTCTCCTGACGTAGAACTCAACTTCATGCGTGAGAATAGGAAGAGGCATCGTAATGGAAGTTGGCAAAAGGATGGAAGCATGGCCGGCATAGAAGAAAGACGTACCGAAAGCCTAACTAAAGTTAGAGTAAAGTATGAGGTCCGTATGGGACCCGACGGACCGTTGCACAGGATGGGCGAATCCCTCCACCTGAACCTCGAGGTCCCTCCGATTTTATTACAATGAAGTATTATCAACAGAGTTGAAGAAGACAGGGACTGTGAGTCATAAGATGACTAAACCAACAAACCCTGGAGTGGGGCCAGGAAGTGGGCACTTCGCCGCCTTTGTTTTCTGAGCTGTGGCGAACGTGCGGCGCGGGGGTCACCAGATAGTGACATGCTGCTGGTGAGAAAACGAAATGGACTGCTGATAGTGACATGCTGCTGGTGAGAAAACGAAATGGACTGCTGATAGTGACATGCTGCTCGTGAGAAAACTAAATGAACTGCTGATAGTGACATGCTGCTGGTGAGAGAACGAAATGAACTGCTGATAGTGACATGCTGCTCGTGAGAAAACGAAATGAACTGCTGATAGTGACATGCTGCTCGTGAGAAAACGAAATGGACTGCTGATAGTGACATGCTGCTCGTGAGAAAAC
>LQNS02000139.1:1435988-1457304 GCA_001587735.2 Parhyale hawaiensis
AACTAATGCGATTCAATGAATGTGCATGATTACAGGCGCTCTGGATTCACACACTGGACCAGTATAATCTGATCCGACTACCTTTAATATGTCCGGAACTTCAATCGCGACCGCTGGACCTAAGCCCTTTGGACTGAGTTTCAAGCGCTAATCGCCTACCTACTACATTTTTGCCTGCCTGAAAAAGGTTATAAATTTGTCAAAAAAATAGTAAGAACAAGGGTTATGGACGGAGTGCATTGTCAAACTCTCAGTACAAGCTCCGAGTGAGCACCTGTTTAGTTTTGGGATTTCGTAGCTTGCAGGGCGGGGCCTATGGTGGTACTCAACACACATTCCTATTAATTTTCATCCGTTAAAACGTAAAACCCCCAACTGAAAATATACCCGTGTTTACGCATTTGTACACATTTATTGCCTAACATTCCTCGGGCCTTTTTATTGCTAAGATATACTGTAGATTTTCTCGGTTATTGATTCGGTTTGAAAAATTCGGATTGAAACACTGTAAATTTAATAAACAATTGGTTGCCTGGCACTCAAAACGTACTCGGTAAATTCCAGGGACACAATTTCCGACAAATAGGTCTGCCGTGTTGGGTTCAGAGCTGTTCTACAAAATTCCTCGTCATATTGAAAACATTACAATCATTTTACTCACAAACTTAAAAAACATACATGACATCTAAATTTACTTGCTGAAAGTACCAGAAAATAAGCTGTAAGCAGCTACGCCCACTGTCAAGAAAGATAACTCGCTCCAGGGACTTCCTAGCTGTGGCCACTGAGTACAGTTCTCTCCAAACAGCAAGGGGCGTGAGTAACGCCACCTGATCACACCTCGCCCGGATGTCTAATAAAGTAAGGTAAGTCAGATACGACTTCCAAAACTTACAAAATTACTGGATTAAGACATTAACGAGCACTTTCCACTTTATTGTACGCTAGTCACTATGTTCTTCCTACGAGAGACAAAGGTTTGCTTCATGCGTCAGTGGGTTGAGGGTGTTATGGGTCTCACCTGTGAGTATTCGAGCGACGGTGCCCAAGTATGAGCGTTGCTCTCTGCCTTCACTGCAGCCCCTGCTGGGTGGTCAGCTGGAGCAGAGCCGGCGGGTGTCGTGAAGTAAGAAGGATACATGTACTCATAGGACGCCGTGGTTCCTGCTGAACTACGCCGAGCTTCTTCCTTCGTATAGCTGTAACAAACACGGGCATGAGACCGAGCTCGCAGTTTCTTACTATGGTAAAGCTCCTTTAACCAAGAGTCCCAAAGCAGTGGAATTGCTGAAACGGAGACTTGCTAAAAAGGAAAAAAAATCCGGAAAGATGAACTGTACACAGCTCCACGTGTTAGGAATTGGGGCAAAAACTGGAGCTATGTTGAGTGACAAGAAAAAAAAATTGAATTAAAACACATTTGGCAGAGAGCACCATACACTTTACAACATACGGTGCAGTAAAACTTCTCAGTTTTCTTTGGTGTTCAATAACGAAAATATTTCACGAATGTGGGGGCAACAGGTGCAGTTTAGAACTTGTCTTCTGAAAACAGTTACAGTAGCCTATTTCTGTCTACATTTAACGAATTCCTCTGCACTTTTCTGTGCCAGAAAATGAGCCTGAATATTTGATGAGAACTCATATAACACGGTAATAAATTAGATGATAAATGTGACGAGGAAAGCATGTTATGATATTAATTAGGGGTCAATATTTTCATGACAGTTCATGTAACTTTGCAAAAAGACATGACAAATGTAATCAAAAGTGTATTTGACCTAGCAATATTTACTAAATGGCTGCTAGGACAAATGTGGTAACCCCATAAACATTACCGGAGTAATTAATACAATTCATATAGCGACTGTTGCTGCATTTACAAAACTTGTCCGCAGATCACAGCACTGCATCTAGGCTTAAAAAGTTTCGTCAGTTCCGTAGCGATGGAGATCCTTTCTCTGAACGTGAGTGGATAAGAGTGTGACGAGTGAATTCAACCGTGACCAAAACAGAGTTGTGAGTGACATCGCAGTCAATTATGCTTCAGTAAGTTGCCTCACAACAAGAGGCTCAAAAGGGAAAAGTAAAACCAACTTGTCCGTAACCCTTTTCGCACAACCTTCACGCACTGGTTTGTGCTGCAGATATAGGCGGAATGGCCGCAAAGTGACCTGGCTACAGTCAACCAGGGACCCCTCTACCTCCCCGTTCTGGGAAAGGTAAGTACCCTTAAGGCAGCTGTGCACATGCCTATCAAATGCTGAGTCAGCACGTCAAGCGCTGTCACAGCCCGTTTGCCTGGGTTTGCATTCGAACCTCTAACGTCCATGCAGTGTCATCCGTGAAAACACAGGTGTTTATTGGAGCAACTTGCATCGGTGCAGGTTCAGGAATATTTGTAACATTTTTAACAGTAAATATAGAGGTGAAATAGTCGTTCAGGATTGTGGCTTTGTCTCTTAGGCTAATTGTGATT
This sequence comes from Parhyale hawaiensis, assembly GCA_001587735.2. Lineage (NCBI taxonomy): Eukaryota > Metazoa > Arthropoda > Malacostraca > Amphipoda > Hyalidae > Parhyale > Parhyale hawaiensis. The sequence continues at coordinate 1,438,468 of LQNS02000139.1, forward strand.
TCACCGTCAGCTCGTTTGAGCGGACCTTTGGTTTCTTTTGTAAACCGTCTTTCATTTACATATTTATAATAATGCCTTAGGGTTGTGTTTTGCCATAGCGGCTATGGAAAGTTATTTTTCTCTTTTTGTGGTCCTGACTGTTTTCTTTACATCCCGACATGCCCTTATGTGACTGGACCTGTTCTCCTCTGTTGGATTACGCTTCCAGGCTTTGTAACGCACTTGTCACCTAGCAATGCAGCGTTTGACTGTCCGATTTATCCAGAGGTGATCATTTTTGATACGAACTCGTTTATTTGGGATGTGGCGTTCAGCTGCTTTCAGGATGCTCGTTTTCAAAATATGTGAGCATTGTTCAACCCTGGCGCCTCTCATAGGGGCTTCGACGTCAGTCGTTTCTATTTCACTTGCCATTCCCTGAAAATTTGCCCGTCGGTACTCTAGCAGCTGGAGATGACTCGCATTAGTGGTGAATTCATTGCCAGTTTTGAACGTTGTTCAGTCATTTTGTGGTCTGTAAGCCGGTCTAGGATGGCTAGGTCAACAATATCACAATCAGGAGTGGAAAATACAAGATCTAGAAAATTACCGTATCTCGTAGGTTCTTTAACGTGCTAGGTCAAGTGGTGGTGGCTGAGGAGTTCGAGTAGTTTACTGCCTGGAGCTAGACTGCACAAGGTACTCCAATCAATTTGAGGGAGGTTGAAGTATCCCTATAGAATTGCTTCATTCGGAGTATTCAGTGCATTTTCGATCTTGTTGTAAAGTGCTGCATTTGTTTCGGCGGTACTGCGAGGGCTCCTATAGGCGAGCATAATATTTAACGACTGTCGAATGCCGAGACGAGCATGGGTAGTGATAAATTCATATTCTTTAGTTGTTGCTTAACCTTTACATAGAGGATTAAGGTGTTCATTGATATATATGATTGAACCCCCTCCTCTGCCAGTTTCTGTAGGTCGGTCTTTGTTGAAAAGTTTTAGCCTTTCAATGAAATTTCTGCTTCCACTTTCTTGTTTCAAAGGTTGATCCATGTTTCATTGAGTGCGAGAACATCATACGCGAAAGTGGCTGCCATAGCTTGTAGTTCATTCATCTTCTTTGTTATGCTCTGATCGTTGCCAAATAATAATTTGACACTAGTGTTTGCATTGCTTCTCCGAGTCACTGATATATACACTTGAAGCGTCCGATTGCTGGGAAAAGATTGCGGGCGTGATATCAGCAACAGCATTGTCAGTGGCAGCGAGAGCGCCTGCCTGTAGGTGAGCAAGGGAAGATTTTTGTGTTTCGGTTTGACAGTTGTCAGATTGTTTCACGTTCGCAGCTATTTGGCGGACAATAGGTCGTTTCCCGCCGAGCTAGCCTTGCTTCTCGTTATTATAGATCATCATCTATAATGTATAATCACAACGTAGCCATACCTAAACGTTCACGTTCATTGTGTCATCATTACCTCCGCAAAGTAGGTTATGTTTTTTTTTTGTCTCTCCATCTGACTGTTTCTTTGTCTGGCTGTCTGGCTGGCTGTTTGTTTGTTTGTTTGTTTGTTTGAATAACTTATCGTGAAGAACTATTCAACCGTTTGTTTGTTTGGCTATTTGTTTCTTAGTACCAGAAGTCAAAAACTTGCGGTCAGATGTTTCTGAAATTTACATGAGCTGTTTGGTATATCACGAAGAGTATATAACCAAATTTTTGTGATGATCTGTTTCTTCGTTCGTTTGTTTGGCTTTGTTTTTGATTTTATACTTGCTAGCAAAATAATTCAAAAAGTCATGAACGATCTTAATGAAATTTACAACCATTATTAATAATGTTAAAAGATAAGAATTATCACATTTTTGTGATGATCGGTTGATCTGTTTGATTTATGGTTGTCAGAATCTTTGTAAACAGCATAACTCTAAAAGTTATAAACGGATTTTCAAGAAAGTGACAAAAGGTGTAATCACTGTTAAAAGGCACAAATGATTAGATATTGGTGTTAATACCAAGAAAATCATAGTTTCAAAACGAAACTGCGCTCTTCATTACCGTTGCCTTGCTTAGCGGAGGTATGCGCTCTCACAGTGCGCTAACTGGATGGCAAGATTCTAAAAGTTTCTGAATTTCTCAGTTTCGTTTTTAAAAAGGCTAAGAGCACGTTAACTTCTAAATTTTGACTTTGGAACAACACCATACATTTTAGCAAATTCACACCGATCAAGAAATTATACAGTACGCCTATAAAGTATCGATGGCACTCATCGGAACGTAAGCGTAGTAAGCCGAAGCTGTCCTAAGGCGCGTTTGGTTTCCAGGCGAAATTAAGTCTTCAAGGCTTAACGTGTTAGGAACTTCAGTCTAGTGCAGTGTCTTCGACTCCTTAAATCGAATATTTACCAACTGAGACTTCCAGAAACACGATTTTGCTCCTCCATGAAATGTTTATAGCCGGCTCAACGAAGTAGTGTCGCTTCTAACTATTGTAAGACGATTTAAAATGGTAAAGCCATAGCTTCTGTTAAGTCAAGCCTGGAAAGCTCAATTTCAGCACCCAATAGACAGTGCTCCTAGTAAGTTAAGGGTCACAAACGATCCTGGTAGGCTACGAAGCTATAGGAACACAACGCTCTAGAGTATCCAAAGCACTCTCGGAACATATACGCGTAGTAGTCCTGATAGCCTTAGAAGCTAAAACTGTTTTGGTAGTGTGAGGACACAAAGCTATAGAATAGCCAAAGCTCTCATGGAACATAAACGTAGTAGTCTTGATAGGCTTAGGAGCTAAAACTATTTTGAAAGGCTGAGGACACAAAGCTATAGAATAGCCAAAGCACTCACGGAACATAAGCGTAGTAGTCTTGATAGGCTAAGGACCCAAAAGAAGATAGCGTAGCAGCAGACTCCAAAGTCGCGTAGGTGGGGGGGTTAGCCTCCCCTATGGGGNAGGCTGAGGACACAAAGCTATAGAATAGCCAAAGCACTCACGGAACATAAGCGTAGTAGTCTTGATAGGCTAAGGACCCAAAAGAAGATAGCGTAGCAGCAGACTCCAAAGTCGCGTAGGTGGGGGGGTTAGCCTCCCCTATGGGGACGTAGTGATAGTGAGCAGCGGGGGCTGACGGGGTTGAAGCCGAAGATGGGGGTTGGGACGATCCCTCGTTAGGCAGACTCGTCTCTGCCATGGGAACGACGGTCTCCGCTGACATGTGATCCATTGGGATGGAGCTGTCTCCGTAGACCATCAGAGCAGACTGGAATGTAAGTTAGTAACTTCCGCTATTAGAACTAATGTAATAATATGAGTGAATTAAAGCAAACGACCATTCAGTACGCTGATGCTTCAAATTGTTGCTCTAGCGAATCGAGAAAACTACTTTCTTACTTGCAGTCTTTGATAAGTTATACATTTACTGCAGTATCCTAAACAGACGTTCTCTTTGTCAGTACCACTGATGCAAGGTAGATTTTAAACAAAATATTTTAATTAGTTTTCGTTTTGAGGAAGCTGCAATACGAGTACTCACTCCCACTCATCCGGTCCGGAGCCGAAGATGAGGCTACACAAGGAGCAGTAATCCATGCGTATGTGATGAGCGGCGTCTCTATTTCATTCAAGTATAAACTGTGGGACGCTTCTAACTGGGTCCTTTTTCTATCTGTTATTTATTTTTCTCGAAGTAATGATATTATACGCTAGGTGCTAAATGATTAGTGAGTGTTCAAGTTATATTAGCGACCCATACTGCTCAATACGCGTATATTCTGTACGTGCTTTTTCATTCCTGTTTGGAGAAATCGATACTTTACGAGAATCCCGGCAATCACACCTCGAAGAATCCTAGACCTTTGTTTTTCTTTTAATGTTTAACTGATGGACACAAATTTCCCAATGATATACTTTGCCAATCGTGATTTTTGTTTATATATATCTGAGTTAACAACTGAAGCAACAGACACTCCGACAACCGCCATGTTTGTCCCTCGAATCAGAGTGCAACGTGAGCAAAATAGTCCTATAAAAGTCTCAAATTTAAATGAACCCATCCATCCTTATCTAGCCCAGTTGAGCAACTTATTTTGTATAAAAAAAACACTGTTTAGCCGGAAAGAAGACGTCTAACTAAGGGTAATCTGTATAATACAAAGCGGGTCGCGTTGACAGAAGCTCGTATTCTGGAGCAGTTCAACGTAACAATAATTGTGCATTATACATGTACTGTTCACACTGAGGGATCTCGTGGAAATATATACACGGTAATCTGCAAAGTATTTTAACTTTTGAAGTACTTGTGACTGCTGAAAGTGTCATAACCGTTCACGATGTACGACTCGGAAATATGGTATAGCAATCTTGAAAGATACTGTATAGCCCCAGTGCTAGAAAATTACAAGAAGTTTAAAAAAATTTGATCGGAATCGTTTTGGAGACAACCGGTGTCGCGTGACTATATTAGTGAGCGACGGAAATCCCGCTCAAAATGGCTTTATGCTGCCTGTGAGTTATATCATTTTGTTAATTCTCTTCATAGAGCTCAGTCATGTTCCTAGTCTATGTTCTCTTGTAAGAGATCAAAATTTGTTCTTAAACCTGTACTACCAGACCCAAGCGCACACTAGTACACAAACGGTGCTAGGAGACAAATTCTACTTTCCACGACTCAAAGGCAAGCATTTTACAAAGTTGTTCTGATAGATGATGATGTGGTATACACTTATTAAATGGTAACACCCCCCCCCCCCCGAAATAGATAATTTATGAGATATAGATGCTAAATTTCACTGTATCAATACCATAGAGCAGTCCAACTCTGCGCATTAATGCTATGTTGACACTGAAGGCCATTGTGTGACAATATTTGTATCTATATTGCGCGAATTTGGTTCGGTTAGATTGGCATTGGTTAGGTTAGGATGAGTTCGATTAGAAAAGTTTAGGCTAGCAAAGTTTATGTTAAAAAATAGGTTAGGTTAGAATAGATTAGGATATCATAAGTTAGAATAGGGTAGCTTAGAAAAAATTTTGGTATGTTAAAAAAGTTTAAGTTAGAATAGTATAGGTTGGGCTATAGATTAGGATAAATTGGGATTGGTAAGGTTCGGGGTTACAATAGGTTAGGTTAAGTTAGGTTAAACAAAAGAAGACTAGGTTACGTTAAGCTAAAGTAGAATAGCTTAGGCTACGCTGAAAGAGAGTAGGTTATGAGAGAATACGTTAGGGCACAATAGAATAGGTAAGTTGAATATAAGCTTGGTTGAATTCGACATGGTTAGAATATAATAGATGGTAAAATGCGTAAGACGATGTATCACGTTGGCAACGAATACAGAATTAAAATTATGAAACCCTGTCTCTCTTACCTTTGTTAAATGGTACATTAATAACTACCACTGATTATTTTCAAAATCAACTTATTCAGAAATCATGTATTTCAGTAGGATATACGTGTGTGAATCAGCTTTCCCAACAAGTTAGATCGCAGACCGAGACCTACACGAAATGCGACGTTCAAATGATCACTGCCAATAATTAGCAATGCCAAGCAAAATGGGAAGTGATAAAGGGTACAGGATGCTGTATGCTAGACTAACACGATCAATAATTGCCCCACGATATTGAAAAGCATAGCGGCACGTGAAAATATTGTATAATTTTTAGCGAATAGTATAGGCGTTTTCCCTCGGTAGTGTATTCCCAACATCACAAAAACGAAGAGTCTGTACATGAAAAATCATATTCTCAGCGCTATTATATTCCGAAATCAGGGATAAATAATCATGGTCAAAGCTATGAATATATGGCAAGATTCCAGTTAATTTCCCAGTACCAGCTGGGCAAAGCAACAATAATTCAATGTTGATACATTGATAATCAAGGGTGCATATTGGACATTTTTTGGTCCAGAAAAATAAGAAAGCTCAGAATTTTTACGTAGGAATACAAGGCATGACTAAGTAATCACGGCTCCAACTATAGCACAAGCGATAGAAAATATTGCAGCTGAAAGCACTATTTGCGGATCATTTTAACTTGAGTTTCATGAGCTACTGACTTCGTCAAAGTCGTGAATGAGAACTGGGGACGAGCCCGGGTGCAGCACTGACGACGGAGGCAGGATTACTTCCTGACGAAAAAATAAAACCTTGGCAACACTGACAGAAGGATCTTTCATTCATTTGTTGTGTGTCTTATGCCGGGGACACATATGCATTTCTACGCCCAACTAGTTGCTACGATCAAGGAGGTTCTAATTGGGAGAATCGCACCCTCTCTATTTATCCTACGGGAGCATTTCGAGTAAACATTCCCCTTCAACTGGCTGAGTGGCATATCCAATCGGAGAGCGGCAGCCTCACGCAGCCTATATAAGAAGGAGTCCTGAGCTCAAATTTTCATAGCCATTAACCATCGACGAAATTCCGAGCAGATGGAAGTATGTAAAAGAAACTTGTATCCTGTATACCATCTGATGATGAAAGTAACAGGGTGAGCACTGGGATAAATATCTTCAGACACGATTGTCGTGCAAAAATATTGAAGAACGGCCTGTCTGTATCTTCCTTAATTATATGTGCTGACCACTGCCACTTCAGCCACTTTAAGGACTCCAAACGTCAGCTTCGATCACGTGACAAAGCCATGTGTTTACTCGCCCAGAGAGTGCTTGGGCTTGCTCCTTCAATCAGAAGCTCCTTGGCTAGGATGAGTAGCTCACGTGCCGTTTCGATAGGTATTTAAAATCGGTAGCGTAAATACCGTGGCATAAATGACGTCCGAGTCTCGCATTCTTGCATCAAGTTGTCTGTGTAAGTGCCTCGCGTGTCCCCAGCAGAACACATGTCTTCACCCAATGCTGTGAAACTCGATCACCAAAAGTTTTTGGGGAACATACACTGCATGAAAAAAATTGCACCTCAGATGAATTGTTAGGATTTGGATCAACAGTGTTCTAGATAACGTATAGCTAATTACTTTCATGGAAGGGCAGTATACTTTCTCATTTCTAAAATCACTGAGATGGCAAGTGAAAAGTAGGAGGGTTTACTTTGTATTGATTTTTAAATCTATAATTTATAAAAAAAAATGAAGCTTAAGTCATTGAATGCTGCTATAGATAAGACTCAGTTGCTCACTTCTCGACCATAATTTTTGAGTTATATTCCTAATAAAATTGAGGCCGACTAACAAACTACTGGACAGATCCTCACCAAAACTTAATTATAGTTACTCCTAACATTCCTAACAAGTAAGTCCTGTAAATTTTGTAAAGACTCGTCGATATTTTTTGAGCTATCTAGGTGGCAGACAGACAAACAAATAAACTCGACAAAAATATAACCTTCCTGGCGGAGGTATGTTTTCGACAGAGAACGCATTGATAATGTTAATCATATAATTTGAGGGAGATACAGGCGCCCAAGTTACGAGCTGTCCCTCTGGGAGCACCGCACGCCACAGATCAAACTGTTCATGATGAGATATAAGAACTGTCTTACATCAGAACTAATTTAGATCCAAACGGCCTTTTTGACATAATAGCTGAAAAGCAGGAGGCTAAGTTGGTCGATGACTACCGAGTTTGAGGTAAATTGTTCGTAAAACGAGAGCTCAATAACTTTTTTTGTTGTTCGTTGATATTGTTGATATCAAGGTTACGGATCTAGTCAAAAGCACGCTTGCGAGATGGCATGTCGAAAAACACTACGCTGCTAATGTTACTATACCTCGGGTTTCAGTGCTGCTTCATGGGCAATGACCGCCGTAGGTGCAGGGGATACGCCAGGCTGGACTTCTACTGCCTGGGGACCATGCCCAATATTCACCGAAGTCCCACTGCTGCTGCTGGCTGGTACATTGCTGGGTGGGAGAGTTGACGGACCAGAAGAAGAATGGGATTGCAAATGTGGATGAGTTGTGACGTGAACGACACTGTTGTGACCACCAGATACGCTGTTCGACATTGAATATGCGTACTTTAGTTCCTGTTCTTCCTGCTCGTCTTCTTGTTTGATCGGAACTTGAGCAGATAGACTTACGTCCTCTCTGATGATGACTCTCTTTGCTTCAGGACAAGTTACGCTGCAGTCAGTAGGGGAAATGCTGTAACATAAAAAGTTATGCATATTAGTTTAACAGATCAGTCACTGGGGCAATATTGTAGATGTTTCTGCATAGACAGAGGAACAACATTAATTTCTTGAACAACAGTTACCAAGAAAATTAAAATTTGAGCATCATCTCCTCAGCTATCTTCTCCTTACAAAACCGGTAGTTTGGTAGTTTTCAAGAGATAGGAGCTATACACAGAGTCTCTTCAATTGTTCTTCATTCCCAAGCACTTTCCTAATTTGGAGTGAAAACCAGTACCTGCTCTAAGCGCATAACTATGCATGCAATTAAAATGCTTTTTCTATAATTATGAAGCTAAAATTATAGCGAATAAACGTATTTGAAGAATACAAGATAATAGTTGCCCGGGAAAACTCCTCAAGGATTGTTAAATTGAGAAGTTTTTATCTCACCTTGTGCCGTCCTGAGGGGAGTCGGCTCGTGTAGAATGCGTTTGATGCCAATCTTCAGTTACTTCTAGGAGCTCTTTCTGGTTGCCGTTGTTGATTAACACGTAGGTTCCGTATTCCGAAGGGTTCATCATATAATTTTGAGAGTTTGCTGCTGACCCTGGGACGAAAGAATAAGTAAGCTGTCCAGTATTGGACCCTGTTGTGGTTGGTGATGTTAAAAGCTGACCAGAGGAGTCGATTGTCACTGTCACCGATGAGTGAGGAACAGGAGGAGATCTGGATCCGCCGTTACTGGACTCCATAGGAGTCGAAGATACAATCTGATCTTGGCTGTGGGCTACGGTTCTTCTCACTGGTTCTTGAATAACTTGTTGCTGCTGTTCAGAGGCCGGTGCCCCCTGACTTATCGATTCAGGAGCTTGTGAAATAACATACGGTCGTTGAATAGTTAAAGTCTCACTAGAAGTTGCAGAAGGGACATCTTGCTGCGGGGGAGTCATAGGTCGAGCCTGCGTACTGGTCCCACGAATAGTGGATGCAGGGGATGAGTGCTGATATACTTTCGCTTTAGGAGATCTCGGTATTGGAGATATCGATTTAGGAGGTGAAGCTCCAGTCACTCGAGCGCTGGACTGGCTCAGATCGGCAGCTTCTTCGTGCGGTTCATAAATTGCGCTTTTCGATGTCGCTTTTTTGGGCGACGGCTGTCGTTGTGACAAGTTTTCCGGCGACATGGGAGACGGGACGGACTGCTGAGGTGCGGGTGGTCTCTCATTTCTGGGTGCTGTTTTATTCGAGTCTGGCTCTCCCTCCATTGTCTTTCTGCAAATAAAAACTGAAGTTACCTTTAGCATGATGGGACACTAACTCAACGTGCTCTTCCAATACAATTATACCTTAACTGAACTGACTAACTTTATTAAGAGCTGGTCGCTTTGATGACTTCGTAATCAGCCTGCCAGAATTTTACACCCTTCTTTTGACAAAGGGTGGACACGTACTGGAAACACTGTAGTTAACTACCTGGATGATCTCAAGTTGACATTTGGGAGTGCGGCTATCCATAGAAACGTTCAAGTTCACGAAATTTGGAAGTAAGTAGCAAATAAGAGTTACCATAGTGGTAGCTAAGGATGTCATCGAGTCTGATGAAGTCGAGGCCGCATGTGACTTGTCCGCAACTGTACACAAGAACGTTAGGGTCGACCCTGGGGATGGCCCTACAGGTGTTGAGAGCAGCCCGATTATGTTTGAAACGACCGAAAACTCAACTTTAAAAATCAAGATCAAGTTTTCGGGGGTCTCAAGAGTTTTCGTTTCAGGGTTAACGCCTGATTCCGTTCCCATAGTTCAAGACAAGTCAAGCCTTGCGGGTTGGGCATAACTCGACTTTTGTGAGCCAATGCGTTGGCACTTTCTGTCTGTGGTACACTTTTCTCAGGTGTCCACCGGGCTTCCTTCCCTTTGCTATATCTTCCGACAATTCTTTGCCGTAATATTCCCCTTCTTTCCCAACCTGCTATTCTCTTGCGTTGTGTTCTGTGTTTGGGTTCCCCTTTCTTTTTAACACACTCCCAATCTCTCCCCTCTAGTTCCCTTGTAGCACAGCGTTGTGTCTAGGAGTTGGCTAAAGCGATCGAATTGCACTCGTATACCGAAGCAGGTACTCGGCTGAAGGCATGCTCAAGCTGTTGTACGTATAGTTGAGGGGAGTAACACAGAGCACTCACAACTACGTACAATGTATTGTATGTAGTTCTCAGATTGGGCTTTCAGCTCAGCCAAACAACCGTATGAACGTCTGCAAGTTGTTTCATCTCTGTGCTTTGCCAAGAAAGTTGACGTACTTGCTGGCGTTTATTTCACGTATGCAAATTTACAAACCAAAATAGTTATGCTCTTTGGATTTCCTCTTGCAATATATCTCTGCATCTAGTAAACAGACCAAACCGAACCCAAAATTACCAATTGATGCACGATATGCCAATGGATTTTTCCAACTTCACAGAACATTTCTGCATGCGTTTCGACAAGTACGTAATGAGTTTTGCTCTATTTTGTGTCTAGAATTTTTTGTACCACCTAAAAATTGCTACTTATAGTAGATAATACAACGCAGTTTTTGGTAGACCAATACACGACTTGTACAGAGCGACAGTACACGTTACTGGGGCCTATAGAGCTTGTCGCTTTCCCTGTCTTTCTTTGACGCCAGGTTAGTGGTGGAGGAGGCACAAACTAACGTGTCTCTCCATATTTATTGATAGTACACGGGCAGTACGTTTAATAATAAGATTTTTATTCGTTGTTAATCATGACTGGCTTTACTTTTTTGAACACTCACTACACTTGTTCAGAGCTGAGTTTCATCGGTGGATACAGCCTACAGGCTCTTAACAAGGCCGAATATTGTTTTAATAAGGGTGAAAAAATCATTCACCTGATAACTACTTGGAGGATTATGGCAGTTACTGTGAAGAGCTCAATTATAAACTTATGGCATACTGTCATAAAAACAAAGAACTTAATTAGGAACCAGAGGCTGACGATATTAATGCTGCGCACTTACTAATGAAGACATGGAGACTCATAAGTATACATAATATATCGCCGTTATAGCGAAGAGCGTAGCAAGACACTTGAGGCATAAGTAAACGGTACTTTAGAAAAAGAGCTCAATTAATTAGTAGCTAAAAATATACCAGTGCTGAAGAAGAGATCAGTTACGAATTGGAGGCTGGTGATAGTTGATTTGTAGCTCGTTTTGCAGATACTATAGTGTTGGTAGGCACCAGAGGTGTGCTGTGTTTCATCGGGTGTACTATCGTGAAACATCAATTGCTGTGAAACGCTTCATTTTGAATGAATATAAAAAACATGGGTTCAGTAAGAGTCAACGACCGCTGCCATTTGTGTCATAGGAATTCTTTAGCCAAAAATAGAGTAATTTACTTCAGTGATATTTTTAATATTTTCACTTGTGAAAATTTAACCGTGCACCATAGCGGTAGTCCAACCATGGTTGAACTACGAGTGTACTATAACCATAAAATGCGCTGTCCTTAATACGCCGTCAGCGCTAATAATAGATAAAAATACTCCAGCATTTTCTTCACAAAACCAACGCCAGTTTGAGTTGACTTGTGTTGATACAATTGCCGTACGTTAATTATTACGCATGATGTTCATCGTCTGAACGTACTTTTGCCGGAATAAATTCTCTTTGCTTATTTACACTTTATTGTTGTAAAGTGATAAGCGAGTTAAACGTTACGTTTATTTTTACAGGGCTGAAAAATAGCTGTAATTAAAGCTGTTAAGCTTTTGAATATGGAGTGCTTTTCCAGCCACGATTAATATAACGGTACAATATTTGGCTAACTAGTAACTACTCTATTTAATTATGTATTGATATAGCTAATAGTGAAAGATTGTCACCGCATTCTATATAATATTATAAACTCATTGTATGCCTCTTATATTTACAATATCTATAACTTTCTGCAACTAAATCGTTAGTAAAAAATTTTCTTGCAAATTTTATTGCCACTGCGTTAATGTATGGCTCCATTAATGATTTCAGCGATGAAAATATCGAAAAATAATTTTGTCACTAACTTCCGCCAATAAAATTTGCGATAAATTGCGTGATTCGGGAACTCGTTTCACTTTCTTGTGCAGACCTATTACAGACCCAGCACTTTACATTCATATCCAGCACTGGTATCATTTTAGGACATGGCAATAAACTGCATTATATCACGACTGATCCAACAAAAGGCTCAGTTTGTAGTTGTTTTCGAAGCTTGTTTGTCAACTTCCTACATATGTTATGAAGCAATGCACTCATAAGCATGTAAGTAAACCACCAGGCTCAATAATATCATAGATTGTAAACACATCACTCACGTTATTCAAAGTAGCAGAATTAACAACCGTAGTAACTGACGGCTAACTTGATGAGATTGGCAACCACAGTAGCAGCACTCAGAGGGTTGGTGAACTAATACTTGTATCTGTATACTTGTTTTAGTAAGCCACAAACCTACACAAGTGAACTGGGACAATACCTTCTCTTATGCTCATACTCTGAACTTGTGTGCTTGGTTTGGCCAGTGAACCAAATAAACTATCTTTCATCTTTCGCACTGTAACACTTGCACCAAAAGGTGGCCATATGGAGTCATATGAGGCTGCCTTATGTACGCTTCGTACCAAGACTCAGTCTTTAGCTTAGCTGCTGCCTATAAGTTCTAAGCTTTTGGTTTAGCTCGAACAGCGATGGGCTTAGCACTTCGCTGCTGGCTCATCAGTATAAGTAGTAGTAGTAGAAGTTTTTACTAGCGCTTCAATGGCACTGCCTGATCAGTAGATGTTGGTTTTACTCCTAGCTGTAAGTTTAGAACTTCACTGTTAGTGTACCAATTCACTGATTAATCAGCACTCAGCTGCCAGCTTAGCACTCCGCTATTAGTTTAACACTTCTCTGGTAATTTGGCACTTGTATCTCTTGGTTTGGTAGAAGCTGTTTGTTAACTCTTAATTAACATGCATGCATTGTGGGGGCTAATGCTCTATATATAAAACAAATATAGGATTTTCTTTATAATTTCCTTGGGTTCGCTCATGCATCTCTTTGAGAAAATTCTTGAAGAATCGAGAATATTTCAGAGCCTCGGCATAAGCCATATTTATAGTGAGTTTCATTTCCCAAACAGTATCATTAGAATTTTGCCCGCTGTGGCTCTCCACATGTTAGCTTAACCTTAGGCTTCGCAACTTCTTTCGGATTTTCCTCACTTTCCTTCTGACTTGTTTCTTCCGTATGATTCTACTAACACTCTTTGTTGAAAATTTCCTCTTTTATCCCTATTAAAGATTTCCGTGTACGACAAAGCCTCGAGCGGTTGCCCCTTGCATTTTGACGTACCAAGTATTGTCTCGTCCTTCTTTCGCATCTTGAAGTTCTGGACGCAGTGAAGTATTATAATACGAAGCGGTTTGAGCTCGAAAAAAAAAATAATAATAATCCTGACATTCACTCGCATCGGGTAGTAGATTTTCACCGAAAAATAACCACCAAAGTAGTTTAATCGTTTCACCAATCAGTTTCAGATTACTGACTTGAAGAGATATGTATTACTTCATTTAGTCAAATTGGAGACAAGGGTCTCCCGTAGCTTGATTGAAGAAAATCTAATAGCGAAGAAAACGGATCCGGTCACTTGGGGCAGTTCTAATAGTAGCGGTTGGTCCAATTGCCTGAAACTGGGCCGTGGGTGGAGGTGGTGCGGATATGGTTCGCGAGTGTGTCTGTTGATATTCCGTATTGCTTAGACCTGATATGATAGTTGAATGAGAGATAAGATTTAGTTGTGTGTATACGGCAAGATATCACCGATAGCAGATCCTGCTGGGGCACAGCTCAACTCTTATTATTCCCGCAGATAAAAAAGATAAAAGCCGTCGTTCAGCAATCTTGGGCTCCATTCCAGAGGGTGGTTTTCTGGCGTTTAGACTTACCCTTGGGCTCCAGTATCCAGTATTGTCCTAGATTGCAGAGACTGTACAGCTCGCCTCCGCACCGTGTGGGACCTATCCAACGACTGATAACAGCCGATAACTTCATATTTCTCCGCCTACAGCTGTGGCGCACACACGCCACACTCGAGCGTTCTCGGTGCGGTCTACAGTCCGTCCTTTCTACACTCATTATACCTGCGTACCACTCGTTGGTTTCTGCTCTTAATTTCTGTACTTTTTACCTATGCTTTGCATTCAGTAGCCAAGCATTGACATATGACGTGATCAGCAAGGTTCTTTTTTATTATTATTGGCTAATGGAGAGCCCTTCTCTAAGTTAGAGTCGTGCTTGAGTAATGCAATTTTAGCGAATAAACCTTTACCTTTACTGACAGCCTCGAGGCGCTCGTCCCTTTTATGTTATTTGAATATTTGCTTTTAATGACAAAAACTGTCATATTACATGATGATCGATACTGTTTTTATGGAGTAATGCACATTCAGCGATCGTTGTCAAAGCACTGTGAACCTTTCCACGCGCATTCGTAACACCTTCGGAACTCTCCCGTTCTTGTTTTACGGTTATGTTCTATCTTGTAGTGCTTTCAGATATAACTCGTGGTCAGCGGCCATTATTGTCGAATTGTTCACGTTATTTTTATTTATTTACTGAAATCTTTGCTCATTATTATCACATTTTATTTTAGCCAAGTCGTGGAGATAAAGCGAATCATGCCGAAATCCTCGATCTGCTCTCGAATTTCCAAGAAGTTCATCGCTTTCTGCTTTGTTTCTACTGTACCCAATCACGTATCTTAATGTTACAACTGGTGGTTAGGAACAGCGCAGAGCGTCTTCCAGGATACCTGATGTTTTTCCCCAGATCTTCCTGTCGTGCTGGCAAAACTCCAATATGTGCTTAGTTAAGGAGCAATACTGCAAGTAACTTTGGTAGTATTTGATATTTTTCTACGAGCGCGAGCTCTATAAAGTTCCAAAAGGAATATCCGTCAATATCAGTAACAGCTGGGGCTATTACTTTGCGAGTAGCTACTGCGTAGTTCCATCCATTTGTAAATCATTCTTGAACAAACCACCCTATGTCATGCGAAACTTGTAGGTTACCTTAGCAGTGGAGCTAGGCCTACGGGACGTCTTTCCTCCGTGCCCACTTTGCTTCTCTCCAGTTTCATACTCTAACTGATGATACTTTTTTCTGTTCTTCCTCTTCTTTCCCCACTTACTGGGCCCGTGCGCGCTGATCTTGAGTGGAAACACCCTCGTGTCTGGGTTTCTCGTTTATTTTGTCATACTCTTATATGTTTCTTCCTTTCCTCTCTTAGAACATCAAACTTAGAACATAAAACCTTTAGAGAATTAACGAATTAACTCTATTTTCGAACAAAGAGCTTTTATTTGATGGGATTATTATTTACACCTATCAAATAATAACTGTTTGTTCATAAACAGAGTTAGTTCGGCAATTGGGTAATTCTCTATTAACAATGATAATTCTTGAAGAGAAGGACGCTTCTGACAATATACCATGTTGCAGTGTCGGAAGCCACCGTTTATCAGTCTAGCTTATACAGCAGCCCCACTTTGGTTGCCAAGAGCTGCAGTGGGAATTATCCATGACTGGGTGTGGTACCTGCTATTGAAAACGCTCAATGCATAATTAGTAGCTCATTCAGATTATCTTTTTTTATTTGTGCATGTATGAAATATTTACTTTACACCTTCATGAGGTGCTGTCAGTGAAACACAAGAAAAATTACTCCGCTTCGTGACGTAAGGCCATCACCTACAGGGGTGGGACAAATTCAATGCAGTCATTTTTGATGGCCAGTTAATGCTAGTGTCTCATATGGATACATTGTCCAACAAGTTTAACGCAAAACGCCTATTTGATCCTTAATAATAACTCAAGAGAAAAAGAACGCCTAGTTTCTTTGGCATAGGTCACATCTAGGTCAACCAACGAAACTGTCTGCAAAAAAAATTATGAACATTGCTCAACTCCTTCAACCACTTATAGGGTTGACAGATGAATGAATAAAAACTACGAACATTGCTCAACTCCTTCTATCACATATTGGGTAGACAGATAAAGATAAAGTTGAAGTTTCAATGAAAACATTATCACCTTTCTCACTTTGTTCGCAGGCGATAAAAATTCTGCCTCATCAGAAGTTCAGAAGGTTTTCGGCGACACTTTTTATAGCATTATGTAGCAGTTTGGAAATAATTAAAAAAATTTTGGGAGGTGCACATCTGAAATTAATTTGCACTCAGAATCTTGTGCATAAAACATTATAACTATATTTCAACTGAAGTATTTAGTGCATGCATGCTGCACTAATAATAATTAGAAAAGTTAAGTTACCACCAGTAAGTAATAAAATATGGGAAATCATATACCAATAAGTCACATAAAGCAAACGCAAAGTTGCCTATGCATATATTACTTGTAAAATGGCTTCTTAAACTGTCACACACAATGTTCAGTCTAGTATTTGCTCACTCATATTTCTTTCTCTACTCAATATCTGCAAGAATTTTGATACTGAAATAATTTTTTCGCATTTTTATAGACACACTTCTCAGTGACAATACCTCATACATGAGCAATCTGTAGAAAATGCCATTTGTTCCAGATTTCGTACTGGAGATACATCCAGAGCTCTCAGAGCAGCAAAGAGCAGCCAGTGATTATGATCTGTTGTGAACCGATACTGGCACCTAAAGATGCTTATATCGATTATTCAGCTGAGCAATAGTCCTTCTTTTATTTTTATAATATCACAAATAGCCCCATTAGTACGCATATTCATGAAGTTCCAGAGCACGGTCCTTAACCCTTTACCGAGCGGCTGAAAGACGCCTTCGTTAGAATAGCATTATGGAAGTAACCATACATGGTCATTAGCCCGGTAAAGGGTTAATGTCTGACTTTCAATTAATAGCTTAAGCTTACCGCTCCCTCAGTAATAACACTATTCGGCAAACAGTAATTAATAGCTGTATAGTTTTATAAGCACTCATGAAGGTCATCGAAACATCACTAGGTACAGAAGTTGAAGTGGAGTTTATCACTAGAGTTGGATTAAAAATTGTAAAAGGTTCATAATATCATAAATGTTTATAGTGTGACTTGAACTGACTGCATAATAAACCAAATAATAGTATGCGAACTGCTGGCATGCTCGACCAATACCCATGCACTCTACTTGTGTTTGCGTATCTCTGAGTCATGTAAAAATCCAACCTGCGTGGTTCACTCCCCGTGGCGTGACTCACAAAGTATGCACGACGGCACCAACTCACCCATAGTACCTATCAATTCACATAAATAAAAATAATAATAATAATTGTCCCTATCCGCAACCTCCACGTTTCGAAAATGAGGAAGCACATTAAACATTGAATAAGTTGTTGCATGAGTATATCTAGGAGAAAAAGATAGGTTAGGTTAGGTTATTTTGGTTCACTCAGTCTATGTTGATCCATGAACCCTGTGCTAATGGTACGAAAAAATATTTTAGCCGACGGTAAAGGGTTAAGAGGTCGGCTATTACTTAACCCACCGAGTTTTCTTGAAATTCATTTACTGTTCTTATTTTTTAATGTGAAATAGCAGATCTCTTTATAAACATAGCGTTGAAAACAGCTAAAAAATTGTTCATGTTTTAATTGCATAGTAAAAATAAAGAAACGTTGCGTCTAAAAAAAAAGGAATCAGTAATATATTATGTTATCAGGCTCAGTCGAACGTACGGTAGCGTCCCAGAAATGGTATGTTTTCCTCTTCATTGTGCACTTCAGCCTGTACCTCAGCCAGAGACTGCATGCTTTGTCCCGTCATTCACTAGATCACCAGCTTTACTTCCTTCCAATTTCATGCTTCTACCATTCGTATTTCGTCCGTTCGTATCTCGCGATGACGTACGTCATCACCCAAAACTCCACAAGCCGAACAGCTTATTTTACTAGGCGTCGCCAGGACTTAGCGGAAGGAAGCGAGTGTTGGTCCGGCCTGCCCCTGAAGTGCGGAAGGTGCGAGAAAGTGGGCAGTTCTCCGGCACGTGGCCTGGTATTCCGGACGTGAGTGCCCAGGACCGATGCCGGCACCGTTTGTTCCGGACGAGGTCGGCCGGTTGTGACTCAGCAACTCCTGCCGATTGCCGTGTTTGGTGAAAGGGAGCATGCGGCTCTTGAAAGCGTCGGTGTTTGTGAAAGGGAACGTAAAAAGTCGATTTTACTTTTAACGTAACTGCTAGCGCAAGTAATACTACGAATTTTCGATAGAAGTATTTTAGAGGAGAAAAATTAGAACTGAGATATTCAGAAGAAGAAGAAGAAGAAACCGTGGAGTGTGCAAGGAAATAAGGAAATTCTTGCTCTGATGATCGCATGGTAGCCTTAGCGAGAGCTTCTGCTCAGCATTATTTCATGCTCACTTTTCTGCCTTCCAGTTCCATAGAGTTACTGATCTCGCTTGCCTCCCTCCTTCGATCCGCTTCTTCCCCAACGTGCTGCATACGCATGCGTTTTGATTTTTTGCGGGTACTCCCTCGTACATGGGTTCCACGTGTATCTTGGCATACTATATGGTTATTACTTATTGTTTTTTCTTTTACGACAGCTTGCTTGTTCTGGTATAGGGAGGTTTCAACGAACATATAATCTAATACTAAGAATGACCGTCGTGTGTTTATAAATATATTTATATGTTCGGTGTCACGCTCTTAACGAAATAGATAGGCGGAATTTAGCCCAGGTTGGAGGCTCTGGTCGTCCTCTCAA